>PVKU01002010.1:99719-254458 GCA_004027475.1 Anoura caudifer
TTGGACCCAAGGAGGAACACACCAAGGCACATCATAATTACATTAGCCAAGATTAAAATGAAGGAGAGAATTCTAGAAGCAGCAAGGGATAAGGGGACAGTCACCTACAAAGGAGTTCCCATCAGACTGTCAGCTGATTTCTCAAAAGAGACCTTGCAGGCAAGAAGGGGCTGGAAAGAAGTATTCCAAGTCATGAAAGTCAAGGACCTACATCCAAGATTGATCTATCCATCGAAGCTGTCATTTAGAATGGAAAGGAAGATAAAGCGCTTCTCAGATAAGGTCAAGTTAAAGGAGTTCATCATCACCAAGCCCTTATTATATGAAATGTTAAAGGGACTTATCTAAGAAAAAGAAGATAAAAAATATGACAGTAAAAAGACAGCAAACTCACAGTTATTAACAAACACACCTAAATCAAAAGAAAACTAAGCAAATGACTAGAACAGGAACAGAAACACAGAAATGGAGATTGCATGGAGGGTTAGCAACAGGGGAGTGGGAGGAGGAGAGAGGGGGACAAGGTACATAGAACAAGTAGCACAGACGGTGGGTAGAAAATAGACGGGGGGAGGGCAAGAATAGTGTGGGAAATGTAGAAGCTAAATAACTTATGACACATGGACATGAACTAAAGGGGGGTATGTGGGTGGGAGGGGGTGTGCAGGGTGGAGGGGAATGAAGGAGGGAAATGGGACAACTGTAATAGCATAATCAATAAAATATATTTTTTAAAAAAAGAGTGAAAAGGCGACCCACAGAGTAGGAGACAGTATCCATAAACCGTACGTCTGGTAAGGGACTAATATTCAGAATATGTAAAGAACTCCTACAACTCACCAACGAAAAACCCAATTAAAAAATGGGAATGCTGAGGACACGATGCTGAGGGAAACAGGCCAGTTACAAAAAGACACTGTGAAGTTCCATTTACATGAGGCATCTGGACTGGTCACATTCACAGACACAGAAGGGAGGGCGGTGGGTGCCAAGGGCTGGGGGTGGGGGAGCGTGGGGAGGTGGTATTCAGCGGGGACAGGGTCTCAGTTCCGCAGTCGGAAGAGCTCAGAGGGCAGATGGTGGCAGCAGGAGCAAACCCACCTGACACCTCGGAGCTGTCCGCTTAGAACGGTCCAGAGGATCAGTCTTCTGCTCTATATATTTTACCGTAATGAAAACTAAACTAGAAATAAAATCGGTTGAGGACTTACAGATATTTCTCCAAAGAAGAAACACAAGTAGCCAATAAGCACACAGAAGATGCTCAAGGTCACTAATCATTAGAGAAATGCAAATCAAGATCAGTAGATACCAAATCAGAGCCATAGGATGGCTAAAATTAAAAAAAGCAAGATGATAAACAAAGTAACTTGTTGGTAAAAACTCTTGTAGAGAAATTGGAACCCTTGTGCACGCTGGCAGAAATGTGAAATAGTGCAGCTGTTATGGGAAACAGTAGGGGGCGCAGCTCTTCAAAAACTTAAACACAAGACTACCTTACGATCCAGTGGATATACACAGAAGAACTGACAGCAGAGACTTGAACAGGTATCTGCATGCCCACGTTCACGGCTGCACCGTTCACAACAGCCAAAAGGTAGAAGCAACCTATGAGTCCGTGGATGGATGATGGATAAACCAAATGTGGTCCAGCCACACGATGGACTGTCATCTGGCCTCAAAAGGGAGTGCGATTCTGATACACGTTACAACTTTGTATCAGCAACCTTGAAATGATGCTGCCACGTGGAATGCCTGTTCAGACCCTTTGCCCATTTTAAACACGGGCTTTTTATTGCGTTGTCAGGCTCCCTTATATGCTCTGGAAATGGGAACCTCATCACATACCTGATCTGCAAACATTTGGGATGTCCTTTGACTTGCTTGATGATGTCCTTTGAAGCACATGAGTTTTAATTTTGATCAGATCCAATTTCTTTCTTTCTTTTGTTGCTTGTGCTTTGGTGTCATTTCTAAGAAACCACTGCCTAATACTAGGGCATGACGACTAACCCCTGTAAGTCAACTTACTCTTCTAAAGAAGAGTTTTATAGTTTTAGGTGTATGAGCCGCTTGGCGCTCGCTTTGGTACATGGTGTGAGGGCAGCTACAAACTTAACTTCTTGCGTGTGGATGTCCGGTTGCCCCAGAACCACTGGTCGAGAACAAAGGGGATTCTTTCTCCATTGATGTGAGGTGCCGTCCCTGCTGAAAGTCAGCTGACCGTACGTATGGGGCTATTTTTGGACTTGGGCTCTATTCACTGATATGCACGTCCACACTCACACTAGTGCCAGTGCCACACTCCCGGCTACTCACTGCATCTTTGCAGGAAGTTCTGAAGTGAAGTGTGAGTCTGTAGCTTTGTTCTTTTTCAAGACTGTTTCTGCTCTTCTGGATCCCCTGCATTTGCGTATGAATTTGAGGACCAGCTATTGAATTTCTGCGGGGACCAGCCAAGCTTTGGGTGGGGGTTGCACAGAATTGGCAGCTCTATTCCTGGAGTATTGTCACCTTAACAACACCGTCTTCCAATCCAAAAACATGGGAAGACTTTCCATTTATTTGGCTTTTTTTCTTCAACGTTTTAGTTAGCTTTCAGAGTGTAAGTTTTGCACTTTTGCCCCTTAAATTGATTCCTAAGAATCTGATGCTATTGTAAATGGAACTGTTTTAATTTCATTTTGGGGTTGTTCATTGCAAGTGTATCGAAATAGGTTGACTTCTGTATACTGATCTAACATTCTCCTTGCCCAATTTGGTCTCTGTGCTTGACACAGTAGGCAGGCACTTTAAAAAGGTTGCATTACTTAAGCGTGGCTAAAGGCTGGGAGTGAGGCAAGACCGAAGGCTGGGCCGCTGGCTGGGAGGCAGCAGTGGCGTGACATGTTGTCATCCAGGTTGCGGGGACGGCCTGGGAAGTGGCAGTGGGGACAGGGAAACGGTCAACTGGAACCACAGGACAGGGCTGGGTTGGGGGAAGGAAAACCACCGGAAGTCTGCTCTGGCCGCAAAGCAGGAGGCTGCCCCGTCAGGGGAGCCCAGGGTGAGCATCCAGGCCGAAGAGTCCCTCTGTGTCACGAGAGGCTGAAGTCACGGCAGGTTAAGAACCAAGTCCCAAGAGGCGGAAGGGGACCGGCCACAGGAAAGCAGATCGTATGCAGTGAGTGTGGCGTCTGGACGGGGAAGTGAAAAAGCCGACCTCGGAGGTGTGGCCTGTCAGTCAGGGGAGGGGGCCGCTGCTTATTAGCTTTGTGAGATTTGGGGTTTTTAATGGGCAAACTTGAATATACTTTATTGCCGAAGGGAAGGGCCCAGTTAAAACGGAAAAGGTGAGAGGGAAGGAGGCGAGGAAGTCAGTGAGGCAATGCTGTTCTTCCAAGCAGCCGGTCCTTTCCTGCCACCTCCCCTCCCTGGGTGGCCTGAGGGCACGTGCAGCTGTCAACCTGCTGGCCCGACAGGTTCCTAGTAAGGACAGCTGCTGCCGGGCTGGGTGACGCCCTGGGGCTGGGGAAGGGAGGCATATCTGGGTCAGATGTCTGCTCCCGACTCCACCAGCCCTGCCGTTTCGTTAAAAAAAACCGAAGGTGAGTGACCTGTGGTCAAACTCACAGGCAGAGCCTCCCTGAGGCGGAGCCCAGGTCCCAGGGAGCCGGCTCCCCGTGGCCACCAGCTCACGTGGTGGTCAGCCTGGATGGCTGCATCTCTGACTGGGGAAGCTCTAGCCAGGCTTGGTGGAGGAGGGAGCTGGTGTTGATGGAGGGGAGCAGCTCAGGCAGGTACCCCTGCAAGCCCCTGCCTCCACCCCCTCCCCGATCCACCACCACCACACCCCGCCAGGAGCCAGTCTTGCTGAGCGACTTAAGTCCTAAGGAAGCCAGGTCACATGGGTGGTCCTCAAAGTGTGGTCCTGGCCCAGGTGAGCCGGCATCACCTGGGAGCTCGTTAGCAAAGTGTCTTCTCACGGAAGACCTCCTGCACCACGAACCCTGGGCCCTCCAGGGCACTCCGTCTGATGCCCGTTCAGGTGTGAGGCACACTGGGTTAGAGGGTCCCCTTCCCAAGCTGCCTCAGGATCTCTCATGCTGCGGTCGGGCCGGACAGACGCCCTTGGTGACGTGGCACCTCGGCCAGGCATGGGCTGGGGGAGGCATGCCACTGACTGGGACTCTGGGTCCCTTTCATCCCGAACCTGGGCGGGGGCGAGCTGAGGGTCAGTCTGACACTCCCAACACAGGAGTGGTGACCAAGAGCCTTGCTGCGCTGGGCCCCAGGCCGGGCTCCTGACCCAACCCTCAACCGGTCCGGAGTCAGGACACCCGGAGTCTCCCTTTGGCTCCCACACGGACCAGCTGGCTGGCCTGGGGCGTGTCTCACAGGCCGCTCTGGGTCCCGGTTTCTGCAGCTCTGCGGCCAGCGCTCTGGACAGACACACCAGAGACAGTGTGCTGCGTGCAAGAGGCCAGACGCACAGGGCACGGCGCAGGCTCCCACGCACGCGAGGCTCTGGAGGAGCGCGCCCACCTGCGGTGTGGAACCAGAGCAGGGACGTGGCGGGCATGGACGGGGGTGGCACAGCCGGAGAAGGGGCACGAGGGGACTCGCGGGGCGATGGAAATGTCCCACGCCTCTTACGCTGCAGGCTGCAGACTGTACAGGCCCTTGTCACAACTCGCCCAGCCGCACGTTTCAGAGGGTAAACGGCGCTGTGTGTCAGCCATACCACAGTTGAAAACATTCCTAGCAAAATAAGAGGTTTGGGGTTGGTGGCGCCCGAAGATGCTGTCTGGAGCCTCGGTGTTCTCCGCGTGGGATCTCCCGCAGGGCTACCTGGTAACTGCTGGCAGAAGGGGTGCACCTCGGCCGGTCCTGGGGCGGGCTTTGCCCTGAGTCCCCACCGTCAACTCCCTCAACTGGCTGCACGCCCCGCTCCTGACCCGGAAGGCAGCGCCCGCCCCCGCCGCAGGCAGGACATCAGCAAACAGCAATTGATGTGCAGTCTGTTCCAAAATCCAGCCTCTGGGACGGAAGTCACGTCTGAGTTTCCACAGCAGCTGCCACAGATCTGAGACCCACAAATTTCTCTAGTAGGTGTCACTATTGTCAGTGGGAGCAGGTGGGAGGCAGTTAACTAATTTAATGAACAAAAATCACAAAGAAAAAATCAGGAGCGGGCGGTGGAGGAGAGACGGCAGCTGGAGTCAGTGACTCTGGAGAGAACATCCGTTTCCGGCACAGAGTCTTTATTTTGCAGTTTGCATCACAGCGAGACAGCCCGACCCAAACACCACGCTGCTCCGAAGCCCCGCCCCCGCAATGTTTACACAAACGCCCTTCAGCGATCGCTGGTGTGAAACAGCACCGGGTGCTCCTGCTGCGCCCCAAGCCGACCTGGAAAGCAAATGCTACACGCAGACGTTTCCCCCCCACGTGCGACTGGCTTCTGGATCGGCTGTCTGACTTCTCTGGCGGTCAGATGACTAGGCAAACCCAGTTTGCTATCGGAAACGCTCCGAGGCTTCAAAAAGCCCCCTGTGTGAACAGGACTTCTGGATGCTTAAATGCTAAAAACGCTGCCCCCCGCCCATGTCTGATTCGGCTCCCTGCTACAAAACCTCACGCCTTGCCTCAAAAAGCAGCTTAACAGTCCTAGGATCGGGTTAGTTTTCTGTTTCATTAGGACATTTACTGACTTTGTCGGGCACCCCCCTTCCCAAAGGGCCAGGCTGCAGACTCCTGCCACCAGCACCCCAACAGGCCCCTGGGGCAGCACGACCCAGCCCTTGCTCCGGCGCCTCCTGTCCCTGCCTCAGCTACTTCTTCCCACTGCGCCTCAGGGGCTGTGCGTGTCCCATGGGCCAGCAGCGAGCCACCGACAACTGCACCTAGGCGAGCGTAATCCGAGCAAAGAGGGCAGAGCCGCAGCGTCAGGCTACGGAGGCCCCTGGGAATGCGGAGGGTGTTCGGCTCGCCGATCGGTAACCAGGTGGTGACAAGCGTGAGCCTCGACGCGATGGATATCCTCTGGAGGGTTCCTGCCCAAACGCCCTCGAGAAGCTGGAGCACAAGGCAGGTCTCTGCGAACACCTGGTGCGTTCCAGAGGAACGCCCTTTCGATGTGCCAAGGCGGATCGAGTCGAAGTCTGACTTCTGCAGCGGGGAAGCCATTCGCTCAGTGAATCTTAATGGGGGGGAAGCAGCGGGCCACAGGCACCCTGGCCTCTGCCTATCCTGCACCCGTCAAAAGGCCAGCAAAGGGGGAGGTGTGCAGTGGAAAGGGGGAGGTGGGCTCCGGTCGGCCGCCTCAGAGGTTCGGCAGCGGGGCAGCATGAAGCGCTCCGCTGCTCTGCGGGGCGTGAGGAGCGGGCCAGCAGCCTGAGCAGACCGTCTGGCGGCCTCCGGCCGTCCTGGACCACGTGTGTCAGGACGGGGGAAATGGCCAGACGCCTCCTGCCATCCAAATCGGCCTCTCCTGCACTCTTCCTAGGCCTGAAAGGACTGGCTCCGTGCAGAAGACTGTTGTAAGTTCCAAAACAAGACACACAGTTTAACGCAGGGAGAACATCTGTCTGGTCCAGAGCAGTGATACACATGTTGGCACGCGCCCTCTTGCTGAAGTTCTCCTTAGCTCGGAAAATGCACCCTTCGCAGAGCTGCTGGGAGAAGACGCTGCGACGCACTGAAGCCTTCAGCCCATACCCCCGAGACTGAGGCCACGTGGAACCAGCAGGCGAGGGCGGCGGGGCAGGTGGGGGGCGGGGAGGAGGCAGGCGGTGGGACCAGAGAGCAGCGATCCCAAGACGCGAGGTGGGATTCCTGCTGCGACTGTCACATGACGGGCACTTACGATGAGACCGAGCGCTGCCCTGGCTGCTGGACAGGCCCGGGCGGGGACAGCCCTAAGTTCTACTCTAAAGCGGGTTCCTGAAAGAAAACCGAACTGGCTCAGACCATGACCTGAGCAACCACCCTCCGCGCTGGAACGAGCCTCTCCTCCCGGCCGACCGGGCCACCGCGTGCCAGCGTCCGGCTCAGCGCTGGGAAGGGAAGCACTAGAAGGCACCAAAATGTCAGAGCCTGGGGGCAGGGCGAGCACTAGGCTGACGGAGTCTCTGGCCACTGCTAAGAGCCAGGATTAAGAGATCGGAGATTGTTCTTGCGGTCTAAGAAGTAATTCTTTACAAAAGACACACGCTTTATTAACGGGAAACAAAGCTTCGCCTCCTGAAGCCTCCCAGCTGGCAGCGTCTCCCGTCCCCGGCAGATTTCTCAAAGGAAGCCTGGATCCTCTGCGTGGGCAGGAGCGGGCTTCGGAGCGCAGAGTGAAGCTATAAATACCGAGGCTCTAGGGTGCGCACGCACCCGTCCTTCCTGCCCAACCTGAGATCTGGGGAGCGCTTAACCTCGCGAGCGCCGCAGCTCACCCGGCCCGTGGGGGCTGAGCCTGGGCCTGCAGAAAGGGGCTGGGAGCTGGCGAGACCACTGCACTTTGGCCCCCTGTGCGTCACCTTGACCCGAGAGCAGAGCTCAGTACTGGTCGCAACTATGAAGTGATAAAGAGAAGAGAGTTTTACGGAGCAGGACAGAGAGCTTAAGTAATTTTATGAAAACTCAACTACCACCTGTGTTCCCAACAACAGGCTGGGTTTTGATTTCTCCTAAGCATGGGCCTGATTTCAGGACATGGCGGACGAGCTGCCCGGTGGGAAGGCTGTGGCCAGCCTGACTCCAAACCACTGCCACGCCCCCTCTGGGCCTTCCGGTCCAGGGGCTCAGGTCTGTGGAGGTGCGGCCCCTCGGGGGCTGGGTGAGAGCCCAGAGGCTCCCAGAGGCAGGCACGGCCCCTCCCCGCAGAGCAGCCGGCAGCGGTGCGGGCTCGCCCCGCGCACGGCCTCGCCCAGCGCACGGCCTCGTCCTCCCCGCTCCTTCACCCGCTGGGTTCCTTGCTTCCGGCATGTGGCGTGAGGACACCTCCAAGGAGGCCCTTTCTAGGAGGGAGGTTTCATCACACCGTTTCTCCCCAAGAAATCCACGGCGGAGTTGAGACCACGTGCTCGCAGGACAGACAGCGAGCGTGTCCCCCGAGGGAAGCACCCTAAGGGTGCTGGGTGGGGGCCTGGCCACAGCCCGAGACACACCCACAGCACTGGCATTGCTCAGACACAGGAAAGCCAAGACTTAGGAAGATCCCCATCCTCCCTGCAACTTCCTTCCCCCGTCACAAGCTCCAAGTTCAGCAAGAGAAGAAGAAGGTGGTCCCTTAAATGAGCACTGTGGGTGCGCTTCCCTGGTCCCGAAGACAGGAAGACACGCGACCCCTCCCTGGAACACCTGCAGAGCGGCGGCAGCAGCAGCCGAAAGACGCTGCCGCTACTGCACGTGTCGCCGGGACCGGGCCTCTGTGAAGGGCGGGCGGGCGGGCCACAGGGGCCACGCTGAGCGCTCAGAACGCACGCCCTTGTCCCCGCGCGTCGGCGCGCCAGCGAGAGCAGCACAGGAGGGGAAACGCCTGGTTCTGAGCAAAGACTTCAGGTTCCCAAATCTGGGATAGCAAATGCCACCCCCAAAGCCGAGGTTTCTGACTGGCCCTTCCCAGCTGCAGGTGACAAAGCCACCACCAGAGACCGTCACTGTCCACCCCCCAGGAAGCCCAACGCACCTGGGCACTGGAAGGACCCGAGCAGCAGGCAGCTTCCTGACGGGCCGTGTCGGGGGTCTCCTGTCTCAGGCCCGGGGGACCGGACCCCCTGGGAAACGATCACAAAGCCCTCTGGGCCCTGGGCCCAGCGCCTTCTGAGCCCGCCCCGCACTGCAGCTGAGGGCGCCACCCACCTCGCGCCCTCCGTGCCCTGTGCTCAGCCACTGGGCTCGGCCCAGGCTCGGGAGCTCGGAGGACCCTCTCGGAGTCCCTGCGAGATGCCCGAGAGGGAAGCTTCGACCACACCGACCTCCCCCACCGCCACACCCCTGGGGTGCAGACCGGAACAGTCTCTGTTCACTTCCTGCTCAGAAACCCTCTCCGGCGCATGGGACAAGCTTCAAGAAGAGGAGGAGCCGCTTCCACACCACTTTTCTGACCCTGGCTGCTCTGGAAGGGCAGTGCCTCCCGCTTCCTGGGGCATTCTGACCACACGAAGCCGACGGGAGCCACGAAGCCGATGGGAGCCGACAGGAGCCACGGGAAGAGAGGGAAAGGGGGGGGGGCGGCGCTGCTCCAGGGTGCGTGAGGGAACCCTATGGGATGCTTTCCAAGCTAAAAACGTACTTCTGTCCCTCCTTCAGACAACAGAGGACCCTTCAGTCAAGATGGCCACCTCCCACCAGTGGGGCCGGGCTGTGTCGCGGGGCTGGGGCCCTGACGGGGACAGGACAGCACTCAGACGCAAAGCCCTCTCCGAGAAGGGCCATCGGGCTCCCAGAGCTGCTGGCCACTTTTGGAATCCGGGACAGAGGTGTGAGGCCACATTTAGGGACAGGAGTCCGGGACAGGCTTGACACACTGTGCTGGGTGTCGGGGGGGCTTCCTAAACCTAACTGTGTTCATTTCTGTCCCCTAAAGCAGCAGCGATCCGCTCCCTTCTGCGCCCCCGTGACCCCCCCGCGCTGTGCCCGGCACACACAGGCCTCGCCCTCCTCCCCACAGTCTTTTCCACGTGTTACATAAGTGGGGGGGGGGAACGGGTCACACTGCATACACCCTAAGAGCTCCCAATTTAAAAATATATGTGTATGTATATGTGTATATATAAAAATCAAAACAAAGTCTTCCTTTTATTCTCCTCCTGGCTACCCTCCCTCCCCACCGTCCCACCTGAAGGAGAATTCCAGCTGCCTGTGACCAGCCGCAGAACCAGTTTCTGCAACAGAGAGTAAAAACTTAGGCTTCCTGGCATTTTGCTCCCAGCCACGTGCTCCGCAGTGTCACCGCTGCGGGGGGCCAGTTGCCCCCCGCCCCCGCCAGCAGCACTGCGAATAAGTTAAGCGTCGTCGCTGATGGGCCGGCCTCCCAGGAGCTCGGTCACGCGGTGCCTTCCCAGTCGCCCTGGGGCTCCACCGAGCCGTTGGTCACCTTCTTGACTTTCTTCACGTTCTCCATCATCCCGGACGTCGTCACGCTGAACGGGAGAAAAGCCACGAGAAACGTGTCAGCAGCGCAGCAAGCCCATCTTCACCGCTCCGGCGCCAGACTGCAGTGGGTCCGCCCCGCCCCGGGCTGTGTGACCTCAGCCACACCACCTGAGCGCTCCCGGCCTCAGTGCGATAAGCACTTCCTGCTGCCCGGAACAGTCACAAGGGAAAAACGAGACTCCCTGAAGCGCCTGATCAATACGCCCCGGCTGTGACTGTCCTAGTCAGCACCAACCTCTGCCGTGGCCTCCACGAATCTTTATGTTGGTGGCATGCGCTCCGGCTCTGACTACGAGACCACTACGATCACGTACGCCACACTCAGAAACAAAAGCGGAGCCACCGCAGACCTTTACAGTAACCTGCCACAGGGGAGCGTTTCTGAGTCGTGGGGCAGAACCACAGGCGTGAGGGACCGTCTGGGCCCAGATTCTTCGACCACTAGAGATGCCTTCTGCAGATCCGGGTCCTGGGCCCTGCAGGCTGGGCCGGGCCACGCGGCGGTCAGTGAGCACGCGTCTCTGCCTCCCTTCTGTGCCTCCCCAGGACGGGCGCTATTCTCTGTTTGTCCCTGGCACCATCTACGAGCTGCCCCACTGTCCCCACAGCAGACTCGAGGGTCCCCGAAGGCAGGGTTCTGCTCCAGCTGGAGCCCCCCAACTGCCCAGGGGGCACGCGGCTGGACCAGCACCCGTTCCGGCAGAAGCGGCCCTGCCTCCAGCAGAGCACTGGCCTCAAAGGCCGGCAGCGTGGGAGCTGCGCTGCGGCCAGGGACCCCGGAGCTACGCCAGGCAGACACGCTCCCTGTGGGTCAGTACAGGTGCGTCCTCGGAGGGCGGACAGGAAGGCGGAGCCAAGAGGGAGCAGGGAGCGCGGACAGAGACGAAGAGAGAGCATGGACCGGGCTGCCTCCCACCCCCCTCCTCCACTTCCACAGCGAGCCCTCTTTTCCTGGCAGAGTCCCGAGTCCTGCACATGGACCCCGAAGGGCCTCATGCACGTCAGCAAGAGGGAGATGGGGCTTCAGACACTCGCTGCTCCTGCTGCCACACCCGCCACCACCATATGTGGCTCGGGCCTAAGTGGCCGATGGACATACCTATTTCTTTAATCAAACTAAACCAGCAACTACAGCCAAGCTAAACATTGTTTCCTGGACTGGAAACGCGGAGTGGCCTGGCTGAGAGACTCCCACGAGTCTCCCATTCTCCCATGCCCACTGCTGGCGCCGGCCCACTCGGAAGAGCACAGGAAGTAGTCCGAGGTGGCCGGCAGCCTTGAGGACGGCATTCTGGGGCGGAACCCAGGGACAGGTCCCGGCTCTGGAGCCCACCGCAGACGTCCCTGCCCCCTCACTTCTCCGGACAGGAATAACTCCGACCACCCAGGACGCACACGGCATCTGAGGCAGCTGTGGGGTCTGAGCACCGACACCGCAGCCGGGACTTTTTAACATGCCGAACTGCTTTTTTATGACAAATTCTGTTACCAAAATTGGTCCAAAGAAATGTTGAAAAAAAGATGGAGAAAAAAAGACAGCAAGTCAGTGTTACCTCTGCCTGTGCCCTCATCCCGCAGGTGGTCCCACCCCTGGGGCAAGACTCACTCCCGCAGCTCAGCTGCAGATGAAGGAGGTGCCGGCAGGTGCAGGAGACACTGCCCAGAACCCCCGCGGCCAGGGCTCGAGGGCTCCTGCAGCCAGATGCAGCAGGAAGGCAGGCTGTGGGTGCGCTGGCGGGGGGGGGGGGGGGGAGGCGTAAGGAATACCACTTGTTCTGGAACACGGGTCAGATCTAGTTCCCTTCTTCAGGAAGCCCCCTGCAGTGTGGATGGCAGAGAGCTCAGCACCTTCTCGGACACCCGGGCGAGGGCTCTGCTCGCCTCTGGGGGGCTGTCTGCAGAAGATTTAAGGGGTGCCATCCAGCAACAGCCCGTCCAGGTGGAGGAGGGAGCGGACAGCCCGGGGCTCGGAGGGGCCCTGAGAAGCTGCGACTGGCCTTTGCGCTCACCGGCCGGTGGACGTGGAGGCAGGCTGAGGGCTGGCGCCTCCATCTCCGGCCCGCTCTGCCCTGTCACATCTCGGAGGGCCGCAGAGCTTTCTCAACAGCGGAGTTCTCGGGCCAAGAGAAACAGCGAACAGCTTCCTTGCCCACGTAAAGGCAGGCAGCCTCACTCAGCTCCTCGCCTGCCTTGCGCAGGCTAACGTGGGAGAGCGCCCGCCAGGAGCGCCGCCACCCTGAGCGAAACAGCCGCTTGGTTCGCCCCCTTCCCAGGCGGCGACGCACGCGGCCCTTCTGCCACCAAAGAGCACCCGCCTCACTGTCACTGGGGGGCGCCCACAAAGCCACCGACAACAGTGCCCTCGGAGCACTCCGGCCCTGCGGCAGCTCGAGGACACTGCGGAGCAAAGAACACCCTCTCTGGGCCACCAGACTGGCGGTCGGTCTGCTGCTCCCTCTCCCTTTCCGCCTCTGACTTACCAACCACGGACCCGCCGGCTAAAACGGTTACCACTATCACCCAACACTGTCAGAGAGAACATGCCAAGAGACAACGACACCTTCACGTGCACCCACACTTGCAGAAGCAGCAGCTGACAGACCGGATGTGGGGACAGGCACCCCCGCACGACCGGGCGGACCGACAACTGGCACAGCCACTGTGGAGCACACCTCAGCCAGCAGATGGCACTGTGACGCGGCCACACGGCCCCTCTCTGCCTGCCCCAGAGACACCCTGCCGTCATGCGTGGGGGACAAGCCGGAGGCTCCAGCAGGTCCCTTCCGGATGCTGCTTCTCACCGACTGACTCTCGTTTGTGCCTCTTTGACCCTTGGTCACGGCTCAGACTGCGCCTCCCCAAAAAGGCACACCTGACGATTCTCCTGCCTGCCCCTCCGAGATCTATAAAAAGACACTTCTTCCTCCGCATGGGGAGGAGCTGTGTGGGCCCAGAGCAGGATCGGCCTCTGTGTGCTGTGCTCACAGCGAAGCTGAGCGCGCAGAGCCGGCCCCTGCTGCCCGACCTGCCTGACGGCCCAGCAGGGCCCGGCGGGGGCCGGGGCTCAGCCTGTCAACCGGGAAAAGTCAGAAGGCCGCCTTGCTGGCGGTGGCCCACCTGAAACTCAGCCTCAGCCTAGTCACCAAAACCAGCTGACGGGCCCTCTCAGTGCATCAGTTAACGAGCACCAGAGTCTTCGTCGCTGTGCGCTTCTCTAGAAAACGACCCCCTTTCCCAGCAAACAGGGCCCCGGAGTCCCTCACCCTGTGACTCAGAGGCCGGTCTGCACGCTCAGATTCAGGGCGAGGCGCCGCGCCAGCTGTGAGGAGCCACTGAGTCCCCTGATGAGGGAGGGCAATTGGCCCCGACTGCAGACGCAGAGCATTCGGATAACCACGAACCCACACAGGCTCCCAATGGCAGGCCCAACGGGGGAGGGCTGGTCTGACCTCCGTGGTTGGGAATGGGCCCGGCGCATCCCGGAGCTCCTGCCTCGGAGGCCTGGGGAGCGCTGTCCGCTCCCTTCTGCTCAAACAGAGGCCCCGCCTCCGCAGCAACAGCAGGTGGAGAGGCGGCTGCGATTCACACCGGGCTGCTCTTCGATAAGTGAAGGGGCCGAGGACAGAAAGGAGGTTTCTTACACAGATTCCATTTCCAAGTCGTCTTCTTCCTGAGAAAGCTGTAGGTAGGGGTTATCGGATGCTGGGCGGAACTTATACCCGGTGAGGACAAAGAACACCAGCGTGGCGGTTTCATCCAGGAGCTGCGGACGGAAAACACCCCGATGAGCAACAGCCTTCCTCTGAGGGCAGCGGAACCAACAAGTGGAATACCCCTGCCCTGGTCCCCGCGCTCCGCGATCACTCCCCGAGCTCCAGAGCTGACTGCTGGGGAGCACTTGGCCTAGAGGGGTGCCGCAGCCCCAGCGAGGGCAGGGGCCTTCTCCCGGGGACGACATCGAAGACCCTTTGCTTTAACTGGAGTCTTCACACTGTCCCTTCAGGGTCACGATACACCCAAGCTTCCTGCGGGGCTGGAGGCTCCAAGTGTGCACGGTAAGGAACAGTCTCCGCCTCCCCGATGGCGCCCCAGCCGTGAGGCCTGCCCCACCGCACTGCAAAGACACTCTGTCCCTGCTGTAACAGTCACAGGCACGGACGGGCGGTCTGGACTCGCAGCTGCTCTCAGCCCGTACCGACGGAGAAGACCCGTCTCATCTGGGTTTTAATTATACAGGGTAAGCCTTCCTCTCTCTGCCCAAGGCTTTCCTCTTCAAAGACTTTCCAAATTGAACACCAAAATCAATAATGCAATTACTTCCAGACTTCTCAGGCCACCCAGCAGCTTTCCTGGACAGAGAACCTTAACTGCAGACCAGAAGAGACAGGAGGCCCTCCGGGCGGCGCCAGATAAGCTGTAACAGCCTCGAGTTCCACCCCAGACCCAGCCCTCCGGCACTGTCCCCGTGGGAACGTACCTGGTACAGCCACTTCCACTGGAACGGGACAGCAAATTTGAGGAAAAATGCGATGATCCTGGTGAAGTATATGTAACACACAATCTACGTGAAGAGAGAAGCAAGAAAAAAGTCAACGTAGAGATTTGGCACCACTTCCTTCCAATAATTTGCTTTCAAATTAACTAACTGGAGAGAATGATTTGACACTTACAGGGCTACGGTACATCTGGCAGAGAGGACTGCTCTGCTAGCTACACTCTACAGGGTTTCTCCTCGCTCTCTAGGTGGCCACAGCACTGGTGACAGCCACGCCCACGGGAGGGGAGACACGTTTTGGTTTTGGTACGGCTGCTCTCAACCCGAGGAAACCTCCCTCACCCTGTCCGCATGGCACCCGCTGATTTCAGTCCCTAAAGGATAACAGTTTTTAAACTCCTGGGCTCAGAGGAATGTCTTCCCGTCGTAACGGCGAAACACAGCCACGCAGGGAGAACACGGACTTCTCGTGCCTGCAGCAGGCGCAGGGCCGTCCGACGCCCGCTCGGAGGAAACCTGTCACACCAGGGGCTCCAGCGAGGGGCGCGCGCTGCGGACTCAGCAGGCTGGCCACTCGGGTGCGGCCTGCTCCCTGGGACCGTGCCCAGACGGCCAGACTCGCAGGAAAAGATGTTCAAGTGAAAGTCAGCGCCAAAAGCACAAATGGAAGACGACCCAGAAGCTCTAGAAGACCCACACCTTAAATACTCCAAGAAATTATGTGCCTAATAATTTTTAACAAGTCCCACCTTTGGTGCTTGATGCCTGTATGACCTTTTCATGTTTGTACCAGTCCTATTTTAAGATGTGACCTCATTTTTATAAATGAACTTTACTCTTCTTTAACGGTTTACTTATTTACTTTTAGAACAAGGGGAAGGGAGAAAGAGAAACATCAATGGTTGTCTCTCGCACGCCCCCTACTGGGGACCTGGCCTGCAACCCAGGCATGTGCCCTGACTGGGAATTGAACTGGTGACCCTTTGGTTCACGGGGCCACGCTTAATCCACTGAGGTATACCAGCCAGGGCTGTAAATGAATTTTTAAAAGGAAGCCAAGGAGCATCTAGGCCTGGAAGAGACCCCGGGGAAACCAGCAGCAAACTGCTGGCAGCGGTGACCAAGGGCGGGGGGAGGAGGACCAGGGCCGCAAAGGGCTTTCCGTGTCCCTGCAACGCTGCTTTTCAGACACATCAAGCAGGTATCGCTTTTCTGAGGATGGAAAGGCAAACTTAAAGCGAGCTGCGAAAAGCAGCCGCTCCTACCCCGAGCCCCCACACCCAAGGCACAGTCTGGCTCCGAGGAGGGACCCACGCAGCCCCAGGGGAGCCCATCTCCGCTCTCACCGACCCTTCGGAAGCCCACGGGCCCCACTCCTTATTTACAGACTCAGGATGGCTTCACTCACCAAGACGTAATAATGTCTGAAAAGTTTCAGCTTGGCCAAGTTAACAGCAGCTGGGGAGGAGAAAGGACAGGGCAAAGGCTCATTAGCCCCTCTCGGTGTGGAAGCGTGTGGCACCCGGGCACCCTCTCAGATGTGTGGGCACCGCCCGGGTGCACCCCAATTACCAGGAAGAGTCAGGGACTGGGGCGCGGCGGGGGGGGGGGGAGGGCTCCAGCTCCAGGTCATGGGCAAACCCAAACAGCTCCCGGTGCTGGGTTCGAGCAGTTTCCAGCTGGCCACGCGGGAGCACGGTGGCAGCACAGAAACCAGCAGTCCCTGCGCACCAGGGCCACCCTGCCCCACGGAAGCCACCGTGCAACGTGTCAGCTCTGCCTCCAGCTGCTGGCGCAGCGGTGCTCCCCACTAGCACTGGTCTCAGGGGGCCTCTGAGTCCCACGGGGGAACCCCCCACTGGTTCAGGGTGCAAATTCAATGAACACAGCGCATCTTGCAAATTCAGATTTCACCTCGACTTTCACTACAAGCCCTTCAGGATCCACCTCCCTGGCTTTGTCCTGCCATCACAGCCGCTCAAGGTCAGGAGCCAGGACAGCTAACTTCCTGCCGCTGTGTACGGCCATGAAATATTGATGACCACAGAGGGTAGCCTGGCTCCCTCCCCAATCAGCAATCTTTTCATTCATCATAAACCTTCCTGCAGGAGGCAAATTAATTTTGCTGGATGGCATTCAATTACTGGCCCCATTTAAGAACGGGCCCACGGGTGGTGGAGGTTCAGACTGCCTCGTGGTTAGTGGGGGACAAGCAAGCTTAGGACTGCAAAGGAAGTTCCTTCAACTCTAAATGACTTTCAAGATGATCACCAACCAACAGTATCTGTCTGGATCTCCTCTGAGAAACCAAACACATCGATGAGAAGGTCAGCAAACCCTCCCAGGAAAGCCAGCTCCCCAGACGGAGAGGCCAGCGCACCCTGAATGGAGAGGCCAGCGCACCCACGTGTAGATGGCAGGGGACGTGTGCACATACTTGAAGAAGCTCAACCGAAGCACGCAGACCAGCAAAGGCTGTCTAACGCACAACGTTTCTTGTAAACCTGTGATTTTTAAAATGAAATCTCTGGTTCTCAGCCACTTTTCATTCACTCTGACCCTGGGCCAGGCCCCGGATGCAGCAGGGACCACGGCAGCCGTGGCCTTTGCCCCAGCGAGGCTGCCGTTCCTCAGGAAGGTCACCCAACCCTGAGCTGTACACCACTTATTGTAACACCAGGTGCACGCAGGGTGCCCGGTGAGCGCGAGACGCAAACAGGTGCTCCTCCCCGTCGGGGGGGGGGGGGGGGGAGAGGGGGACGCTGAGGGTGAGGTGGGAAAGCCCAGAAGTGTGGGGTGACTGCGTTTCCAGGGTTTTAACGCTTCACCCATGTGTTCCTGTGCGGCTCCTGCCCCCAGTGGCAATGGCGGATGGACCAGCTGCTGACACCGCACTGCCCACACACGCAGCCTCAGGGACCACGGTCCCCCCAACAAGCAAAATGGTCCTTAAACACAAATGTTCAACTCGCCTCTTTGTGAAGAACTGAGAAAAACAGCAATAACAACTGGACCATTTAAATAACAAAAATGCCTCAAGTCTCCTCTGCATTTGCTTGCTGGAATAAATCCTAACCAATGAAACGCCTGCCCTTGAAGGCTCACCAAGCCCCATTGCCCGACAGAGAGGTGTCGCATCTTCACTCCCTGACTTCAAGGCTCCGCGAGGAGACACGCATGGCTGTGAGGCTGCGCACAAGACGCTGCCCACGCAGCCCTGGGCCACAGGGGGAGAGAGGGCGCCCCAGGAGGCGGTGCCTGAGCACAGGCCTGAGTGGGGCTCAGGAGGGAGCACAAACGGCGAGACCAGGTGGAGAGAATGTTCGGGAGGAGCAGGTGCAGAGGCGCAGACGCGAGCCCGCATCGTGCACCAGGGACGAGAGCAGCTCAGTGGGGCTGGACCGTGGAGAGGCTGGAGAGGCCAGGGGGCGGGCAGGGCTGAGAGGAAGGTGGCAAGCCACGTCAGCTGGCCGCCCTGCTTCCGTCACAGGCCCCAGAGAGCCCCGAAGAGCCCAAAGCAGGGTGGTGCCACGATCACACCTGCGTTTCAGAGCCAGCTCTCTGCAGAGAGGATGGAGAGAAGCAAAGAAAGAACCCAACTGAGGATGAAACCCTCAGGTGTGCGGAGGCCCCCCTAAAAAGGGGCCGGGTGGCTCTTCTGGGTGGAGGGGGCAGTGAGCGAGGCTGACCCCGCCCTGCTGGTTGGCTGGGGTGATGGAGGGACGAGGTGATGAAGCTGTGGACCAGAAAGAATTCTTCAGGGGAAGCCTGACGGGTCCCCTCCAGGTCACAGGGCAGGAGAGCAGGGGTGGGGAGGGCGACTGAGAGAGAGCAGAGGGGTTCTGATGACGTGAGCAGTGGGAGGGAGGGAGGGAGGGGAAGGCGCTGTCCTGACATCTCCCTGGTGTCACTCGCACCACGGTCACCTCCAGGCCAGGCCGACCGAGACACTGCAGTGGGGCAGGCCACACCCCTGGCACTGGGCCTGCACACCCGCATCTGGTACCCAGGACGGAACGTCAGCACAGGCAGCAATGTCAGGCCGTCCCGGGATGCAAGCAGGACTGACAAACGGACCCCGGCAATGACCAGCGCTGTCTTTAAGAGGTGCAGCCACAGCAGAGCAGAGCTCACGGCCGCTCCCAAACCCACCAGTGGCAACAGACGACATGTCCAGTCACATGCAGGACGTCTGTTTGCAAGACCGTGGGCCGCGGGATCAGTCACAGGCGAGGCCAAGAGGGCGGGGAGGAAGCCTACTTACTGCAGAAAGCAGCAGGGGGGCAAAGGTGCAGGCCCACACACCTGAACACCCCGGGTTCCAGCTCGCACTCTGCGGCTTCCTGGCTGCATGAGCTCAGCTGAGTCTCCTAACCTGAGTCTCAGTTTCGCTATCTGTACAATGGGGATAACAGTGTCTACCGCTAGGGAGCCGGGGAGCCCAGGGTAAGCACCTGACGAACAGCTGATGTTACAGTATCAGGACTGTACTGGGGTCACCTCATGTTAACCGAAACCAAACGGGCCTACACTGAGTTCCGGTGGCTGCTGCCTCGGGCATGCACACCTGCTTCAGGAGCCCTGCAGGCTCCCTCCTTCTCCCACTTGCTCTCAAAACCACGGCCAGGACTCCAGGTTTTGGCCAGTGCTTCTTACTGACGGGAACGGAGCTCCAGGTCCTCTCAGAGGAAGTGTATTCCGCCTCGTGTGGGCACACACTGAAGCAGAAAGTGTCCAGCCCTTTCAAACGCTTCAAAAGTCAGTCCTCTCTCCCACCCAGCAGCAAAAGAGCAGAGGCAGCCCCCAGGAGAAGATGCCAGCCCCTGTCTAGACTTCCACCTCTTCCTGAGGCCAAAGAGCAGCCGAGTGGGCTGGCAAGAAGGCAGACCGTCCATCGCCCCCACCTCCCCAGCACCCCTCCCCGACAGTCCCGGAACCGCGGCGATGCTTGCCCCCTGAGTGTCAGGCACGCGCCAGGCACCGGCTGGCCACCGTCCACGCTGCATCTGTCTAAGCCGCACAGCGGCCTCTCCAAGGGAGGGCACTACTACCTCCGCCTCACAGGTGACGACGGGCTTAGGCCTGGAGCAGTTCAGTAAACGACCAAGGTCAGAGCTTACAGATGGAGAAGCCAGCACTCAAACCCAGCCTGGTCCTTCCAAGGACCGGCTCTCCACGCCAACACTCCGCGCTGAGACAGGCGGTTCACAGCTTTGCAGTCCACGGGCGGCCCAGGGACACGAGGGGCCACGGCTCAAAGCGCCGGGCGCTGCCCAGGAGGCACCGGCAGTCTGTCTCCAGGAGTCAATCCTCCATGATTTGTGGGGCCCACAGCCGCCACCTAAAGGGTAAAAAACCTCCAAAACAACCCTCCCGTGGCTCAAGGAAAACCTCGAGGCCTTAAAAGCATCCCCACCCACCCACCATCCTTCTCCCCTGCTTCCTCCCCGCCGTGCTGTGAGGGGCTGCTGAGCCCGGCACGCACGTGGAGGAGATAAGCAGGATGGACAAGCCCAAGCAGCACCAGTCGCTCCGACACAGCCTTACGCTCAGCCTTACGCTCAGTCTGCGGGAGCTGCAGGCTCGAGCACGCGCCTGTGAGCGGGCTGTGCACCTCCCTGTAAGAAAAATACCTCCAATAAGCAATGAAAAGCATCAGAGAAAGAGAGGCGTAATTTTCACCATTTCATCAAGGCCACTGTTGACACCGGCCCTTTCCACGCCCTGCAAGCAGGCGGCAGCGAGGAGCGTGGCAGCTGCCCGCACACCTGGGCGCCGCTGCGGAGCCAGGTTCAGGCGCCTGCTGGCTCGCTCACCTCCACTTTGGCACCGCCGGCGCAAACGCTGGAAGCGAAGAAGGCTGGTGAGGCTTTCCTAGGAGAACGGGTCTGACCGGCTGCCGTGCCGCTGAGTGCTCACAGCTGCGGCCAGCCAGAAGGAAGCCATTCCTCTGCACGCCCTCCCACCAGCCATCGCCATTTGCTTAGATGCTTCTGAAGCTCACTCACATGAAGGGTAAAATTCCTCAGAATACAACCTTTCAATTTTGCTCAGAAACATGGGGGAAAAGGTAATCGGGAGCAGAAACTCGAACCAAGTGCACGGTGGACACTGCCACGTGCCTGCCTTCCCAGGCAGTGACCCCGGGGGTGGTGCAGACAGGGATGCAGGCTCCAGGGCGTTCTGGGGGGTCAACCCCGACAGGTGGGCACAGCAGCCCCACAGCCAGGTGTGTCTGTGCAGCGACGCTTCCTCTCGGAGGGCACAGCACGGCAGCACTCTGAGTGACAGGACCTGACGGAGGCCAGTGTGACACAAGAGACCCAGGTACAGCTTAGGGGCCGTGGGCAGCCTCACCCTCAGCGCCTCCCTCAGGTTCCATCAGAAGGACCCAGGCGCCGAGAAGTAAACCAACGCCAAGCACACACCAGCAGCCGCGTGCGGCCCGGGCACGTGGCGTCGCCCCCACCTGCAGCTAGCCAGCCTGGACTGCACTGACACCAAGTCTAAGCCCAGGTCAGTGTCAAGGTCATGCCATGAGTCAGTGGAGTAAGGAGCCTGCGAGCAGGTTCCCTGAAGCAAACTGCTTCCAAACCCGGGAGGAGACATCGCTGTCCAGTCTTCACTTTGCCAGCTGCCTCCAGGACAGCTAGACCTCATCCGGGGCGGGCCGAGGGGCACAGGGCCAACTGCAGTACTGCAGCCCCAGCACTCAGCCGGCCAGGGGCCCCCGCCAGCTCTCCTGCGCTGCCTGGCTTCTGTCCCTCGGTCACCCTGAGGCAGGCTCCCCAGCTCGGGGGTGGGCGGGAGGGGCTGAGATGGGGGTGTGCTGGCCCTGCATGTCTCTGCAGGGCAGACCCCAGCCTCGGGAGCAGGCTGCCCTGACTCAGGAAGTGTCACAAATGGAACCATTTTTCAAAGCGTGGGCTGAAACATGCGCATGCAGATTAGCTTAAATGCATTCCACGGCCTCAATCAACTCATTGATTCAGGAAGGCACCCCTTTGCTAACGAGACATGTGCTGATGAGCAACCGGTGCTGCCTTAACGGCACCTCATCCTGAGACTAGGGAAGGAGCGCCCCAACGCACGCGCCTGACTTCCCATTTTCAGGTTTGCTCTCTGCTGAGAAGTCCTGTGCTGCCACCTGGTGGAACAAACAGGGGAGTGCCTCGTGTGCCCCGGTGCTGACCACAGAACTCGGGTTCCATCATTTCTCCTTACGGCAGATGCTGGGGGACAGTTAAGACCCCGTCTCAGGCTTCCCGGACTGCGCTGCCCGCCCCGCCAGACCTTCACTAAGTCCTCAGCTAACAATCAGCCTTTCACGGAACAGACGACCGCAGAGACAGTCATCCCCAAGCCCTTGGAAAGCGAGGCGGCGGAGGAGGCGGAGCGGCGGCCGGGGGCCAGAAGGAAGGAGGTGAGGAAGCACAGAAAGCACTCACAAAGGGAGGAGGATGGGGCCCAGGAGCCAAGTACAGGGACGACTTATCAACCAGAACACGCTGCCCTTGGGATTCTCAAACATTTTCAGCCAGAAAACAAACAGAACAAATCAAAAAATACTGAAATAATACTGAAATGTATGTAGATGCAAAAGCAAAATGCTTCATCTCTATATAGTGAGAGACCCACTGACTAAGTTAGGGCTTCTAAAAATAACAGAAGATCTTATAATGTGCACTGAAGAAGACCAAAAAAAAAAAAAAAAAAAAAAAAAGACAAGCGTATCCCCAAGCTATCATTATTCCCAGAAGGTGGGTTTCTTCTTCTTTGGATTTTTCTACTTGTGGCAAATGGCTTTACTAAAATTCTAACTTGAGTTCTGTTTTTTGCAGTTTTCCTTTCCCCCACGCAGAAGGCCGGAGGGCTCACTGAGCGCCGTGGCTTGGGGAGGCCGTGGAGCCAGGTGCAAGCAACAGGTCCCCAGGGCGGGCCCTGGGGGATAGACTCGGAGCACTGCCGGGCGCCCCGCCAGGGCGGGCCCTCGCATGCCAGGCGGCTGAGCACGAGTGTTAGGCGGCCGAGGGCAGGAGTCTCAACAGGAACCGCTGCGGCCCGAACAGGAACACTCCCAAGCCCTGTGCGCCAAGAACCCTTGGAGTTGGGTCTAATTCACTTTAAAGAAAATAACGTGATATTCACGGCATGGCAAGTATGGAATAAGATTGGCACCTACTACCTGTTTTCTAAAGTTTCCAAACTGAAGCCGCATTACTTCCCTGATCAGAAGAGAGATCAGCAACAAAACCCATTTAACAACACCGAGTCATCCGCCCAGAGGAACGCTGCCATCGGCACCGAGCCTGCGCGTTCCTGGTCCCGAGGCAGCTGCGACCTTTGAGGGCACTGCATTGCCGAGGCTCCTGTGGTCTGAGGTCCCCCTCGACCCCGGGGCAGCCTGTGGCGGAGGACTTGACTCAAATAAGTCCAGGAGCACATGACACCTTCTCTTTGCGGCTTCTTTTCTGACTTGGGAGGCATGGCTGGAAAACCAGGGAGATTCAGAGGGTTTTAATGGCACCACCATTTAAAAGTCAGCTTTAGAGGTTGTTTCTGGCAGCAGGCTCACTTTGAGTACCAACACATCTATTTTGAAAGCGTGTTAGGTCAGCAAGGGGGATGCTGTACACATGGCCACCCCAACCCCTGATACCTCCTGTTCGCACAGCGAAGTGTTATCTGGTCCTTCTAAGATAAGATTTTCTCTTCCTGACTCAGTTTGGAGAAGGTGAAAATCACGCTCGGGAGTGGAAATGACGGGAGGCATTTTATAATAAGCAGCAGTCGCCCCCTGCACCAAGCCTCCTTAGACAACAGGTCTCTGTGTTCCCCACCTGCCTCTCTACCAAACCACCCCTGCTCTCACCAAGCCCCCAGCCGGGCCCCCCAGCAGCTCCGGGAGGCAAGCCGTTCCTCCTCCACCTCCCGGCAGTGCCCGGGCAGGTGGCTGCCAGGAGGGCTGCGCAGCACAGAAAGAGCATGAGCGGACTTGCCTTTTCCATCTGTTGCGGATGCTTCCTGTAAATGCCTGATTGACCTAAAAACAAACATTCAGAGAGCAGGGTTAGCTCACAGATTTGCACTCCTCTCTACTTCCAGGGCTAGTCACCAGAGGCCTCGAGTTCCTCAGTTACCAACGTGAAGGGCTACACTAGGTGGCTCAGACACTCCCTGACCTCGGGACCTTTGACCAGTAACACTTCAGCTTGCACGGTGCTCAGGCCTGAGTGTAAAAGGTGCCCTCTGCTGCCCAGAAAGAGTCTGGCAGGGCCTGGGCGAGGAGAAAACAAAACAAAACAGAACAAAAAACATGACTGACCCCCCAACCTCCCATTCCTACAGCTCCGGCCTCAGCCCCCACAGGACCCTAAGACAGTGGAGCGTCCCTGGGCTCCCCTGCTCCCCGGAGACAACAGCCCCCATGAGGCGACTTCTGAAGCCTGGGTCTGGGAGCCGAGAACACAGGCTTCCTGCAAACTCACTGACTCGGGATTCACACCTTTGCTGAGAAACGCAGGCCCCAGGGAGTCTCTTCTCTGGCTGGGGCGTGCCGGTAACTAACAACCGTCATTGCACTTGGGCAGGAGAACACCAGTACCACTAAGGACGCTGCAGGTCAGGCTCTAGGCAGAGCTGCAGGCTCCAAGGGAAAGGCCGTTCTTCGGCAGCACAGCACAGGCAGCCGTGGCCGGGCAGAGGGCCTGCCCCGGCTGGAGGCCTGGCACACCCGCCCCTCCCCACTCCACCGTGAATGAGTCGTTTCTCCCAACCCACCTCGGCCTGCCAACCCGGGAGACCGGAACGAAGCAGCGGCCACATGGGAAAGCGGACGCTGAACCAATGCTGGCTGAACCGGAACGTCTTTCTTTTTTTTTTTTAAAGCTATAGTAGGAGTTTTTAGTTAGGGTGCTCAAAAATGACTGATTTCAGGCTCAGCATTTAAAAATAAATGTTTTTACGTAACAAAAATTAAACAGAAATGGTTTTTTAAAAAATTAAATAAATACATTGGATAAGAGTTAAGGAGTGGGGGTAAAAGCCACCTGGTAGCCCCACTCAGAAGGTCTGAGCTGCAAGCCAGCAGGACGACACCATCCCCGACGGGCTACAGCAGGGGACCCACCGCAGGTGCGTTCCTCCGAGCCTGCCAAGCGTGTGTCTGTCCAGCGCAGCCACGGAGCACATGGGCTGGCCTGCACGGCTACGTCATCAGTGTGTCCACCGTGAAGAGGTCGGTCTGTCTTCTCACCCACTGGCCGCTTCTCCACACCACCCACTACCTTTCCAAAGTGCTGTGTATTTCATGTCCAAAAGTTGCTTCTTACATCTCCTCTCCGGTACTTGGTTTTCTCATTTTACAGCAATTTTCAGAATATTTATCTTAAAGAATCTTGCCAGTTAGCATCTGCTTGTTAGTGTTGTAATTAATGAGTGGTAGGAAGTGGCGATTTGTAGCTCCAGAGTGCGTCTGGGCCTCCCCAGTCGCCCCGACCCCTCTGTCTCACTGGGTGGCAGGTGTGAGCCGAGTCTGACTCTGTTCCCTAATCAGAGGGTGCCCTTTCTTTGTTCTTACTTTTTTAAAAAAAAAGTCTATGCATTTATTCGAGCCGGACTGATGATACATGCTGGGAAGCATGCTCTCAATCGCTCCCAGGATGCTCTTTCTACCTGAAGACAATGCTGGTCACCTTGTCACAGGTGCCTGCGTTTACTACTCCTGCGCAGGAGGTGAGGAGGGTGCAGGGATTACAACTCTCGTTCCTACTCTCTTCCCTGCTGAACTGATACATGTACACGCGTGATGTACAATGAGATGAGGGGTAAGGCTGAATCTAATTGGCTAAAATGATGATTACGCTCCATTGGTGCCATGTTCTATCTAAATAGAGTAAGTAAATGACCTAGACTTCCAGGACCCTCGAAAATATTAACTTAGGTACATGGGGAATTACAATGTGAAACACCTCAGTTCTCAGAGAGAGCAGGTAAATCTGTATTTTTTTTAAAGTTTATTCCCCAAGAATTAACTGCTTTCAAGGAGCCATGGAACTCGATGACTAACACAGGAGAGGGTTTCTCTTTGCTAGCCCTTTCTCCTCTGCTCGCCTCCCGCTGCACCAAGAATCTCCTCCCCTTTGCACGAGGTTTACCAGGGACGTTTTCTCTCAGCCACCGCTGACTCGGCCCAACACTTCTTTCCAACCTATGCGCCTACAGTCCGCCGTGTCCAGGAACAGGGCAGGCCACTCGGGGACAGCTGAAACGTCTACGTGCTGAGAGTCATCACTAGCCTGTGTGGGTGCACTTCCTCCTCTTCCATCTACCTGGGCAAGATGGGGCTCGGCCGATCCCCAAAAGAGCCCATCTTGGGGATTTCTTCCACTCCCCTCCAAACCTGTGCTATTGTACGTCGCTGCTCACGTCTCGGGTCCAGACTCTTCTCTGCGGTCTAAACTGGGCCCAAGGCTGGCCACGGTGACAGACCAGCTCTGTCGGAATCCCCTGGGGACCTCGATTCGGGCCAGTCTGGGGCCCAGGAAGCTGTGTTTTTGACACAGATGCCCCGCGTGGTTCCCAAGTTGGGAACGGCCGGCTCAGCTGCCGGGCTTCACAGACAGGCCCCGAGGCCCACGCGTGCACGCCCCCGCCCCTGGCACTCACCACACCACCGGGAAGAGGATGGCCCCGCAGCACAGCAGGTCCACCAGAAACAGAGAGTCCTTCCACAAGGCGTACTCCGTTGTCCCTTCCTCGGTGGACTCGATGATGATGTAGGCCACGTTCGCCAGGACCTGGAGAACACGAGAAGCTGGTGAGGCCACGAAGTACAGGCGGATCCCCACAACAGCAGCTGCAACAGGGGGCGGGCACTTGGGCCTGAAGGCCCCCAACCTACGGCCACAGCGGTACCCCCATCCCTCTCCGGCCAAGATGCACTCTCTGAGCCCTGCTCCTGAGCCTGGGGCTGCTCTGACCAGCAGAGAACGATGGGAGTCACGCCATGCAGTGCCCCAGGCGGGTCAGACCAAGAACACAGCTGCTGCCTGGCTCTCTAGGGAAACACCTTTGGAGTGCTGTGCCCCCTTGTAAGAAGCCTGGCTGCTCCGAAGCAGCCATGCCGGAGAGACTGGGCACGGGGGTGGGAGGGCAGGCAGCAGAGGGGGAGGCGGGGAGAGGGGGAGAGAGTGAGACAGAGAGAGAGAGATGCCTGAGGAGCCGTAGCTGTGCCTGCCCCATCTGATCCAGTCTGGTCAGCCCAGAGAAGGAGGCAAGTGGAGGCCCCTAGATGATCCCAGTGCTGGCCACTGACTGTAGCCGCACAAGACAGAGAGTCAGACCGACCCAGTCCAGCTCCTCCTGAACCCAGACCCGCAGAGGCCGCGAGAGAAGAGTAAACGGCTGTTGTTTTAAGTCACTAAATTTAAGGGTGACCTGTCATACAGCGATGGCCGACCAGGACACTCTGCTTCTCGGGCATCCTAGGCCTCAGCAGCCTCACCCAGGTGTTACGCTGTATAGCCTGTGTGGCCACGAGGCCCCGATTCCTCAGGCCCAAGGTCTCTCCGTGCAGGTGCCTGGGCTTCTCATGACAATAACTCTTCCGAGTGCCAGATGATGTCTTCAGAGACCAGGGCGGCAAGAACGGCCAATCTCAGCCCAGTGGCCGAGGAGCAGTATGGCTCTTCCCAGGACTGACTCCAGCCCAGGTCCTGTCTGCACGGGACCAGCTCGGCTCCTCCCACGGAGGTGCATCTGCCGCATGTTCTGCTCCCACTCCCAAAGGGAGGCCGGCCTGCATGTGCAGCCGTTACCAGGCCCTCAGCGTGCCATGGGAAGCTCTGCCGGTGGCTAAACCGCGGTGGCTGCGTCTGAACGCCTTCGAAACTACTCAGCATGAGGGAGACATCCCTGAGACGCTCTTCTGAAGCCACCACGGGGGACGGACGCCGAGATCATGGTTCCACCTCCATCCTCCACGGGAAGGCCGTGCCCCCAGTACTCGGCTTGACGTGCTGTCTGCACGGTCGTTTCCCACCCTTTAACGAAGCACGTGGATCCACCGTACTCTTACTGGGAAGTCTCCGAGTGCGGTTTCCCTTTCTACCCAGGGCTTGTCAGCGGAAGCCTCAGCCGCGCCTCACTGAGTACTGGCGCAGTCTCCGGCTGACCCTGGGCTTCTGGGTTCCTCCTGGGCCAGAATGCCCTCAACGCCGGCAACTGTGGCTCTGTCTACGAGAGCATAGTGGAAAACAAAGGCTTTCACAGCTTAAATTCATGACTGCATCTTGCTCTCAGTTTACACTCTTGACGCAGAGATAAAAACGTCCCGAGGTGCTGGTGTGGAACAATGTGCAAAAGCGTTCTTGAAATTCCGTTTTGTACACCCTTCACTTCTTAGAAGGGTGCGGTAGCTCCCCTGTGGCCAAAAAGCAGCAGCCCGGACTTTTCAGACTCATGCCGAAAGCCTTCCCAGACTAGTCCCCATGTTGAAATACACGTATCTTCCTTGCATTTAATTTTTGGAGGCCCCAGGTCCTCGGAGAGCCTTGCCATGCAAGCCTGGGTGTCACCCCTCCAGAGGCACGCAAGCGGGGAGCTGGGGAGGCTTCCGCCACCATCATGTAGTTCAGGCCGGGGGAGGAAGTTCACACGGACAGAATGGCAACAGCTGCTGGGGGGAAGGGACAGGGAGCAGTGTGGCAAAGCGGGACGAGGACCAGGCCCGTCACTCAAGGCCCGAGACCTGGGCCAGCCAAGTGGCCCCGGCGGACAGCCCCTCAGCGCCTCTGGTCACCAGGCAGCAGCGTCACCTGTTTCTGTACCGCTCTGTGCCTCTGCCATCTTTCTCCCCTTAAGCACCTAGGCGAGGCCCGACTACACACGAAGCCTTCTCGGTCACTCGCACTTGGGCCATCGGTCTTCCCCTGGAAACCCTCAGCAACTGGTCCGCCCAGGTGCCTAGCGGTAACACGTACCCCTCGTGACTGAACGTGAAGGGGGCTCTGCTGTGAATGTTGCCAAACCGCCCAGCACCGTAGCTGAGCGGCTGCTCTGGGTGCCTCGGGAGCTGGCCTCCCCGCCCCTCACCTGCCACGCGTGCACCATGCTCCCTAACAAGTGTGGCTGATGCGAACAACTACTGAGCACACGCACTTGGGTGGAGCAGAGCACGGCAGCTGACACGCCTGCCAGGACCACTCTGTTTACGACGAGCGCTTCCGTCCTGGCGCTGCCCCCGGCGAGAGTGCTGATTATTACGAGACCAGGGGCCTCTTCTGAGGGGTCCTTGTGAGGCTGGCCTCAGCGCAGGGCCCCATACACAGGAGGGGTTTCACGAAGGTTTGCCCCGAGGTCTACTTAATACTCTATCGTGTGGAAACTCACTGGAGTCACTCTCAGTTTTAAAATAATTGGTTAACAAAATCACTATGAACGTGAGCTTCTCTGCTGAGAGGACCACTGGGCTATAGGGCAAACAGATGCAGAAAAGAAGGCAGCAGGTTCCCCTAATTTTCAGCAGCCTCTATTCACGGGCAGTGTCGGTGTCCACCTGCTGGTTTCAAGATGACTGACGGTCACACACCTCCCAGCACGGCGACCTGAGGCCTAGGCCTGCCAGAACTCGGCAGCGGAATCCCCGATGGCAGCTGCTGGGGTTTCTGGGTGGGCAAGCGCCCCTTTACCTGGAGCGGGATGACGATCATGAAGATCTTTTTGTCTTTGTCGGAGAGGATGTGCTTGATGAAAGCCCAGCCGGTGCCAATGAGCGCGATGGTGATGAACAGCAGGGCCCCTTTCAAGCTGAAAAAGAAAAATTTCACACACAAATGGGTCTCTTTGGACTCACCCTGCGAGTTAGATTCTGGAGCTCACTCCGTGACCTCATGGGCTTGCCAAAAACGGGGGTACATTCAGGAAGTCCACCTTATGTGAGCAACACATTCTCCCTGACACCCAAATAGCGACACAGCCACCACCTGAGCGGCCACCCCCTCAAGGAGGCGCGAGCCTCTCCCAGGGCACGTCAACAGCCCCAGGCTCTCACGTCCGGACAGCGGCCCGTATGCCACACACCCCTGGCATGGCGGGCACCCAGACAAGCCAGCCACGGGAGGGCGGGGCTCGCCGTGGGGCAGGTCACTCCCTGCCACAGCTTCCCCGACATCCCTGCGTGCTGTGCCACAGCGTGCGCACGTCACGAGTCACCGCATGTACTCACAGGTGAGTGATGTAGTACACCACGGCCCAGCCTTCGATGGGGAAGCCCTGGGAGGAGATGTAGTGGTAGTCGATCTGCAATCAGACAGGGAAGTCAGAAAGGCCGGCGCCCAGCCGCCCACCCACCCGCCACGGTGCGGCCGACGGGAGCCACCGCCAGGGACTCCGGGCGGGCGGCTGCTGACTCGCGTGCCAGGTCGAGACGAAGCGTGTGAGTGCACTAACAACGTCGGCCAGCGTGGGAAACCTGACGCGGGTTTCAGTGTCCCCAACACCCAGTCCAGGTCCCTCTCTCGAGGCTGGTGGCTCAGCCTGGCAGACGGCTGCGCGGTCTCTTCCTGCAGATCTCCAAGGCCCGAGTGCCACAGGGGTTTGCAGTATCCGACCAAGAACTTCGTCTTTATCTCTTACACCCCAGCTTACGTACGTTAATTAGTCACTTAGTTAAAAAAAAATTTACGTGGAATCACCCAGCTTAGAAAACTATGTTTTCTTTGAAAAAAATTTGTAAATTTAGGGCTACTTGAAGCCACCAACTCATTTCAATTGAAGTGGCAAGTTTCAGTAGTGCACCTGAAATGCTTCCTGGCAGATCTAACAAAGGTAATGCAAACTGCATACATACCTTTCATCCTTTTGCAGATGACTACCTAGACAGTAAAGTGACTCAAGGATCCCATCATTCATTACCTATATGGTTCCAGAAAAACTCTTTAACTCAGACCCAAATAAGCATTATCCAAGCCCTGGCCCAGTAGCTCAGTTGGTTGGAGCATCATCCTGATACCCCAAAGTTGTGGGTTCGATCCCCGGTCAGGGCACATTCAAGAATCACCCAGTGAGTGCATAGATAAGTGAAACAACAAATCGATGTCCTCTGTCTCTCCCCCTTCCACTCTTTCTAAAATCAATCAATAAAAAAAAGTTTAAAAGTTATCCAAATAGCTGCCCTGTCTTGAGACTGTGGCCAGATGTATCATTACTGTTTCCGTGGCAGCACCCTGCAGTGCAGAAGGGGAGCGCACGCCTGGAGACGGGTGCCCCGCAGGCCCGCACCCGGGAGGCGGTGCTCTCACCGCCGAGGGCAGGCTCCATCAGTCGGCAGCAGGACTCAACATTCAAAGGCTTCAGTTCCCCTTTATGCCTCAACCCGCAGAGCATCAATTTCCTCTCAAATAAGTACACTAATACTGAACTTCAAATCAAAGGGGAACACGAGGGAATGTTCGGGCGGAAAAAGGAGCCCTGGAGAAACTTCAGCAGCTGGCGCTCTAATCTCAAGAAATGACCGCAACCTGCCAAACAAAAACCAGTGTTCCAGGAGAGCGCTGCCACCAGAAGGTGTCTCCACCCGGAGTCAGGGGCTGTGATGCTTTACGCCCAGGCCCAGCCCCCCAGGTCGAAGGAGGCTTCGCGGAAACGGCACCCTTCCACCTTTCGTTTCCCGTGGGTCTACCCCTCTCCCCACGCTGGTCTCTCCTGACCGCACAGGCACCGTACCGCATCCCATGAATGACCCCAAGCACTACCACATACCGCATGGAACACCAACGAAAGAGACTTGGTGAAAGGAAGGGCCGCCATCAACCAGTGAATTTTAAACACATCGTTCCTATAAACACAGAAAGATAAGAATGAAAGAAATATTCCATTCTCCCAAAGCACAGCCGAAGCCCCAGGCACCAGACTTGCGTACGTGGGGGCAGTAATATAATCTAGGCAAACCACAAACATGGAGCCTTCTTTTTAAAGTAGGCTTTGTCAGCAAAAGGCCGTGAATGGGTCCTGCATTCATCCCCACCACTGAAGTCCAAGTGAGGGGAACTGGGTCATGCACCGAGGCTTGATCGATTCTGAGTCCTGTAACATGCAACTCTGAACAGGCTCCCTCCCTGGAAACCACCCGGGAAGGGCCGCAGAAGTGTGAGGTGGTTGGATCCACGGCCACATGAACCCCCAGGAAAGCGGAGGTGAGCAGGCCCGGCTGAAGGGGAAATGTGCAGCCCAGGACAGGCGGTTTGGAGCCAGGGGGCAGGAATGGCCCTGCCCTGCTCTCTCCCCTTTGTGGCTGGAACCTGACAAACACACCAGGCCGGGGGCTGAAACTCTCACTCAGGTACCTGTCCACCTTTGGGCTGCTGGGCACTACGTCCCTCTACCCTTTCCCATCTCACCCGAGCACTTAACCTAATAGGGTACACAAGACCATTGTGGAGAAAAGGGTAAAACTCTATTCAAAAGGTCCACAAAGACTTGAATACGAGCCACAGAGGAAACTCAGTCTCAGGTATCAAGACATTCGGCAAAGCCAGAGCAGAAAAACATGTGGCTGGTGCAGCTTCAAATACATCAACAGAACAGGTACTACTATGAAAAACGGTAAGAGCAGTATCTGCAGACGGTGCAGTTTAAATAAATTAAAACCACATGCAACACCAACAAACATTACTGAAAAGGGCCTAAGTTCCTCTCCACAAACACGTATCAAACACATCTGAGGCAGGAAGGAATGAGAGATGGGCTAGGAAACGAGGGGAAACCGAGAAGAGGGCCTTGAGAGAATGGTGGGCAGGGCGTGTCCTGAATGGACCCTCGCTCAGTTTCCAATTTCCGGAGCAACTTCCTTCCTGGCAATTTCCTGCCCCAGTGCCCAACTAGCTGCAGTCAAAAAAAGGAAGTCAAGGCCAGAGTCATCGGTCGCTCCTGAATAGCAATGAGATTTACTCACTGGACAAAACCGCCCTCCGTCCCGAGTGGTGCTCACTCACACACCTCAGCAACCTCGACTTGAAGTCCCGGTTAGAACCCGTCCTGCCGGGGCGTGAGGTCAGGGAGGGAACGCAGGCCCCAAAGCCACACTGACCTGGCTCGAACACTCCTACCCTGAGGACCTTCACCTCTCTAACCCTCAGTAACCTTTTCGGAAAATGGGGCAACACCTGCCTACCTCAAAGACCTCAGAAGATCAGCTGAAATAACCAGCCTCCAGTGCCTGACTCAAACACGACCAGCTGCCCTGGCTGGGGTAGCTGTGTGGCCTGAGCATGGGTCCACTGAACGAAAGGTTGTGGGTTCGATTCCCGGTGAGGGCATAAGCCCGGGTTATGGGACAGCATGCAGGAGGCAGCTGGTCTATGTTTCTCTCACACCTTGATGTTTCTCTCCCTTGCTTTCTCCCTCCCACCCTCCGCCTAAAAATAAATAAAATCTTTAAAAAAAAAACCAGAATGACCAGCTGCCCGAGATCCCCTCACTTGGCCCAGGGCTCCCCGGCCCATGCTCCGGGGCCCCAGGGCCCAGGACAGAAAGCAGAGTGCAGAGGAGACCTGGGGTCCAGTCCCAGCTGTCGGCTGCCTCTGGCCATGGCTCTCACCCGCCCCTCACAGCCTCAATACCCTGGGGCAAGGGCCTCTCAACCCCTCCCAGTCCAAGGGGCTGTGAGCCCCTGAAATGCAGCAGCAGCAGCAGCCACAGAGCCCGGTGCTCTCCATGACGCGAACTTCCAACCTCACACACCTGGCTGTGAGCCCCGCAGGGAAACAGGAGGTCGGGGCAGAGGGCCCAACGCACGCACGGCAGGTGTGCGCGCTCCGCTCCAACAGGAAGTTTAAAACAGGCTGCAGGTTGGCCTCATTTAACCCCAGGTCTGTCACTGCTGCCGCAGCTTTTACAATAGGAACGAGCCGGTGGCAATGACCGTCCGTCACCGAATAAAGGGAAATCAGGACACCACCGAACACCTGGCCAGTGTGTCCCTCACACGTGCACAGCACCCTGATGTGCAGACCCCCCTACACGCAACCTAAAGCGCTCAGGCTCCCAGAGGAGGCCAGCACAACTGCCACCATCTTGGCCCTGCAGCACCGGAGAAGGACCCAGCGCAAGGCAAGGCGCACAGGTGGTGACGGTCAGCAGTCACACTTGAAATCAGGTCTCAGACTATTAGTTCGTACTTTTCTAATAAAGGCAAAAGTGAAACCTTTTACAGCAAAGAAACACCTTTTAGTCCTAAATTTGCAGGGTTCTTTTTTTTCTCACGAATGGCTGCAGGTCGTCTGGTGCGAACGTGACCATGTGGGCCCTTCAAAGGCAGCAAAGGCTCTTCCCAGCCGATGGGCGCGAAGGGCGTGACCACAGACAGGAGCCACTGCTCCCAGCTGAGCGCGTCTGAGGCCACACAGGCCACGGGAGAGGACACGGGTGTCAGCTTCTGCCCCGATGCTCCGGACGAGGAGGCATTTGGGATTCTTAATTATTACATAAACTTAAATTAATCCATATTACAGCACATATTCACGTACCACCATTTAGTTAACGGGCTTATCCTACAACAAACACTTCACACTGTCCTTTCCCTACAAACTTCTGGGGGGAAGAGAGACAACTGAGCACTCGCTCCACATGCATGTGGCTGGTCCCCTCAAGAGCCAAGTGCGGAAGTGAAAGCCACAGGGGCTCCAGAAGAAAGGCCAGCTGCAGGCAGATGGGCCCTGAGGAGGTTCCTTCAGTGCAGAGCTCCGTGAGGTCAGGGGTTCTGCCAGCCCAGATCCTAGCTGAGGCCTTCTGCAAGGAGCAGGGACTCATGCTCTCACCCAGGCAGCGGGCCACTGTCACTTGCCTCCTCCCAAGAACAAAGGGCCCTGACAGGGGCCCATGTGCTCACTCGGAGTCCTCACTGTGGTGTCTTCGCTGCAGAAACACCAAGGTTATGCATTTTATTTTGCCTGTATACTCCTGAAATATTTGCATTTGCCTTTCAAACAAAGTGGTGGGAAGTGAGCAAACACCAAGGCATGCAAAGCTCCTGCCCAGTCTCCCCATGTTTCAGGGAAGATGCCCTGTGAAGAGAAGGAGATGGCCAGTGCCCGTGCCTCCCAGGGGCAGAAGCCGGCGAAGGGCAAGAGTCTGCAAACCCCGGCACACTCAGAGGTGAGGGGCTCAGGGAAGCAGTACTTTACCGTCGTTTTCGAAGGATGTGAATCCAGATGGTCCCGGAAAGGAAAAAGAAAAAGGCCATAGAAATGTATAATTTAGGGAGAGGAATTTCTCCTGCTGAGAGGTAGCTGTCAGGATTCTTCTCTATGATCTCAATCTGAAACCAACAGGAAATTAATTTTTACTTTTCAGGAACGTATCATTCCAGACCCAGCAACTTGTAGCCTTAGCTGCTTGACTCAAGTGTGAGAAAGAGCAGCAGCAGGTAACCAGCCCCTTCTTCGTGCTCAGGCCGACATACACACATCCTGACTGCCTTCTACCTTCTTGGTACGAGTCCCCTGCTGAAGTGCCTGCCCCTGGCCACACTTTTCTTTTCCTTTGCTTAAGGGTTCCCAAAACCCACTCTTCTGGAGAAGTCAGCGTCTCCCATTTGACACTGCTGACAAAACAGACGGGCAGCGGTCGCCCTGTGGTACTCACGTCAAGGCTGAACGAAAACCTGCCGTTAGACGGTATTTTAGGTCCAAGGCATTTGTGGAAATAAAGACTGTAGAGGCCCTCCTGGTCGTCGGTGCTGATTTTAAAGGAAAACTGGAAGTGAAGAAGAGAAAGATCAGAAGGGCACCCGAACCCGCAGCCAGAGTCTTAAGTCATAAAAAGAAATCACGAATACCATTATGAAAAGAAGAAAAGAGAGGGTACTTAAAAAATCAAAGTCTCGCCCCGGCTGGTGTGGCTGAGTGGATTGAGCGCTGGCTGGTGAACCAAAGGGTGGCCTGTTCGATTCCCAGTCGGGGCGCAGGCCTGGGTTTTGGGCCAGGGCCCTGGTTGGGGGTGTGTGAGAGGCAACCACACACCGATATTTCTCTCCCTCTCTTCCCCTTCCTCTAAAAATAAATAAATAAAATCTTTAGAAAATAAATCAAATTCTGCCAGAGCAGAGTTTAAACAGACATGCTCTTCTTCAAAGGTTCCCTCCCAATGTTTAGCTATAGCAACTTTCAAGCTGACAGAAAAGCTGACAGAATTATATGGTGAATTCCTATATACCACTACCGAGATTCCACAATGAACATTTCACTATCTTGCCTATCACATCTCTCTCCGCTGGGGGTGGGTTTTGGCAGAAGTCTGCAGAAATAACCTTAGATGGAGTTACCTAGTTTTTGAGGCAATATACTATCTTGTTCTTTAGATAAAAAATACTCCTGAAAAAGGAAGGAGGTTCATTTGATACTTGACAAGGTAAACCACCAATATTCCCTCATTAAAATTACACTTGTGATTTTAAACAACAGTAGTAGATGCTGCATTTTCTACATTCAGACATTTCCGTTTTCATGTATTTTATGTGTTCAAATGAAGCTTAATGTAAATTAAGACATTATACATATTAGGTCACAGAGGTGACTCTTTGGTCTGGTCTGGAGAGCATTTTATTATATGCCTAAAATATGCTGTTTAGGGCTACACACGAGGTCTGTCCTGCAGGTACGCAGCCACGTCATATGAGAACTAGAGACACTTACTGAAGAAGATACAAGACACAAGCAGCACTGTACACAGGACAATGAAGCCTCAGCCCCTTCAAAGGAGGCACCTTGGGACCTCACACAGTTCTCCCGGTCGCCATCAGCTGCCCTGTCGTATTTTCCTCAATCTCATCGACAGTCTGGAATCTCTTCCCTTTCAAAGGTGGTTTTAGTTTTGGGAAAAGCCAGAAGTCTCAGGGCGTCAACTCTGGGCTGTAGGGGCTGAGTCACCTGGGTGATCTCATGTTTCACCAAAACTCTGCACGAGCCGTGATGCATGAGCAAGCGCGTTGTGGTGATGAAGCTGCCAGTCACCAGCTGCCCGCAGCTGCAGCCTCTGAATCATCCAAATAGTTTCCGTGGAGGGATGTTCAAGCTCAGAGCGCAATCTGATGCCGACTTGTTGCCCTACTCGCGCCATCACTTTTGAATGCGATGGCCACGCAGCGCACGTGCTCGCTGAATGGCATCCGCCGCCCCCGCTGCCTAGCACAGTGAAGCCCTCATTGCTCACACATGGGCGTTCCAGGCCACTCTCCTTGGCTGCCAGGCCACATCAGTGTCGTGCAAACCATTCCCGTTACATTAACGACGGCTGGACTTTTTCTGGCCGACCTCGCACACAGGTGGCGAACTACGGAGGAAGGCAAGGATGTGGCCGTAACGTTCTTCACGGTCAGGTTGCTCCAGCGTTGGGAAGGGTACGGGAGACGTACAGAGTCTGCGGGGCGCAGGCACTGCTCCCTCTCTGCCGCAGGTGCTCACAGAGGTGATCGCTTATAACTGTGCTCAACACAGGCTCTAACGCTCTTTTGTATTTACTCTACTTTATAATTTAAAAGGGTGGGAGGTTGGAGGGAAAGAGACTTCTGACAAGGAGACAAAAATAAAAGGCCAAGAATATTTGGGTTGAAATTATAATCTGTTAAACCATGTCCCGAACTCATCCTTATAAAACATGAGACGTGTATTTTAGTCCACACAAGGTAGCCAGAAAATGTTATTAAACATCAGTAACTTTTACTTCTCAAAGTAAGACTCACATGACGTTTCTAAGAAATACTAAAAATAAATAAATAATAAAAATTTCAATAGAATCATTAAGGAGATCAGAGTAGGCACCTGACCCTCAAAGAGAAAATAACAGTCCTGGCTGGTATAGCTCATGGATTGAGCGTGGGCCTGCAAACCAAAGGGCTGCAGGTTTGATTCCCAGTCAGGGCACATGCCAGGGTTGCAGGCTGGGTGCCCAGTGGGGGGGAACATAAGAGGCAACCATACATTGATGTTTAAAAAAAGAAAAAAGAAGAAAAAAAGAGAAAATAACAACAATGCAAATTTTAGGGTTGAAATAAGCTCTACCAGCCCCTTTCCTGCTTTGGGGATGAAGGATCACCCGGTTCCGTGGATGGAGCAAAAAGGCTCAGCGTGACCACACTGTCCAAAACGGGGAGGACACCGGGTAGCAGAACAGCAAGGCGTCACGTATGGGCCCCTTTCCAAGGGCAGGCGCAGCCAGACAAAGGCAAGCTCCCCAGGCACTGCCTGTTCCATGCATCCCAAGGGCCCTACGCGCTGGCCGTTTCAACCAATCAGCACGCACGCTGCTTTCTCCTGGACGCTCACTCTGACGCAAAGCATGTAACTGACAAACGTATATATCCTATAATGCCTTCCTTTTGTAATTATTTTTTAAAGGCTTTTTAAAATGACATTCAAAACAGTTATTAACAAGCATTTTAAAGTGAGGGAAAGTACATTTCATATTTTCTTAAGGACAGAGTAAAGCAAAGTGGCTAAACACATGGGCCTTGGAGTCAGGAAAACCTGGGCCTGAGTCCTCCCGTTAGGCAAGGTACTTAACCTGAGACTCAGATTCCTCATCTGTGAAAGGGAACGGTAACAGTACCTACCTCACAGAGCTGATGGGAGGAGGAACCGAGATGACGACGACATGTAGGTACTCGGCACAACGCCTGGCAGCACCTGTGCGCTCATCCCCATAATTACTGATGGAGAGCCTACTACCGGCCAGGTCCCGGGGCATGAACTTCATATACATCGGCGATAGCCTGGAAAAACTCCCTGCCCTCACAGCTACCTTGGAAAGGGAGAAGCTGACGACGCACATGAGTAAGAGCAAGCGCGGTGCTGGGAATGAGAGGGTCTAAGGGAGAAGAGCGGAGCAGGGAGGGCCGAGGGGGGCGGGCTGCATGTGAGCCACGGTGGCTGGAGGGGGCTTTGGTGAGAAGTGACACTTGAGCAAAGACTTGAAGGAGGAAGGAATTAATCATAGGGATTCTGAAGAAGAGGGTACAGCTGAAGTTGAGTCGAAGGCCTGATCTTTCCTAGAAGCAAGGCGGCCCGCGTGCTCGGAGCGCGGTGAGCAAGCGGGAGGGGTGAGGAGCAGGAGCCGAGGACAGAACGACAGTGGCCGGCCCACGTAGGATTGTCCCCAGGGCAGGGGCTGGGCCTTCACTCTGAGGGGCGGAAAGCTGCGAGGGTTCGGAGCAGGTGACGACTCCACAAGCCTCAGCTCCTGCTAATACCGACAGCCACTTAACTTGAGCAAACCACGGTGAGAGCCATCAGAACGGTGGACGCAGGGCGGGGGCGACTCCCGGGGTGATAAAGCAGAGGGAACCGCGACAGAGCGGGGTTTCTCGGGGGCGTGCGCCCGCCCAAGCTGACTGAGCTGCATGCCCTAGATCTGTGTGCTCCACCCCAGGAATCCACCTCCATCAGTGAGAGCTGGGCGGGAAAGGGGCAGCGGTTTTTACGAAGCAGCAACAAAGGCGCCCGTGCAGCGCTTTGCAGAGCACCATCACGCTCTGACAACGGCACGCCCAACAACCCAGGGAGATGGGTCCCCTCGTTTTTCATTTTAGGTGATTAAAGAGCACGCTTCCGAAGTGAAGTAAGGAGTCCAAGATCACTGGCCAGTAAACGGGTGCTGAGATCCGGTCCGACGTCCCACCCCATGCACAGGCTGTGATGCCGTCACACACACTCTCATGCAGTTGATAACGGTGACAGCTGAGCAGGTCACTGGAGGACTCCGACTCTCAGTGAGCTCGTCAAAAATTACAGCATCCCCCTAAACGACTGCCAACGGCCCTGTCAGGCCTGGAGTCCCGGGCTTCTGGGGCACTCTGAATGGGAGGCCGCGCGGGGCTGGCGAGGCAGAGTGGTAGGGGCAGCCAGGCTGAGCTGGGCTGGGACCCGGGCCTTGTCACTTACACTGGACATTCATGCAGGTATTCTTTCTCGAAGGTGCATGATCTGATACGTGGTAGAGGTAATACCCACCCTGCAGGTTTGTTACGGAGAGAGCTAATGTATTTAAGTGACAGATGCATACCATGCCTAAATTACCCGTAAATTCAAAATTCCTTTAAAAATTCACCTTCCACATGGTAGAGATAAATTCTACAAAACTTCAGTCAAAGAAGATACATACCTGAAATGAAACTGCTCCATCTTTATTATGAACAGAGAAAGATTTCTCTTCCATCACCTAAAAAGACATTAACAATCTGTTTTAGGACACTGGCAGGAAAAGTAAGCTAATAAAAATAAAGACTTGCAAGTTCCCTGAGCCCTGGCAGGTGTGGCTCAGCGAACTGAGAGCTGGCCTGCAAACTGAAAGGTCGCCAGTTCAATTCCCAGTCAGGGAACATGCCTGGGTTGCGGGCCGGGTTCCCAACTGGGGGCGAGCAAGAGGCAGCTGATCGATGTTTCTCTCATCTCTTTCTCCCTTCCTTCCCCTCTCTCTGAAAATAAATAAAATCTTTTTAAAAATTTATAAAACTAATCTACAGTGACAGATCAGTGCCTACTTGGGGACAGGAGTGTGACGAAGGGGCAGGAGAAACGTTTTCAGCAATGCACATGTTCACCATCTTGATTGTGGTGGCACCTTCACAGGTGTAAGACAAAAGTTATCAGGTTGCCATTTCATTTTACTTTTAAGATTTATTTATTCATTTAATTTTTAGGGAGAGAAACCTTGATGTCAGAGAGAAACATCAATTGGCTACCTCTCATGCGTGCCCCGACCAGGACCGGACCTGCAACCCAGCCATGTGCCCTGACTAGGAATCGAACTGGTGACCTTTCACTTTGTGGGACCACACCCAACCCACTGAACCACACCGGTCAGAGCTCAAACTGCCATTTCAAAGACAGTGGTCCCCTCCTTACTTGCAGGGGATACACTCCAAGGCCCCCAGCGGACCCAGCCAGTACCAAACCCTGTGCATACCAGGTCTGCGTGTTTTCCTGTCCACCCACACCTGTGTGTGATCCTGTTGCATTTACAAACTGGGCAGTCTCACACACAGAAGATTTGTTCTTACAGTCGATCTTAGCAACCTCACTATACGATCTTTTTTCTTTCCTTATTAAGCTGAGAACATTCACCTTTTCACACGAAGGAAGCCCTTTCTTTGGTGTGTCTGAGTTGCCGGCATCACTACTCTGCACTCTGCAGCCATCATTAAGTAAAGGAGGGTGACTCGAACACAAGACCGCCACACTGTGACAGCCGATCTCATCACCGAGACGACCGCTCCGCAACTGTGGGCGGGCGGCGGCAGCGTGGACAGCTGGCCCTCCGATGTCTAAGAGCCTCTCTCTCTGCCCCCAAACGCGTGACTTTCACTCCAGGCAGCCAGTGCCCAGCACCGGCCATGCTCATTTCCACTTCTGGCCTCTGCGTATGGCAGTCCTCACCCTCTCCCTCCTCCGCTTCCCCCAACAGTCCACCACACTTCAGGTCCTCGGGACTCTCCAGAGAGCTCACCTCCGGCTCTGCTCACTGTCACATAAGGGCTACCTAACTCAACACCCGATTTTACTCTGCAATTGTGTCAGTGTGTCAACATCATCACCCCAAATGGTAGGTAGCTCCCTGTAGATCAGTGCGTGTGTGTACACACCTGTGAACGCGTACGCATATGAACACATTCATCCGTGCACACATATACACCCATGCCCAGAGAGCTGAGCACGAGCAGGGGGTTAATTCTCACCTTTGAATTCACTGTACTTCTTTTAGACTTCCCGCTCTCTGGAAGGAGAAACATTGAAAAGGCATTACTGTAGGAGTCAGCTCATATGTGTATTACATTATCATTTTAGGAAACTCTAGCTTGTTTAATATCAAATAGTTCAAACAAAAAAGGTGAAACCATATGCTATCTTATGCACAGCCATCTCTCTTTTTAAAAGATCTTATTTATTTATTTTTAGAGAGAGGGGAAGGGAGGAAGAAAGAGGGGGAGAGAAACATCGATGTGTGAGAAAGTCACAACTGGCTGCCTCTCACACGCCCCCAACTGGGGCCCTGGTCCACAACCCAGGCATGTGCCTTGACCAGGAATCGAACCAGCAGCGTTCTAGTTCACGGGTCAGTGCTCAATCCACTGAGCCACACCAGCCGAGGCATGCACAGGCATCTCTGCAGATCCCAAAATAATCCCTAAGCTGCACAAGCAACGAACCAACATTCATTACATTGTAAATACAGTCTAACGACAGTGCTCAGTACCAACGGGGACACATCTCCGAGCAACCTGGCATCACGCTACTGCCAGAGATGCCACATGGAGAACGTCCCTGATTTTCGAAGTAATTATATTTGAAAAGAGGTCACTGTTTAAAATGAATATATGTGAGATTTGTTCACACACACGGAAAAATTAATTTGCAATAATATTAGCAGAAAGCACGCGTTTTTTTCCATAGTGAAAAGAGTTAAGATTGCTAACGTCTTCTACCGTGGAGCAGAGAGGGCCTGTGGGCCCTGTTTTTACTTAAGATACTCTCCACGAGGAAAACAGGCTCTCGAACTCCCTGCAGGAAGGGGAGTTTCGGAAGAAAAAGGGAAAGACTTCCTACTTCACGGCCAGGAAACAGCCACTGGGCCCGAGGAACGCGGGCGAGGCGGCGGCCCACAGGCCCCACGCCACCGCACAGACGCGGTGCTTCTCTCTCTGTGTCTTCACCTTGGGTTCCAGTTTGACAAACTAAAAAATGTGTAAATACTACAATAAAAATGAAATTATCTTTAAAGAACTCATACAGACTGTTAGAGACACCTGACAGCTAGTAAAAGGTGATAAATACAAATTGGTTAATGAACATATGGAGAAAAAGTACAGCCCAGTAATAACAGTGAATACAAAAATAAGAATACCTTTTCCTGCCTTTCACTTTAACACACGCATGTGTGCACACCCAACCAGTACTGGCCAGGACAGGGTCCCATGGGCACTTTCCCACACATCAGCTGATAGGAGCATATAAATCCACACAACCCATTTGGGAAGGAACTGAAAATAGGTATCAATATTCTCAAAATATTCAGATCCTTTGAACCAGATACTCCAACTCTGAGAACCCGTCCTGAAAAAGTTGTTAATGAAATAAGTTCTAGGAACAAGTCAGTCCAACGCAGCAGAGTTTATAAGCATCGGAATGAAAAGATGTCTCCTCAAAGGGAAAGGCTGAGCAAATTACACTATCCATTTAACGGCATATCTGATAAATATGAAGTATCCTAAGTGAACAGGATGCTTACAATGGTAAATGGGACTGTGAATTTTAGAAATCAAATGCTCTGGACTTAAAAAACAAGCTTAGATAGAAACATCCATGACTACAATTTCAACACCGAGAGTAAGGAGAAATGATTCTTCTTTCTCCACCTTCTCCATATTTCCCACATTTTCCTTTAATGATTACATATTTTAGCACAAAATAATGCAAAGATCATGTTTGTTCTTACTCGGGAATCAAAACGGATCCGCAAAGCCAGGCAATGAACAAAATGCTAGTTTCCGCCTTACATTTACCTTTTCTCTCGGTCTGGCTGCCCGCGGAAACGGAGCTACCTCCGGCCTCCTGGCTCTGGCCAAGGACTTTCTCATCCTTGCCAATGACGATCTTCGGTAACTGGGTACCCGCTTCTGGTGGAGATTTTAATTTCACTCTATATTCAATAGGAGAGGAGGAAGACAGTTCACAGTAATGCTATGGCCATGTAAGCGTGGTACGTCAGGCCCTGCCTGGCGCTCTGGGTTCACCATCTCACGCGGCCCTGTGGCGCCGAGTCCACCCTCGGCGCTGCACAGAGGCTGACGGGGAGGCTCGGCAAGGCTAGGCGTCCTGCCCAAAGCAGTCGGCTAGTGAGTAGCTGGGCAAGGACCCGGGCAGCCTCACTCTAGGGCTGAGAGTCTTGGCAACCACGCAATTCTGACGTAAGCACTTCCCCACTAAGTTATCTGCGATGCGTTCAACCAACCGGTGTACAAGGGAAAGGGAACGAGGGGTGAAAACAACGATAAGACGTTAGAGTGAGGCTGAGGGGGGCACGTGGGGGGCACACGTGGGGGGGGCACACATGGGGGGGCACACGTGGGGGGGCATGCCTGGGAAGGATCAGCAGCCTGCCTGCGGTGCATGTCCTCCCTCTCCCTCCTCAGCAGGCCCCACTTGTGCTCACCCGGCCCCGCCTGCACTAGTGGCTGGTGAGCTCCGGGACCTGAGTGCGCACGTCCCCTACGCTGGCACAACCAGGCCGAAAGGAAGCACTTCTAGCCCTGCCTGGGGAGAAGAAGCCTTCCTGTCCTTCCCTTAGCTCGACCGGAGTAGAGCTCACTTCACTGCACGCACCGCACTGCTTCAAGTGGTTCTGCCTCCGCATACGATGCTCCCTTTGCCGGAAACGTTGTTCCCTGTCTCATTCACCGGTGAAGCCTGCTCACTCCAAGTTGGGCTGCGCCAACAGTTCCCTGAAGCCTCCCCCTCTCCCGCAGCTTGCCGGGCTCTCTGCCCCACTTGCCCAGCTCGCCGTGACCCCGGGGTGGCTGTTCTGTCTACCTCGCCTTGTTTGTCGTCCCCAGCACTCAGCACAGTATTGGGCAAACAGTGAACACTCAGTGCACATGGCTGAACGACCACACTCCCCTGAATTTACGCTGGGGTTGAACTGAAGGAATATTAGAATTACTTACTCACTTCTGGAGATGTTTAGGATTAGAAGGGGGACAGAGACGGACTGTTTCCTTAAAATACAGTAATTCACTTCTTCATCCTAAGAAAGGAGGACCCAATTATCTATCCCCTTATTCATTCACACCAGAACAAGAGAGTTTTCGAGAACGAGGCAAACCAGTGGCCCAGCCCCCGCTACAGACAACACAACTGTGTGATACTGAAGCCTGGAGGTCAAAGTGGCCACCACCTCAAGGGAACAGCAGGACAGAAGCAGAGTGTCCCCGCCCGGTCACCTGAGCGCCAAGGAAGGGAGTGATCAGGCCCACGTTTAATGCTCACCAGGTAAGAAGAAAACCCATCGTTCTTCGTGCGGTCCAGGCTGAATCCGACCTGGGAAGCGTGGAAGAGGGAGGTAAGTGCCTGTACAGTGGCCTGGCGCCCGGCCCCTCCTTCCTCCACGCGGAGAGGAGGCTCTTCTCTGGGCCCGGCCCCTCCCTGTGTTCTCAGCGTTCGCTCTATGAGAGGGGCCACCAATTACTAAAATTATTCAATAATTACATTTTAGGGGTTGAAAATAAAACTGTCTGCTGCTGCCTGTTCACACGCTTTCTTTTCTCCATAGCCCAGTGCTTCTTATTTCAGCGCAGGGCAGAGTGGCCACCTAAGACACGGAAAGGGCAAAGGCTCTCACCGTGAGATCCTTGTCCACGGCTCCCTCAGGCTCCCTCACGGAAAGGCTGCTGACGTTGACCGTCATGTACCCATCTTTGAAGAACCCAAAGGTGTTCAGATGAACCTTGTGCCTCACGTCGTCCTAAACAGATTTAAGGTGGTGGAATTAGTAATATGGAGACGTTAACTTGATTACTTAACCTATTCATTTGCCTGAAAAACTACAGCATCTAGTTTCCTGCTAGCCAACCAATGTTTCCATACACTTAGTAAAATATACAGCTGTGGTGCCTCACCTTGTTTCAGAAGCTGAAGATGACTCATCGGAAATTCACAAGCTATGGACAGTTTGGACATAATAGATGTCGTTCATTCTGGTGCATTTCTAACGGTCCAGACCCAATGGTCAGCTGGAATGTGGATTCCAGGGTGGGAGGAACAATGCTTTAGTCATCCTCGCCTCCTTCCTGCTGGTACAAGGCCTGGCACCCAGCAGGCCCTCAGAAACACGACCGGAGAGTGGGGGGCAGAGTGGCCAAAACTGCTCGGAGAATCCGCTCATTTACATAAACCTTACCAGTGCGTGTAACTGGCTCCGCCCCCTGCAGGATGATGAAGGGTGCCCGTGCACTACTTTTCTAACCTATAATTCATTCTTTTAACATTGGCTCATTTGCATCTAAAAATGATGTTACATGTGATGTGTTTCAGGAAACAAAGCCTTATGCAAAAGGAGTGCCAGACACTAGCGAGGCAGAGACAGATCTTTCGGGCACAGGATAATCCTGAGGTTTGTTGAAACGGAACCACATGGGCAAATGCCTGTCACACCTGCTTGAAACTGTCTGAAAGGGGTGATTCCAATCCCAACTAAGTTGGTACATTTTTTAAAAGATTTTATTTATTTATTTTTAGAGAGAGGGAAAGGGAGGGAGAGAAACATCAGTCGTTTGTCTCTCGTCCACGCCCTGACCAGGGACCGACCCGCATCCCAGGTAAGTGCCCTGACAGGAAATCGAACCAGTGACCTTTTGCTTTGTGGGATGATGCCCAACCAACTGAGCCACACGAGTCAGGGTTAAGTTAATAAATTTTAAGGCGGATAAAGGTTAGCTGGAACTTTAAGCAAACATAACAAGCCAGGAAGGTCTATGGAAGGAGCTAGGGCTTATACGGATGCTCCCACACCCTAGTAATCGCGAGAATCCTACCGGAAGAGCTCGTTGTTCACAACAAAGCTCTGCAAGTCCCCTTCCCTTAACTTCCTTTCCTTTCTATAAACACCACCTCCACCTTGGCGTACAGGCCGAGCGCGCACATGGCTTGCTGTGCCTGCATGCGCTGGGTGGCAACCCTCTCTTCCCGCCCCTCCCCCCCAATAAATCCTTTCTGGTGACAAAACACCTCGTTGAGGCCCTGACTGGTGAGCCACGCCCATCGAGGCTTTCTTAAGATGAATTTGAGAAACTACTAGGGCCCCATTTTCTCGACCAGTGCCTTCTCAATCCATAAGCCCTTCCTCATCCCTAACTCTGACGCTTCGAGTTTTGGCCTTTCAGAGCAGGGGGCAAGTGGACTTTGGACTGGTAACAGTATTAGTGAATACTTCTAAAACTGAAGTTCCACAAAGACACTCACGAGTTTCACACTGAGAATTATTTGCCTAACTCAGAACACCTTCTATCAGTTTGCAATAAGCTAACAGTTATTAAGTAGCTCCTAAATGCAAGGCACTATGCCAAGTACTTTTCTAAAACTTACGTTTGGTTCTTCCTCAAATTTGCATAGTCATTTTTGCTAATGTTTTTGTTTCTTGCTCATATTCTTAAATTCCATCCTTTGTCTCTTTTGATTTTAAATGCAGCTTTCCCTTGTACAGTATATTGAGGCACTCTGAGGCCTAATTCTGTTCTTTGTCACCTCTGCTGCGGTTCACAGCAGGCCGTTTCTTCGTGTGAGTGGCCATCAGTCATTTCTGGACGTGTGCCTCCTGGACACTAGAGGCGGGCCAACTGCAAACAGCAAAGGCCCAGGAGGAGGCCTATGGAGCAGATCTTCAGCAGGAAAACCATCAGGGTCCTTTCCCCCACCACATGGACAGTTAAAACATGTATCTTGGGGCCACTGCATTTCCTAGCCCACTCTTCCACTCAAGGCACAGAGCTCTTTGAGAGTCCCATATCCTGGGCTGAGGAGGGACCTGGGGCTTCGGCTCCTGCTCCCCTCACCAGCTGTTCAAAATTCAAGGCTCTGGGTCCAAGTTCCTGCACCGCTTCAGGGCAACCCTGCCTTGTGTTCTTTCACCCACTGGAGTTCCAGCTCCTTCTCCCGCCGTTTCTATTTTTTTGGCCCTTGGGAATTTCCCTTATTTTCCTAGGAGCCCAGCTATGCATTTAAAGCATGTTGGCCCGACTTCCACTTCCTGGCGGGATGGAGTAGCTTGCAGCAACCCAGCACTCCCAGGAAGAAGTGGAAAAGCAAGCTAAGATAATAGAAGTCATCTGCTGGAAGGCCCTAGGGAGCTGCTGGAGAGAAAAAGAAAAAAGAAAAGAGAGAGAGAAAAGCTAAAGCTCACAGCCTTTCTCAGGACTGTGAGAGATTAACCCCTGTGGAAAATGATTCGAGTGACTATTTTCTCAATTCTCCCAGAGGTGTTACAAGGCTACTAGCACCCTCACTGCACAGAAGTGAAACTGATCTCACTACACACGACGGATGCCATAGGACATGTGAAAGTAATGTAGCTGGAGCCACTGAAAAACGAAGCCGGAGCTGCCGTCCCAGAGGAACTGCCTTGCAGGCCTCGCTCTTCAGACCTCTGGACAGTGAAACTGGGCAAAATAACCTCTGGATCAGGCCTAAAGCAGCATTGTCTTCTAACCAACTGTGTGCGCAGGTAACGAGATCATGACTACCAGGCTGAAGGTCTAAAACTTTAGAACTAGCATCCTGCCCTGGCTGGTGTGGCTCAGTGGATTGAGCACTGGCCTGCAACCAAAAGGTCGCCAGTTCGATCCCCAGTCAAGGTACATGCCTGGGTTGTAGGCCAGGTCCCCAGTTGGGGGCGTGTGGGAAGCAATTGATTGCTGTTTCTCTCCCTCTCTTTCTTCCTCCTTTCCTCTCTCTCTAAAAATAAATGAATAAAATCCTAAAAAAATTAAAAAAAAAAAAAGAAGAAGAAGAATCAGCAACCCTATGTTAGCTTACCTGCACCTATAGAAATGTCTTCCTGCTACTGATGTAAATGGTTCCCCTTCCCTTTGTCCAATACCCCTCGCCCTTCCCCTCCTAACGGGAACGCTATTTGGGTTTCTGCCTGAACCAGTGCTTCCTGAATAGCTGTTCTTTCAGATCTCAAATCAATGCTGCTGCCTCTCACTCTGGCCTTTATTTTTAGGTCAAAAGCCATCAGGGTTTAATGCTTTGGCAGAATCCCCAGATGAGAAAGGCCACAGAGAAAGAAAGGAGGATGAATACATTCCTGCCACGTTCGATACTGGGGATCAATCTCTCAGACGTTATTCGAAGCAAAACAAGCCATCTTTAACACAAGTGTGGCACACTCAAATGTGAGGGAAACCGTCCGTGGTGACAGAGGTCGGGATGGTGATTACTCTTGGGAAGGACACACTCTCAGTCACTGGGAGAGGAGGGCCCTAAGGAGCTTCCGGAGTGCGTGGTAGCGTTCTGCGTGTTTGCTGAAGTGCTTGGCAAGCACTCAAACAAGTGTGTTTACAGAGTGAAAACTGTAAGAGCTGTATGCTTTAAAAAGAGAGAAAAAAGGAGCTGTATGCTTGTATTTCAGTGTGTCTATTATTCAACAAAGCTTGCATGTTAAAAGTATGCTTACTCTAATTCATCCAGCATTTAGATGCTGTATAGTGAAATAGAAGCCTGTTAAACAATTTTTTATACTCATTCAGTCCACCACAGTCTGTATGTTCTAGGTTCGGGATGGGGGGAATCTATCAACTGCCACCTTACAGCAGTTATTTTTTCCACGTAAACAGTACATCCCTTTATTGTTTCTTCTCACTTTTACTTTAATTTTTATTTGATTTTAGAAAGAGAAAGAGGAAGGGAACTGGAGGAGGGAGGGAGAGAGAAAGAGAAACCTCTTTGATGGCTGTATGTGCCCTGACTGGGGGGTCAAATCTGCAACCTTGGCATATCAGGGTGATCCTCCAACCAAGGTTCTTGGCCAGGGCTTTGCTCACTTTTCTGTATCATTTCACTTAATAATACAGTGCCACTAAAAACACATTTTGAGGTGTTTCTGAACAATCATAAGCTCCACAACTCTGCTCTTTCGTCACTTACCAAGAACAGATTTATGCACCAAGGCCCCTCTTACAATACCTAAGCCTCACTCTGCTCAGAGCAGTATCCCCAAGAGGGACGATGACAAAGTTCAGAGGTAAAATGACTACAAGGCTATGCAGACTGAGATGCTGTCCCTCCCAGGAGTGCCCTTGCCTCCCCCTTCCCCGCATCCCACCCTCCATAGTCATGCGTCTCCTAAACTCTAAGGGGCCCCACGAGACGTGCAACCAGGGGATTGCGGGCAGCAGCAGCTCATCCCAGGCTAACCCCTGAACCTGTCTCCAGGGCCCCCTTTTCTCCAACTTCTCAGGGGGGCAGAGCAGTTCTGTGGGCTCACTTCTTTCCTGTAACATTTCTAGAGAGCCCAAGCAGCCCTGCCTAGGCTCTCCCCTGTTGCTTCTTCTATTCTAAGTCCTTCCTGGTTCACTGGCCCTGACTTTAATAAATGTACTCTCTCAAAAAAAAAAAAAAAAGAAAAGAAAGGGGGGGTGGTGGTTATGCAAACTACAAGTGGTAAAGCCGGGATTGCAATATAGATCTGATGTGAAAGCCATTTTCACGTTACTGTACTCAAATATGAGAAGGTATTCATGATATTCAATGCAAATGATATAACCTAGAAGATATGGGCAAATTCCTAGAAACATACAATTTACCAAAACTGAATCATGAAGAAATTAGAAAGTCTGAACAGACTAATAATGACTACAGAGATTAAATCAGTGATCAAACAGTTAAGGAAAAATTAACACCAATTCTTCTCAAACTCTTCCAAAAAACTAAAGAGGAGGGAAAACCTCCAAACTTATTTTACAAGGCCAGCATTACCCTGATATCGAAGCCAGAGAAGGACACTACAAGAAAATTACAGGACAATCTCTGATGGAACAAAGATGCAAAAACACTGAACAAAATATTAGCAAACTGAATTCAACAGCACATTAAAAGGATCACACACCATGATCGAATGGGATTTATCACCGAGATGCAAGGATGGTTCAACATATGGAGGTCAGTGAGTATGACACATGACACTAGCAAACGAACAGAGAAAACTCTGTGTCAGCGAGCGCAAAACCCACGTGACCAAATGTAACATCCTTTCATGATAAACGCTCTCAATACATTGAGAAATAGGCACAGAAGTAATAACGTACCTCAGCACAACACGGGCCATATATGGCGAGCCCACAGCTGCAATGCAACAGGGAGAAGCTGAAAGCGTCTCCTCTGAGATCAGGAAAAGACAAGGGTGCCCACGCTCACCACTCTGTTCAGCACCGTACTGGGAGTCATCAGGCAAGAAAAAGAAACAAGAGGCATCCAAATGGAAGAGGAAGAAGTAACACTGTCTTTGTTCAAAGATGACATATATAAAACACACTAAAGACGCCACCAAAGAATTTAGAATAAAGAAATTCAGCCCTGGCTGGTGCAGCTCAGTGGACTGAGCATGGGCTGCAAACCGAATGGTCACTGGTTCAATTCCCAGTCAGGGCACATGCCTGGGTTGTGGGCCAAGTCCCCATTGGGAGGTGTTCAAGAGGCAACTGCACATTGATGTTTCTCTCCCTCTCTTTTTCCTTCCATTCCCCTCTCTCTAAAAATAAATAAATTCTAAAAAAAAGAAAGAAAGAAATTCAGTAAAGTTTCAGGATATAAATATCAACATACAAAAATCAATGACATTTCTATACACTAATAAAATTATCTGAAAGAGACATAAAGAAAATCTCATTCACAACAGTATCAAAAACAAAAAGATACTCAGAAATAAATATAACCAGGTGAAAAATCTATATGCTGAAAACTACAAAAATACTGATGAAAGAAATGAAGACACAAATAAATGGAAAAGTAATGTGTTCGTTGATTGGAAGAATTAATTTGCTAAAATGTCCATACTATACAAAGCAATCCACACATTCAATGCAATCCCTATTGAAATTTCAATGGTATTTTTCACAGAAATAGAAAGAAATCCTAAATCATATGGAACCACCAAAGATCCCATTAGCCAAAGCAATCATGAGTAAGAGGAGCAAGCTGAAAGCAACACATTACTTGATTTCAAAATATACTATGAACCTTCAGTAATCAAAACAGTATGGTACTGGCATAAAAACAGACACATAGACCAATGATTTGATTTCCTTCCTTCCTTCCTTCCTTACTTCCTTCCTTCCTTCCTTCCATCTTTCCTTCTTTCTTTGATTTTTTCATTCATTCATTCACTCATTCATTTATAGAGAGAGAGGAAAGGAGAAAGAGAAGGAGAGAAACATCAGCTGGTTGCCTCTTATACCAGGACCAAACCAACAACCCAGGCTTGTGCCCTGACCAGGAACTGAACTGGTGACCTTTCGCTTTGAGGGATGATGTCAACCAACTGAGCCAACTGAGTCAGGGTGACTGGTCACACAGTGATTTTCAACCAGTGTGCCACAGAACACTGGTGTGCCACAAGAGGCATACTGGTGTGCCACAAGAATTTTTAAAACATGCAATACCTGACTATTTAGTCAGCGGCACTGACCTCTTTTCCCTTAAATTGTCAAATAAAAAATGACAATAGCCAATACAACAATAGCTGTCCAGTGTGAATAAAAACTATACCTGTTTTTTGTCAGATGCAAAAAATATATTCTTCAGGGTGCCACAGAATTTCAGTGTTTATGTGTGCCATGGAGAGAAAAAGACTGAGAACCACTGACACAGCGCGATGGGACTGAACAGAGAGCCCAGGTAGGTCCGCACATTTGCAGTCAGCCAATCTTCAACAAAGGCACCACGAACACACAGGAAGGAAAGAAGGGTCTCTTTGGTAAGTGGTGTCAGGAAAACTGGATATCCACAAGCTTGAAATGAAACTGACCCTTATCCCACACCCTATACCAAAATCAACTCAAAATGGATTACAGATTTAAACATAAGATCTGAAATGGTAAAGCTTCTTGACATTGGACCAAGCAATGATTTTTCAGACAGAAAAAAGCACACGTAACAAAATAAAAAATAAAAAAATAAAAAAAATGGGATTGCACCAAACTGAAAAGCTTCTGCACAGCAAAGAAAACAACAGTGAAGAGACAACCTATGGAATGAAAAACATATTTGCAAACTATATTATCTGACAAAGGGTTAATATCCAAAACACAGAAGGAACTCAACTCAAGAGCAAGAAAACAAACACTGTATTTTTCGGACTGTAAGATGCACCCCCCCAATTTGAGAGGAAAATTGGGGGGGTGCATCTTATAGTCCAAATGTAGCTTACCTGGCTCATTGTGTGGTGGGGGCGGGGGGCGGTGGTGGAGCAGGGTCACAGGTTATTAAATATTTTACCACATTTTTTGCTTCAATTTTTTCCCCTATTTTCCTCCTCTAAAACCTAGGTGCATCTTATGGTCCGATGCACGTTACAGTCCTAAAAATATGGTAACCTGACTTAAAAATGGACAAAGCATCTGAATAGACATTTCTTAAAAGATACACAAATGACCCACAAGTATGTGAAAAGTTGTGCAACATCACTAATCATGAAGGAACGGTACCTCACACCTGTTAGAATGGCTATTATCAAAGTCAAAAAACAAGCATTTATGAGAATGTGGAGAAAGGGAACCCCTTATTACACTGTTGATGAGAATGTAAACTGGAACAGCTGTTACAGAAAACAGTATGCAGGTCCCCCCAAAAATTAAACTGCCATATGATCCAGAAATGCCGCTTCTGGGCATTCACCCAAAAACAGTAAAATCACCATCTCAAAAGATGGATGCAACCCCACATTCACTGCAGCGTCACCCACAGCAGCCCAGGCCCGAACACCACTGGGGGGCTGACAGGGATGAATAAGGAAACACGCGCACAAAGCGTTATTCAGCCTCAAAGAGAAGGAGCCCTTATCATCCGTGACAACACGGATAACACTGTAAGACATTATGCTGAGGGAAATAAGCCAGGCACACAACGGTAAATACTGCATGCTCCGACCTGTATGTGGAATGTAAAAATGTCAGATTCTTCGAGGCAGAGAACAGAACGGTGGTTGCCCAGGGCAGGGGTGGGAGAGCACCGTGCAGGGAGATGGGGGTGTTGGTCAAGGGCACAGCGTCTCAGGCGGGGTCGGTGCGGCTCAGCACGAGAGGCGACTGGCCGGGGTTTCTCTCCCTCCTTTTCTCCCTCCCTTCCCCTTACTCTAAAAATAAGTGAATAAAAATCTCATTTAAAAAAGGGTACGAAGTTTCAGACATACAGGATGAATAATTTCTTAGATGTAACATATACCACAGTAACCACAGTTAACAATATTGTATTGCATACTTAAAATTTGCTTAATCTTAATTGTTCTCACCAAAAAAGAAGGCAGCTATGTGAGGGGATGGACATGTCAATTGCTTGATTGTGGTAACCATTTCACAATGTACATGTATATCAGACTATCACACTGTATGTCTTAAATACAATTTTTATTTGTTAATTATACCTCAATAAAGTTGGAAAAACATAAAAAGAAAAAAGATTAAAAAAGGAAAAAAGCTGGAAAAATATTAAATGCAAAGAGCAGAATCCAAACTATATATAGTAAGAGCTAAATTTTTTTTTTTAAAGTTAAAAGGCTAAATATTTACACTTATTTGTTCTTTTATAACAGATTTGAAAGAAACTCATCAAATATGAGAAGATTAGTACCAATGGGATGGTAAAAATTCCCTCCTCATACTTTTCTATATTTTCTAAGTTTCTAACAAATAATGACCAAAAATCACTCCTTTTAAATGTGCTACCAGCGGCCAGCAACACGTGCAGGAGCTTCACCTCACCTACGTCCCGTCCCCATTTAGGCTGCGATGGCACCATGTCCAACGGATGCAGAGAAGTGGCTTTGCACATGGCTGGGCAAAGGTAGGCAGACAACTGTTTGTACGAAAAACAGTACAATAATTAACAAATAATAATACGCAAACAAACTCTCGCATGCCCACAGCGGTCAGCCGACCTTTGCCCACCCCTGTGTATCTCACGATACAAATCACAGGCATACAGAAATCTTCAGACTAAAATGGGACAGCAAAGCCACACATTCTAATTATTCATTGACTTTATTTGGTTCAATTTAACGTAAATAAATCAATATTTACAAAATACAACTAATGGCTGAGGCCCAAAAAATGAAAAATACTCATCCCTGGCTGGTGTGACTCAGTGGGTTGAGCAACGGCCTGTAAGCCAAAGGGTTGTGGGTTCAATTCCCGGTGGAGCACGTGCCTGGGTTGCGGGCCAGATCCCCACTGGGGGCATGGGAAAGGCAAATAGCAGACGTTTCTCTCACACCCTGGTGTTTCGTTCCTTTTCTCCCTCCCTTCCCCTCTCCCTGAAAATAAATAAATAAAATCTTTAATAAAAGAAAGGAAGAAAGAAAAGTACTCGGTCACAGAAAGAAGTCTCCAGCAGCCAGCGCTAACGGTCCAGGAACACCACCACCTCTCTTCCCACCTCGGGGAAGCCAGAGACCCCGGCACTCTGGGGCATATGCCCTGACCCCTGACCGCCCCAGAAAGCTGCAGCCAGCACCAGGGATGGGGTGGGCGTGGGGGAGACGGAAGTGCCAGCACTCACATCTGTCCCTCCAGATGCGAGTCTCTCTCCTAAAGGGGCACTCAGTCTCTTGATGGCAGACAAAGGGAGACACAGGCAAGTAGGGCGAGGATGACAATACCAGACACGATCAATCAATGAAGATGGTGCTGCATTTTCAACGACCACCCCACCATCCCCATGGCACTGACGCAGCAGCCATGTTTGTCTGGTTCGCCAGCAGTTCAGAGGTTGCCAGCACCTGGTTTGTTCGCGGCCATTCGTTCTGACTACAACACTCTGAGGCAGGGGTTATTATGCCCATTTTAGAGATAAAGAAACAGAGGCTCAGAGTGATAAGACCTGCTTAAAATCATAGTGTGCGTAGGTGGCAGAGCCAGTATTCCAACCCGGGTTTGTTTAAGCCCCAAACCTGTGTTCTTAATCACCTTATATTTACTTTTATAGCCAAATAAATGGTACATCTTTTGTTTGTTTAAAAAAATTTTATTACAGAAAATTTCAAACAATCAACTCATGGTCAATTTCGTCTCTTTAAACTCCTCTCTACCCCTAATCTCAAGTATTTAGAGAAAATCCCAAATATCCTATGATTTCATCTATTAATATTTCAGTATGTACCTGATAAGGGCTTTAAAAAATAACCATAACAACATGCTATATTCCTAATCACAGTAAACTGCTTATCAAGTTAATTAAACAAGATTATTCATCCATGAGAAGTCAAGGTTACAGGAACATAAAATATAGAGCTGTTCCCAGGTATGTATTTGTACAGTTGGTTGTAAGCAGGCTTATATTATCTGAAGTGAGTGGAAACATGAATGGCCCTAACATAATTGTAATCTCCAAAGTACTAATCCAAACAAGGAAATAAGCATTGGTGTGATGATGATGATGAAATCTGAATTAATGTACATCTGGTTTATCACAGAGCACAGGTGGCAAACACAGGGCCCTCCACCTTGTTTCTACCCGGCGGCAGCGCCGAGCTCTCGCTTAACAGTTAAGGAGGAGTTACATGTACACAGTCCTAACATTACATTCAGCCTTTTGAAGGCAACTGCCAGGCTGATGTGGCGCCCAGTGAACATGAGTGTGACACCCCTGTCATAGAGAATCCCATTAGAAAAAACAAAGCACGTGCAAATTATTCTGAAAGGTTTGTTCTCTTTTTCAATGAATTATTTTGTAAAATTAAAATTTTAAGATGTCAAAATTCTAAACCAAAATGGCACCCAAAAAAGTTTACTTAAAATACAGTTTCAGGTCTTAATTACGAACGCAACTTTCTTCTCAGCCTCTCCCTGGTTTTCTTGCTCGCAACTTCATGTTTACCGCCACAGATGCTTTATCAGCACTTAAGAACATATACACGGTGAGAAGTAGGTTCTCACTGAAGTATGTTCTCCCACCACTTCTGGCGGACAGAGAAAATCTTGAGATAAGAGGCCACAGCCGCCCACGTGGCGCCAGCGAGGTCAGGCAGACCCTGAGCGACTGGCAGTGAGTCCGGAGCACGCCCACAGGGAGCCATCTGACTTACCTGCTTACACGCATCACCGCGCTGCTGGAGACGGTCTCCGACGGTGACTGTTCAGAAATAAAGTTGCTGTGAAGGTAGAGCTTTGAAGTGCAGTTCACCCCAGGCTGTATTAGTTCCCCGGGGCTGCTGTAACAAGCATCCCTAGACTGGGTGACTTGGACACAACGGAAAGTCGGGCTCTCACAGTTCTGGGGGCTGGAGGTCCCGAGACGCAAGCACGATCGTCGTCCCCGTGAAGGCTCCAGGGAAAATTTCTCCTCGCCTGTTTTGAGCTTCTAGTGGTTGCTCGTAATCTCCGGTGTTCTTGGTTCCGGCTGCATCACTCCACCCCGTCCTTCTGTCTTCGCATGGCCTCCTTCCCTCCGCACTGTCTCCGCATCACAGTGTAAGGGCACTGGTCATGATGGAATTAGGGCCGATCCTAACACAGTACGACCCAACCTTGACCACTTACATCTGCAAAAGCAGATTTCCAAGCAAGGCTGCACTCTGAGGTTCTGGGTGGACATTAATCTCAGGGGACACTAGCCAACCCAGACACATGCCCACCTTCCCGATCATTTAGAGGAGTGTCCCCGTGCTCAATCACCTGGTCCACTCGTATTCGTCATCACTCTCCAACTGGAGAGATGGAAGAAAAGAAAACCTGTGGTGCAGGCCAGGCAATATTTCTCCACCCCAACTTGTCTCCTCTTGGTTAGAGAAGAACGCCCACCGTGCTCCCTGCCCTGCACTGGGGGGAGAGCGAACAAAGCCAAGGTCTGTAACAGCAGCAGCGGGGGGAGGGATGGGGGAGGGCAATAAAAGTAGGAAAAATATAAAACAATCTTTGGAGTGTTCCAGGGCTATTTTATTAAGAAAATCAAAGATGTGGTTTTTCTACACCGGCATTCTCAGAAGAAAACAAACTGGCATCTGTGTCATCAAACAGGGGTCGCTGAAAAAGACATGTTGTATGTTTATAGATACAGGCCAAAGATCAGATATTGAACAGATATTCGTACTCACAGGAGATGAAACCCTACAATGACTGTAAAAGATCATTTAAAACGTACACCGAGGTTAGGAGCCTTTCTTGTTCAAGTGGCCAGGTACTGGTGACAGAGGAACCTCCAGAGTGCCATGGACGATCCCACTTCAGCGCATGACAGTGCACAGGAAAAGGCAGACTAACCAAGGCGACCCAGACTAACCTACACGTCCGCATGAGCTAGGCTCCCGCAAAATGGAAACCTGCTGCCTCTGGCCACACAGATTAACTAAAAAGCAGCATGTGCTCCAGCCCAGCTATGGTGTCTCACTTGTGGGTTTAATACAAGAAAAAGGGGTAATTCAGCTATGCTAATGGATCATCACACAGGAACTGCCCTTCCCATCCTGCAAAATATGCCACATAATCACACCCCCAACCTAACCCTTCCAGCATGAGTGTGAGCGGGAGGGTGGGAACCCACATCTACAATCCGAGGATAAACATGCACCCCGCTCGTGTTCCCCTCCCAACTCCTTAGTCACATTATCAGTAATAGCTCATCTTGCCCCTCCTATTCCTGCCCTCCTGTGGTCTATGAGGTGGTGGCACCAACAGCCCCCTTCATAACCTCTGCCAGCAACCTGTATGTCACCTCCTCCCTCACCCTTACACTTGCCCCTCACGTACCCTCTAAATAGCTCGGAGGTCTGTCCTCTCTTCTCCCTTCTCCCCAGTACCCTACTTTGGTCCCTAGTCTCACACCTAGGATACATGTCTATAACCTGGCTGGTCCCTTGCTTCCTCCAGTCTTGCCTCCTGATTGTGCTCCCAGAGAAATCTAAAATGCAAATCTGCCCCGGCTGGTGGGGATCAGTGGACTGAGCGCTAGCCTGTGAACCAAAAGGTCGTCAGTTCGATTCCCAGTCAGGGTGCGTGCCCAGGTTGTGGGCCAGGCTCCCCAGTTGGGGGCATGTGAGAGACAAGCAGTCTATGTTTCCCTCTGCCCCTTCCCCTCTCTCTATAAAGTAAATGAAATATTTTGCCCTAGCTGGTGCTGCTCAGTGGATTGAGCGCCAGTATATGTTTGGGTATGTGTTTGAAATTCTCTATGATAAAAAGTTTTTTAAAAGATCAATGCATATTTCTGGTACGCATTGACCTCTCCATGTTATTCTTGCCAGTCTGGGTCTATAACCTGATCAAGTCTCCTATTTCTTTCAGTCTCAAAGCAAAACAAAAAAATCTAGCGCTGATGCTCACAGGCTCTGTTCAGGCGATTTCCATTTGCTCAAGCAAGAAGTTAGAACCTACTTTAAGAGTACTTAAGAGACATGTTACAAAGATTAAAAACATTAAGTAACTTAGCACAATAGGGAGAAACCAATCACCAGAACTGTACCATTCAGTTTGCTTCTACCAATGAGATTAGTATATTCTTTCAATCTACGTATACCAATAGTCAATATTACCTAATGAAGTCACTCGATACTTTAATTCTAGAAATGTACAACACAAAGAGTACAGTATTGGAAGCTAAGAGACATGATCCAGTGTGTCCTATTATCAGCTTTGTCTCTAGTTTTTTAACTATTTGACCTCAGCTCTATTATTTAATCTAAGACTCAGGATCCTGAACTATAAAATTAAAGAATTTTAAAGATCAGGTGTTCTGAACGTGGTGTCATAAGCTTGGGGGATAGGGCCCACAGACAAGCTTGGGCAGGATTATAAAGCCCTAGAAATTCCAAGGAAGTTTTGTCTAAGCTTTTACTTGCACTTTTCCAGGGAGGGGTTCTATAGCTTTTACCAGATTCTCAAAAGGACTCAAGACTCACCTAGCTCCCTGCAGTTGAGAACAGTTTAATCAAGATAATTTTTATTTACAGACCCAAGAGTATGATGTATGGGACTAGGCAGGCTTTTTAACGGATTCTGTATTTTTTAAACTCTACGTTCCCATAATATAATGCCTCATGGTTTGTTAGTTTTAATGAGACAAACTCTCTACAATTCCACAACTTCTTTGAAAACTGAATATTATGAAAATCATGTACAACTATTTGAGTCATCACGATTTCTTTGTCTACTCTCCAGATATATTAACCTGCTGAACCGCCTGTTTTAGCTTTAGATGACTTAGCTGTGAGTTACAAAGCTAGGTCCAAAGGATCTTTCTAGGCCTATTATAAATCTCTTCCCTAGACAGACAATGACAGGAGCCAAGGATAAAAAGGCCCTCTCATTAGATACACATATTTTAATGCTCGGTCATGTGTTTGAAGCGAAACTTGCAATTCCCCCTGGAGATCCCCACTTAGATCAGTCCAGAGAGCGCCGCAAGCCGAACCCGGAAACTGAAACTAAGACTTCGCGTTATCTGCAAATCGCCAGGCACCAGGGGATGGAAGAGCGGAAACGCGGACAAGGGAAGCCGGAGACAGAAGTTGAAGCTGAGAAAGGAGGAAGAGGAGCTGGCTCCTGTCAGCGAGGAGCCTGGGGAAGCAAGCAGGGATCGCAAGCGCGGCCTCCCGAGTCCTTAGGAGTTTCTCCGCGGTTCTCCCCTTCATTTCTGTCAGCTTGAACCTTGCTGCCCCTTTCAGACGGCGCCATCCCCACAGTTCCCAATAGACCCCTACTTCAGAGAGGCCGCGCCAGGGGAAAAGGGTGGGGGGCAATCTCTCGGAGGGCCCCCGCTCCGGGCCAAAGTTGCCTCCTATTCCGGGGGAGGGGCCTTGGCCTCCGCCCCCCGGCCGCGCCGGGGCCTGGCGGCCTTACCTTGAGCGCCAGGTGGTGAACGCGGCCCAGGCCGGGCTCCGCCAATAGCTGCAGCAACCCCAGTAGCGAAAGAAACCAGAAGCCCGCGACCCGCCGAGGACAGCTGGAGCCCGAGGGGCCGACGGGCGCCCGGGCGGCCATGTTTGTTCCAGCATCACCAGCTGCTTCCTCTCCCTATAACCACTTCCGGGTTTAAAGGGCAGCAGCCGCCGGAAGGGCATGGAAGCGGGTGTCTCCGCGGCTGACTGCGCGGTATCTGCGTCCTTAGTCCTTGAACAAGTAGCTGGGAAAGTAGTCGAGGGCTCCTTCGTTCGGCCTCCCGTGTGCGGACATTCGGTTTAAGCAGAACAGGTGGAACGCCCAGATGCGGGAACTCTGTGGCGGCTGTCATGGAAACAATGCGGACAGCACCTACGACCCGTGGAGCTAGGGAAGCGACTTTGGGCCTGCGAGACCCCGAACGCGGGAGGGACCCCGGCTCTGACAAGGGTGGGGATGTCTTAAAACCGGCTACAGCGCCTTGCCTGGCGGTTGATTGAACTGATCGCAGTAGCGGCGTGAACTCGGTGGAAAATACCAAGTTCCCGGCTTCTCATAGGTCCCTTGAATTTTTTTTTTTTTTTTAGACACTTCACACTCAAATTTCAAACTAAATCGTTGCGGTAATACGATTTATCCCTTACTAGGCACTTGGCTAGGCCTTTTGTAGGCATTATTGCATTTAATCCTTGAAACAATCTAATGAGGTAGGAGGTAGGTGGCATTATCCCCACTTTACAGGTAAGCAAACTGAGGCTCTGAGAAATTAAGTCATTTGTTCCAAGTTGAGCTGGGAACCACATGGCATCTTTTTAACCACTGTGTTGCCTCATGCTATTTAAGCCGACCACTAAAGTCAACAATTTTTTCTTTGCTTCTCATCGGTGGAATTTATGGGGAAAGTTTTTTTTTTTAATTTGTTGATTTTAGAGAGAGAGAAACATCGATTTTGTTCCACTTAACGCATTCATTGGCTAATTCTTGTACTTGCCCTGACCCCAGCCAGACCCGCTCTGATGAGTGCTCCAGCCAGCAGAGCTACCTACCTGATGGGACACCCAAGCTATGAGATCTGTAAGGAAAGGATTCAGTAGTTGGTTCCTTCCTCTCACCATTTTCATTAAGGAGCTATGGAAGAACATGCTTATTTAAATTGCCAATAATCTAGCAAGGTTTATTTAGTTTTTAGATTTTTTTTTTCAGCACACACACCACACGCAAGTAATGCATGCTCTTTGTGTGAAGTCGTTGAAGCTAAAGAGGAGAAAATAACCACCACCAGAAATTCCAATACTGGGTGATTGTCAGTGTACAAGGGTATTTAATGACAATCAGATTCTTAAAGTTCTTAACAGGAACTAGAAACTGAAATTTAGATGATATATTTTAATGGAGGTCAAGTGCTGCACTCAGGTTAAAAAAAAATTTGGGAAAATGTAGAATGTGGAGGGTGGGGGAAAGGGAGGATCCTAGATATTTTTTTAGCTGTGTGCAGTCTTAGTAATACTGTCGTGAATCTATGAATTCTTCCCTTGAGTTAAAAGAAGAAGAAGGAGAAGCAAGCCCTGGCTGGTGTGGCTCAGTGGATTGAGCACCGGCCAGTGAACCAGAATTTCACTGGTTCAGTTCCCAGTCAGGTCACATGCCTGGGTTGTGGGCCAGGTTTCCCAGTTGGGGGCATGTGAGAGGCAACTGATCGATGTATCTCTTGCATGTTGATATTTCTCTCCCTCTCTTTCTCCCTCCTTTTCCCTCTCTTTAAGAAGTAAATAAATAAAATCTTTAAAGAAAAGCTGCATTTAAAAAAATATATATATACAAGCCCTGTCACACCCTCTGCAAGGACAAAAGTATGGCAATGTTTACTAGGTGGTGGAGAATACCCCTTCTTTCTCCAACCTCTGATCTTTGTCCATATATTACTAATATGTAATCTACATCTTTGAACAGAATTGTCATTGGATCTTACTACCCCATTTTATAAATAAAGAAACTACTATTTTGTAAGTCCACACAGCATAAATGATCATAAATATATTTATTGAGCGATTTAATTTGCCAAATATTCCGCTAAGTACTTTATATATACATTATCTCATTTAACATCACAAAAATCTGGTAAGGTATTGTAATCCTTTTTTAAAGATGAGACTTGGTTTCATTAATTTATTCAAGGGTGGGTTACTGGTTTCTCAGTGACCCAGTTCCCATCCACAAAGCCCAGCACTTACTCTGTCCTACCTAATGTGAAAAATGCATTTGCACATTAGGCTGGAAGGGTCCTTAGATAACCAACAGATAGGAAAACAAAACCGAGGAACTCAAATGACTTGCTCAAGATCATGCATTCAGTGGCGTAGTCTTCAGTGGGCTCGTTTAGAACCAGGACTGAAACCTCATCTGCCTGAGAACTGGATCTGTGCTTCTCACACTGTATGTGGCTTTCTAATTTCTATAACATTAATTTATTTCAAAAAGTGAAGCCCAGAATCTGAGTAACTAATGTGTTATCAAATGAATCGCTAGAGAGATTCTCAGAAAGCATTTTTAAAATCATCAAATTGAAAAAACATACTTGGCAGATAAAATAAGTGATATTTTCTTTTGGGTATCAAATACCAAAGACAGTTAACTGATTCTCACTGCAATATAAAACTAGTTGTTAAGGGGAAAGGTGATTTTTAGGTGCAGTTTCATTTTTAAAGGTAGTTTTCAAGGCTTTGAAGTACTGTTTACTTTTGAAAGTGAGGTACCATTTTTGAGAATCTCTTGTTTAAATTTGAAAGCAATAGGCCTTTAAAAATGGGGAATGATCAGGAATAGTTTTAGTTTCATTTAATCATATAACTACCAAACATTCAAATGGTTTATAAAATAGAGTTCTGTCTTTTAGTTTCTGGAAAACAATTTTTACAAGGCCTTAAAGCTGGTTCTTATTTCTTCTTTTCACTTGGAAACATCAGGTGACCTTTACAGGGTTAAATACCAGTGTCATCTGTCCAGAGATTTAGGAGGCATTATCTTCCTTCGGGTGTTTGAGGAGTCTAGGGTGCCAGTCATTAGTTTGGAATTGAGAGACATAAGCAAGGGAGCACCATGCAAAGACTTAAACTGAAGTATTTTTTAGACAGTTTTTGAATTCTATGAATACTGCTATGTTGGCAATTATATTATGCACATGATTTCAGAGTTTCAAGAAAAGGTTATTTGCATACTCATGATACTGTAACTGGAAACAGACAGGTTGAGTAACAGGACAAGTTAGGCCTGCTTCTCCCTGGCAACCTTTCCAAAGGGACCTAAAACTGCACGGTATTGACTGAAAAGGCTGGAGGGGCTGGAAAAACTGATCTCTTAAGCCTGGCTTTTAGCCTGGTTCTCTTAGTCAAGTGCATTTATTTTTATCTGTTTCCTCTAACTTTGCAGGACCCACCAACGTTTGCCTCTAGTAGCAGAGTTTGTAATTTGGGCTTACTGTCATTGATATTTGGCATCAGCTTAGAAATTTCCGGAAATCTTTTATGTAATTAATGAGCTAATATTCTCCAGTTGTAATAAGGTATAATTGTCACTTGTTTTCTCACCAAAAGAGTTGATATTTCAGACCCCAAACCTCTATAAAGAGTACAGGGGACTAGGGATCAAATTGGAGCCTGACTGTACATTTAGAAATTAGATGTCACTTTCATTCTTTGACTAGAAACTTCATTTTCTGGAGCCTGGGGGAAGCCCATGGTGTTTTCTTGCAGAGCCTGAGCTTCGTGGAGAAGCGAGGCCCTGACACATCTTGAATGCTGCGGGTTGAGGGAAAATTTCAAATGCGTTGCTACTCTTGGTGGGACAGTGTGTAACGTGCTCAGCCATAGGACAGCTAGTTGTTTCTGGTTTTGTGCACATCTTCACAGGCCTTCAGGGGAATTCCATGAGAGGTGCGAAGACTGGTGGCAGTTTCAAAACCCTCCCACATCGAGTCCCCACCTTTATCCCAGTCCAGCTCCTTCCACTTGACTGCTTTTTCTGGTCCTTAGCAAGTAGGTAGTTTGAACGCTGAACAAATGGGGAATTTTAAACTGAAACTGATATGGAAGCTATTTTTTTTTTTTCCAAAAAATCCTGAGAATTTCAATAGGAATAGTACCTCACAATAGACAGCCAATCAATGGTAGTTCAGGCAAGCTGTCTTGATGCGTCAAAAGTGCTTAAAGGATTGATTTCCTTGATACAAAGTACAAATCCTCCAGAAAGCAAGAGGAAAGGAAAGAGAACCAAATACTTGTGCTCTCTGTGCTAAGTATTGTATGTTTTTTTTTCTCTTCATTTTTTTGCAGTAACCTTTGATGTAAGTAGCATTATTTCCATTCTCAGAGGAAACAGGCTTCGAGTAGAAAAATAATTCAGGCAGAGCACTACGGAGCTATCCAGATCTGACCGACATGAAGCCTGTGCTCCTCGGCTTCCTCATTTCAGCCTCATGACAATCTGGGAGGCCCCTGTGTTACGAATAAGGAAACTGAGGTTCGGAGAGTTTAAACAAGCTGCTGAAGGCCACACACCTAAATAGAGTGGAACACTAGGACCCCAATTTAACAATTACAAAACCTACCTCCTTTAAAAGAGATCAAAGCTAGATAAAGATACAGACATCTATACATCTAAGCCCCTGAATTAAATATTTATCAACTTAAAGCACCATTGCAATCGCCTAACTTTGTAAATCAGTACTTTGGAGATGTTACTGCAGTGATACAGGCTTTCATAACCTACACTGACCCCTAGGTAATTCTAGCATTTACATAGACAGGGTTTAGAATAATACCTCCTGTGAAACTGAGTCCTAAATATGTCAGGTCACAGTAATTAGTTAATAGTATTGCTTATCTTAGAATCACTCCCTGCTACTGTTAGGAAAAATTAGTAGATTCAGTTCTTCCTAAAAAAAAAAAAAAAAAAAAAAAATTGTGCTGAATTCATTTTATCTTTTTCTCTGCTGGCTTATTTATCTTTACCCCAAACTCTGTTTCCATTGCTTCAAGTTAAGTGGTTCAACTTTGATTTTTTTTAAATTCCAATACTTTTCAAACCTTTTCCAGTTACTACCCAAACTTAATGAAGTTAAAGGTTTTTAACCCCATTCCATATAGTTCTGCTGCTGTGGCTTTTAATGGGTTTCTACAACTATTTCCTGCTTACTCATCTTAAAAGGGTTTTTTTTTGTTTTTTTTTTTAATTTTTAGGTGGTCTATCTTTTACTTCTGCTGCCCCGTCCTCCTTCCTCCCTCTTCTTTCTCATCTTTAGATTAGCAGGTTGCTTTTCCTTCTGGTGCACATATTTTCACAAGTGGTCACTTTTTCTTTTAAATTATCTTTTATTGATTATGCTATTACAGTCATTCCCTTCCACCCTGCACACTCCCTCCCACCCACATTCCCCCCCTTTTGTTCATGTCCATGCGTCCTAAGTTCTTTAACTTCTACATTTCCCTGGTCACTGTTTTTAAGAAGTCTCCAAGAACACAGTAGAGATTAGATCATTGTATTTGAAAAAAATAGCGAAGCCTTGGCAGGAAGAGGAATCAAGGTGATTACCGAGGCAGGGTCCTGTGAGATAACCTGCTTTTCACTTATAGTTTCTAACTGTGCATTGTTTGAATTTCTTACCGGTTCTACTCACCCTGGCTATTAATCTGCTTTGGGAGGTAGGTGGTTCTGATTGTTTTATATCTCGGAGTCTCAGGAGTAAAGAGTTCCCAGACCTGCTAACTATGAGAGCAAAACATTTAAACACACAGTAAAAACGAGCGGGCGGCAGAAAGCTGAAAAAACACAGACCAAAACAGTTTTGACAGGTTAAATTTATCCTAACTGTCCAACAAAGGAAGTAGATCTGGGGGTTGATCTGCGAGGGTTTTTCAGCTCCACCCTTTCATGGCGGAACCACAGACTGGTTGCTGCTGCGGGGGTGGGCGCAGTAGGTATTGGGGAGATGCATCATGAAATACTTCTGAAAGGGGCCCACTGTAGGAGCCCGCACTTACTCAGAAAAGTCGGTAGTATTGAGTGAGGAGAAAGGGCCTAGTGATTCGGAGGACAGAGTTGAAACTCCAAAATTTCTCCGTAGCTTGTCGTGAACATTTGTGCAGACCTCTGGAGTACAGAGAGATGGAGTCAGTATCTACTTAAAAATTAGCTCTCAGTTTACCAAACATAAGCCAGGTAACAGGTGCTTATCTCCCTGATCCTCGGCAGCAAACGCTGAGGTGGATGCGTTACCTCCATTTGGCAGACGGGGGCTCTGAGCTTCTAGGGAGGTGGAGTCCTCGTCCCAGGCCACCCAGCTAGTAGGTGCGGGAGGCTGGATTGGAACCAAACACTTTTATCTGTGGACCCAGTGCCTTTGTTTTTATCCGCTAAGCGGCCACGTGATTTCACGTCTGAGCGTTTCTTGGCCGAACAAGTTGGAAACCACTGGTTTCACAGATTAGAAATCACTGGTTGTGCGCCCCTGGATTCCCTCCCTAGCCACTTGAAGCTGCTCGATCGCTCCTGGCCTGGACATCCCTATCCGCACCGTGCAGACGTCACCGTACCAGGCCCCACTCCCACCGCGCAGGGCTGCAGGGCCCCCGGGCCTCCGTGGTTCCCGCGCGGGGCGGAAAGCGCACCCCCAGCGAACTCGGGTCGGCGTGAATGGCTGCCGGGGAAAAGCTGCGTCCTCAAGTGCACAGCGGCGCTGCGCGCAGAGGCGCAACCTCCGGCCTGGCAGAGCCCGGGTAATAACAGGGGCCGGCTCTGTTCAAAGGAGAGTGGCTGTCCTAGAGCAGACAGTGCGGCAGCTATTAAGTAATAAAAAGTGCTGGCGGGGATACCCCTCCCGCCTCCCTCCGCGTCCTTCCGCACCCTCCGGCGCGCCCGCTGGGCCCAGGGCACCTGGGGGAGGGTGGGCCGCGGCGCGTGCGCGAGCTGTCAGCTGGCCCCGCCCCCGGCGCGCGGCCCCGCCCCCCGCTCCCTCCCCTCACTCTCCGGGTGTGGGGCGGGCTGGCGGGCGCTGCGGCTGCCGGGCTGCTGCTTCCTCGGGCCATTTTGCTGAAGAGCGACCAGGAGGAGGAGCCGCCGAAGAGACCCTGGGCGAGCAGCGGCGAGCCGGAGGAGGCGGCGGCAGCACGGGCCTGGGCTTTCCTCGATCGCGGGGATCTCGAGGGGCGAAAGGATCGCCAGGGAGGGGGACCGGAGAGCCGCGCCCGCCGCGCGGCGCGCCCCTTCCCGCCCCCTGCACCATGAGCTGGGGTACGGAGCTCTGGGTAAGTGAGGGGCTGGGCCCGCGGGGCTGCGGGGGAAGGTGCCTGGCGCGCCCGGGCAGGGGACGCGGGCCGGGCTGCCGGGTAGAAGCGATGGCGCGCGGGTCAGGGTCCCCGCGCTCCGAGGGAGGCGCAGGTCCGGGTGCCCGTCGCGGGCCGTGGCTGGAGCAGGAGGTGCGAGCCGGATTCACCCTTCCGAGGCGAGGGGAGCGGGTGTGGGTCCTCCCGGCGGCTTGAGCTGGGGGCGCGGGTCTGGGTCCCCCAGGCGGCCGGAGGCCAGCGGTGTTCGTAAGGCAGAACCTCAGTCCCTCGGGGTGAGTAACCGAGGCGCCGCGAACTGGCTTCGATGGGGGCGTGGAAGCCCTCGGCTTTGGGGGACCGCGGTGTTTATTAGGGCGCGCGGTCCCGAGTTCCCGGGGTTGCTCTCCATACACGGAGGCGCGGCCGAGCGGGCTCTGCTCCCGGGGGCGGGGCGGCCCCGGCGGGGCCGGGTCCCACGGCTTGGGTTTGGGGGTGCGGGGTCGGGAAGCGACCACTTCCCTCTGGAGGCGAGGACTTTCTGGCCTGTGGCGGTTTTGGGCGCACTTGTATAGCTCTCGGTGGGAAGCTCAGATCCTGATTTTGGTGCGGGGACTGCGGCGTTTGGCCTGGAGGGGAAAGTTCGGGGGGATCACCTTCAGGAAGACGCATTCGCGGGGTAATAATTCTCCAACTGCTCAGAGGAAACAGTTGAAAATGGGGGAGGCTGGCGGCGAGGGGCGCCCCACTGGGATCCTTCGCCTGGGGGTGCGGTGGGTAAGCCAGCGGCGTGGTGCGGGGAAGCCTGCGTCTCGCACCAGGGCGAGCAGGGAATGCCGGGCAGCGCACAGGCCACCCCGGGAGCGCAGGCTGTGGGGGTTGCGAAGGAGCTTGCGTCCCTGCCTTCCTCTGGATTCCTGGGGAGGTCACTGGGTGAGGGATGGGCAGCGCAGGGTCCGGCGGGAGCAGTGGAGGAAATCTCAGTTATGGCAACGAACCCTCCTCCAGACGAGACATTTCCCAGGGTGAACTCGAAAGTGTCTCTTTTCGGAATTCCATTTGGAAAGGGCGTGGAGCGGCAAGTGCGGGGTGGTGGTTGCTCTCTGAGCTGAGGCCAGGAGGGCTCACCTCGAAATAAAACAAGGATAGAGCTATAGAAACAGAGCGCATCCTCCCTTAATTATTTTTTTTTTGGCTTTAATTGTTCTTACATAACCATTTCTTAGACTCAGAAGCACCTACTGTTATTAACCAAAATCCTGAAGGCAATGGCCTCTTTAAATTAAGATAATCCATTTAATAAACATCCTCTGTCTAAAGGAATCCAAGAGTTTTGGCTGATGTTTACAAATATTCCTCTCTAAAATAAAGTAACAGATGGTTTAAAATATTTGCTCACACCTGGTTAGGCAGAATCTACCGTGTTAAGTGTGTTTCTTTCCTCTTCTATCCCTGCTCCTCTCCCTTTGGCTCTTTTCAGCACAGCTGGGGGAGAGGGAACAAATCAGAAGTAATTTTTATCAAGAGAATGGAAATTTTGGCACCATTTCCAACCCCCCCCCTTTTGTTTGAAGAAGAAAAAGGGACTCTGGAGGGACACTACAGTGTGTTTCCGAGTGAAATAGGCCGTGGTTAAAGGGACCGAACACAGCGGGTATTCCACCCCCTGCGACGCTGGCGAATGGTACAGAAGCTGACCCAGGCCTCCGGGTGGCCATGAGCAGGGGAAGGAGAAACCAGGCCCAGCTGCCTGCGGCGTTCTGCACCCTTGGGCGCGGGCCGTGGAGGGGTGGGAAGGAGCTGTTGAAGGTAAACGGGAACTGGAATATATGTGAATGAGGCGAAGTCTTGGATTTGCTTCGGAGGAATCTAGGGTGGTAGCGGGCGGGCACGGCGATGGAAGGCGTCATGCCCTGACCGGTGTGGCTCAGTTGGCTGGGCGTCCCTCCCCGCCAGCGCCACGACACCTGTTGGATCCCGGCTCAGGGCGCAGGCGTAGGCTGCAGGTTTGGTCCCGTAGGGGGCGCGCGAGAGGCAACCAGTGTGTGTTTCTCCCCTTCTCTTGCTCCCTCCCTTCCTCTCTCCCTAAAAAACGACCAAACAAACAAATTAATTATTAAGAAAGAGAAGCAGTCATGAGTGACTGGGCCATTGTCGAAGCTGGGTGACGGAAACAGGAGGGCGCATGACGCTGTGCTTTCGACTGCTTTTGTGCTTGAGCTTTTCTGCCATAAAACTAAGTGGAAAAGATTTCTAAAGAGGAAGGTTAGTGAAGTACTTGACATTTTTTTTCGCTTGGTAAGTTTATGAGGAAGAGTGAGTCAGTTAGCAGTTGTGTATACGCAAGTATATGTCAGGGACGAGCTGTTGTTGTTTTTTTAAAGACGTTCGTTGGAGGATTGGCTTTTGCCCTGGAGCGGCTTAAAGTTTCATAGAGGGAAAGGAGTAACACATTTATTTGCACTAATAAGCGAAGTGCAAAAGCTGAGTTTTAAGATGAAGTACGAAGAAGTGCGAAGGCAACAAAATGTCTGTTTTCAGTTGCCTTATTTTATTAGTATTTGAAATTAAAAAAAAAAAAAAGGACTCGTGAAGGGTTCTGAAAAATAAACTCCAGTTCTGCTGTGTGCGGTGCGCTGGGTGGCGCTGGGCAGCATCGGGCAGCCCAGCCGCGCGCAGCGATTGAGGGTTTTCCGTGAATGGCGGCTTTGGGATCGTGCAACGTGTGTAGGGAGATGCTCAAGCATAACTTGGGCGAGTTCCGCTTCTGGATGGGGAGAGATGGAGCTATGGTTTGGGCGCCCTGAGTGATTTGTACTAGGTGGTTGCAGCTTTCATAGACCTTCACACATAGCTTCCGGTGCCCACACATTTTAGGACTTTTCTTAAAGTCCACATAGACTTAAAAAAAAATCTTATATCTTCTTAGGTAAACATAGCACTACTGTCTGTTACATCCTATGGAGAACTTCAGTCTCAGGTCAACTTTTGGCCCCCTAAGCTCTCTCTGAAATGACATACAGACTTCTAAAAACTACAGGTTTCTAATGTGCACTTTACATGAAAGGCTTACTCTCTAGCCACATCCTGCTTTGTAGAGGGAGTAAAACCTTCCTCTCTCTCTCTCTCTCTCTCAACACTTATATAGGAGTAAACTTTCATATTCTAGGAAATTTTTAGAAATGTCAGGAAGTTATCATAAAACTATAAAAATGGACTCAAAGCCCATAATTTGTAATGACTTTATTGGCTTAGTTTATATTTAAAGATTTTTTTAAAAAATTTATCTTTAGAGGGGAAGGGAAGGAGAGAGGGAGAGAAACATCAATGTGTGGTTGCCTCTCATGCATCCCCTGCCGGGAACTGGCCTGCAACCCAGGCATGTGCCCTGACTGGGAATCGAACCACAATCCTTTGGTTCTCAGGCCAGCACTCAGTCCACTGAGCCACACCAGCCAGGGCTGTATTTAAAGATTTTCATTTATTTTTAAAGAGAGGGGAAGGGAAGGAGAGAGGGAGAGAAACACCAATGTGTGGTTGCCTCTTGCGGCACCCCCTACTGGGGACCTGGCCTGCAACCCAGGCATGTGCCCTGACTGGGAATCAAATCAGCAACCCTTTGGTTCCCAGGCCAGCACTCAGTCCACTGAGCCATACCAGCCAGGGAATATTGGCTTAGTTTGTATTTAAACTGCAGCTTTCTGTTTTGTATCAAGTCAAAGTGTAAATGGCTGTTTTAAAGAGACTGGGTTACAATAAATTTGTTTCTGTAAAACTATTCATAACCTTGCCATTTAATCAAAGTTTTAGAATTTTTATTGAGTAGCTACTAAGTGCAAGACACCCATCTGAATCTAAGTTACATTGTATACATTGAAGGATACTGACTTATTTTGGTAAAGATATACAAAGCAGGTCTTAACTCTAGCCTGAAACATCAAAGTCAAAAGAGAGATTTACATTTGTTTGTAAGAAGAACCAAATAAATTTACTCAAGACTTTGTTTTAAAAGTAAAGATAACAGGGTAAATTAGGTCACACTGAGTTATTGAAGTTGTAACTGGTCGTTGAGAAATGGCAAAGCAAGAGTTTCTTACATTTGAAGTTTTTCTTTCTTTCTTACCTACTTGTGAGAAAGAAGTGACAAGTTATGGAAGTATCAGTTCAGCTTTTTATTAGCTTGATCATTACTGTGAAGTGAGAATAAATCCATCGGTGAGTTTAGCTTTCCCCATAACTCTTCTGATCTTCACAGGTAGCAAATTACTGGCTGACAGAAGCTGCTTTTGTTTCCGGGTGTCCTCGCTGCCATCTTTATTTCTTTATCTTGGCGCTAATAAGAAACAGAGGAGCCCAAAATGCTAACAGCAAGGAAATGAAGAGAGGGCCTTGGCCAGAGTGGCTCAGTTGGTTGGGCGTTGTCCTGCACACCGATTGCTGGTTTGATTCCCTGTCAAGGCACCTGCCCTGGTTGCTCGTTGAGTCCCCAGTGGGGGGCGTGTGAGAGGCAACTCAAGCACGTCGCTGTTTTGCTGCCTCTCTTTCCCCCTCCCTTCCCCTCTCTCTGGAATCAATGAAAAGAAAAAAAGTGAACAGAGAGACCTGAACAAGACAGATAGGTTGACTTAGTAAAAAACCACCTGTGTCGACTGTAGTAGGTTGTTTTTAAACCTGTGCCTTTAGGACAACGCCGGGCATACACTGCGCCCTGAGCACCGTGCTGCCGGCTGCGGTGACCGGCTGTGGAATGCGCTCCCGAGAGCAGCGATGGAAGAGTTACCTCCCACTGCCCCGGAAACAATGCCTGACTCATGCAGTAGGAGTCTGATAAATATTTATTGAATACATGAAAGAATCCTTCTTCCCCCTTTTGTTTTAACATTTGCTTTTTTAAAGTAATGGGAGAATAATTTTAACACCTTTCTGCACTTCGGTGGTTGTAAGCACTACTTACAATTCTTTTTAAAAAATTTAATTTATTTATTTTTTTCATTTGTTATAATTCTAGGCCCCTCTCTCTTTAATAGACTTTCTTTTTCAGAGTGGTTTCAGTTGCACGGCAGATTGGGTGGGAGGTACAGAGTTTCTCCGTAGAGTCCTTACCCGTGAATATTCGAGCCTGGGTACCTTTTCCACGTCTGGAATAGGGCTGGAAGATTCCATTTCTTTTCTGTTGTGCATGTTGCTTATGCCTGATATGTACGTGTGCCCACAGTAGAACACTTGATAGTGTGTTAAAACTTCAAACTGATTCTTCTTTCATCTTGAAGTAATGCACTATAAATAGTTCCAGGTTTTGGAGAATTATCTTATTTCCTCTTCTTGCTGCAGAGTACTAAATGGAGAGCGGCCCGTAGCTGTCTGCCGCTCCGTACGTTTAACCCTTCGGAGATGTGTTTGGGGACCCACGCAGCAAGAACCGCAGGGGGGACATCACATCCGGGACTGTGGTGCATGGAGAGGAACTGCCTCAGAAGATAGATTAAATCGAGTGTAGATCAAATCAAGTTCAATTTTGTCATCCCTTTCCCTCCATTGAAAGGAGCTTTGCACCGTCTTTCCCTGTTGGTAAATATTAAACATAACCTGGGAGGTCTGGAGATTTTGTGGTTGATATTTACATATCAGCCTGTTGCCTTCACTTTGTGCATTAGATCTAACCCTGAACATTTATTTAAATTGCCTTTCTGGTGGGTCAAGCTGTATTTCAAGCGCACAAGGCGGTTTCGTGAGTGTCCATGCTCGCTGGGTGACACATTTTAAGTCCTGCTTCACATTTGTGTGACAGGGAAAGTGCTTCTTTGAAAGGCCTGTCAGGTAGCACCCCCTCCCGAGCTAAAGCTAATATTGTGTTTCCTGCGAGTATTACTCATACATGTTTCGTCAACACCACCCACACTTTAAAATAAGGCTTTATTTTGACACGGAAAAATTGCAAGCTACCGAGAATACTTGAACGCCCTGGGAAATTAATCTAATTAGACTTCAGGATGTGAGTGTGAAGTCTTCTGGAATTAGTGTTTGTAACGAAATATTTGTTTCCTGTTTTAGTAATGTAGACTTATACTAGCTCAAACCAAATGATGTGTCTAGTTTAAAGCTTTTAAAAATCATAAAGGGCCCTGGCTGGTGTAGCTCAGTGGATTGAGCGCGGGCCTGTGAACCAAAGGATCACAGCTCTATTCCCAGTCAGGGCACATGCCTGGGTTGCAGGCCAGTTCCTGGCAAGGGACGCACTAGAGGTAACCATACATTGATATTTCTCTCCCTCTCTCCTTCCCTTTCCCTCTGAAAATAATTAAATAAAATGTTTTAAAAAATTATAAAATTTTTTTATAATCATAAAGGGCCAAATATGTATATTAGAGCATTAACTGAGAGTATACAAGTTTTTGATATTGATTGATTGTAGTCTTCCAACTGGGACCAACTCTTAGCTTCTAAACCTTACCTGGTTTGTCAATTCTGTAATTCTGTGTTAAATTTATGTAATGCTTAACAGTCTCAATTGTTTAATGCTACAAACAGATTCAAACCACCACCGCCAACAACAAAAAAGACATGAAACTTTCAATTTGTTGTTGCAAAAGTTAGAATACCTGTTAACATTTAAATTATGATATCATATTAGCTATATTATGTTTTTTTAATTTAGATCATACCATTCTAGTAATTAGAATGAGATTTTTAAGAAATAATAATTCTTAGACTACTATCTGGAATTGTAGTGTGTACATTTTAGCAACTGTAGTTTCCTCTGTATCTTGTACTTCTCCACTCTCTTTATGGGTTACAAAAATAAGAATAGCTTATAATTACATGAACTCTACGGTTCTTTTGATATCTTCACATGCACCATTGCTTGTTGCCGTAAACACCGTTGAATAATTGCCATCGACCTTGCTGATCATCTAGAGCTCGTCATGCCCCCTTTGCTGCGCCAAGGTTTTCCACCCATCGTCTGATTTATTCTTCATGAGAATCCAGTGAGGTGGGTGCCTTTCAGTGGCAGGCTCAGGGAAGAGCATTCTAAGATGGAGTTTTATTGGGGAGTAACACCTGTGAACGGAAAACGGAGAAGGTGAGATTAGGCAGAGGGACCCATCCGGCCACCACGCCACCCGACAGTGTCTCTACCAGGCCAAATGAGAGCTCCAGGGCAAAGACCACCCACTCAAGGAGTCTCACACACAGGACAGAAACGGGCCAGGCCCTCGCACTGCTGCCTTGCTCATGCGTGGGTCAAGGCCAGTGTCACCTGGGCCACCATCTTGCGCAGTCATTGGTTGGGGGCTGCTAGAAGAAGACCATGACCGGGGCTCAAAAGCTGAGGTAGACTCTGAAGGAAGCTGTCCGCTAACCACCCTCCTTGCATCTGAGCAGCGAGTCCTTTCTGGAAAGATGATGTGAATGGCATGTTCCTACACTCTCCACGCTATTCCCTTTCGCAAGAATATATTGAAGCTCAGAAGGTACAGTAACTTGCCCAAGTTCGCAGCGTAGAAAGGAGAGATTAAATCCCACGTCTTTGGGGCTCGAGAACCCACCTCCTCATCTTTTTTCCGGTTCATGCCTTCAAAAATTGTCATTGTTTCAACTCTTTAGTTATAGAAAATTTCCCAGTGTACTTAGAGAAAAGAATATTATGAGCCCCTATGTTCTTCTCCTCACCCAGCTTTTAGATCATCGGTATGGTGGCCTGCTGGTTTCGTCTGGGTGCCCCCTGGGGTCTTCCCTCCGTCTTCTCCGCTACAGATTGTGATGCTGCTGGGCTACCCTGCTCTGCTGAGGAATCCTGCAGGGAACCCAAAGTCTCCCCTGTTCTTTTTTTTAAAAAAAGATTTCATTTATGTTTAGAGAGAAGGGAAGGAAGGGAGAAGGGAGTGAGAGACACATCCGTGTGTGAGTTGCCTCTGATCCACCTGCCCCCCACCAGAGACCTGGGCCACAACCCAGGCCTGTGCCCTGGCTGGGCATCGAACCAGCAGCCTTTGTGATTGGCAGGCCGGCACTCAGTCCACTGAGCTATACCAGCCATGGCCTCCCCCATTCTTTAAAATATGAAAGCAGAAGAGGGCACCTTGTTAAGCACCTGAGGCATCTTTTTTCAGGACTTTATATTAATTAATTAATTAATTTATTATTATTATTTTTAGATTTTATTTATTTTTAGAGGGAGGAGAAGGATGGAGGAAAGAGAGGGAGAGGGAAATATTGATTGGCTGCTCTTGGCACGCACCCCCAGAACCCACAACCCAGGTGTGTGCTCTGTCTGAGAATAGAGCCGGTGACCTTTCACCTTGCAGGACACGCCCCACGCCCAACCAGCTGAGCCGCACTGGTCAGGGCTTTATTCCGGGAATGTAAATACATCCTTTCCTAACCTAACAAGGACCCTGTGAGTCTAATTACCTTGCAGATGAGTCTCAGAGGTGAAGATACTCACCAGACTCACCAAAACAGTGGGAGCTAGGGCTGGAATTTAAATACAGTTTTTTTCTTCCTGACACCAAACAAAAGTAGTTTAAAAATGGCTGGCATCTTCTGTGTGAGTGGCTGGCAATCCCTCTTTTCCCCATCGCTCACATATCCCGTCACTGCTGTAGGTTTTGCTTTCTAAAACATTCGAGGCTCCTCATACCGACAGTCGTTGAGAATGAATGACTCAGCACCAAGTGTGGCAGACGCGGTTAGGAATGAAGCCTCCTTACATCCCAGCAGGTGTTTCGTGCTGTGTCTAGTGAGTCCCCCATTCTTTTAAATCCAAAGTTTCTTTCTTCTGTTCTGAGTTGAAGAAATGAGTGTGTACAGGCGCTAAATAGTGAGAGCAGTATCAAGTTTCTGATTTCCTGTCTCCCAAAAGTGTGTCTTGGTGAAAAGTTTCTTTAACTCAGTTGAGAAAGAACAAAGAAGATATTGACCGCTTTGGGGGTGCTCCGGCCGTCCCACGCAGGGCTTTGCAAGTTTTGGGTCCTGAGGAACATGAAACTAAACATGTTCCCTCCTATCTTTGGCAAAAGAAAACCTGGCACCTTTACAAGAAGCTATTCCCTTCGTGCTCCATTTACATAAGCAAAACCCAGAGCGGGTTCCTGAGGTGCACTGCAACGCCCAGCAGGTCCTTGGGAGAGATGGTGGGGGCGCTCCCACGTTCGGGAGGCGGCTGGGCAGGGCCCGGCCTGGCCGCCCCGCCTCGTGCGCCACTCCCTGGGGCCCGGCCTGTCCTCGCGTCTGTGCTCCTCGCTCTGCCGGCCTGTAAACCCCGTGCTGATGCTGCCTGCTCTTCGCCATAAAGATGGATGCTTGTCTGCGAAGTGCTTTGAGGTTGTGGGATGAGGCCATGGGTAAGACCAATTAGTGTAGTCACGGGGAGGATTAAAGGGAAAAGCCCTGCTCCTTGGGAACGAGCTGCCGCGCCTCCTGTCCCAGGCAGGACTCATGGAAAACGAGCCACTCGCTGTCCCCGACAGCAAGTTTTCACAGTAAAGTCTTTGTCCTCGGATTTAAAATTCTGTTTACATGTTAATAATAAAGTAAAACAACCTAATGGTAGGAAAATGCCTGGAAATCATTGCTTTGGAATGGAACTCTGGATTTTAGGAGAGCATTCATGTTTATCTCTTTCTTTTAAAAAAAAATATATATATAATGCACTGAAAAACACTAACCATACTAATTTCTGTTTATTAAATTTATTTCTTTTATTGATTCTAGAGAGAGGGGAAGGGAGGGAGAAAGGGAGAGAAACTGATCAGTTGCTTCCTGTATGCACACCAACTGGGGACCGAACCCACAACCCAGGCATGTGCCCTAACTGGGAATTGAACCGGTGACCATTCAGTTTGCAGGATGTGTCCTAACCAACTGAGCAACACCAGCCAGGGCAACCATACTAACTTTTGGTAGTATACTTGAGTTTACACAAAATAGAATTTTTATGTTGCCTTTGAGGGGGAAATAGTTCTCTTTGGCTATTATTACCACTTTTTAAAAAAAGTTCTACTGAAGGTACATTATTTCCCTCCCCCCAAAAAGAGATATTTGCTGCTTGAGACATCTAATGAATTTTTCTATATGCCCGCTGAGTATGAGATTCATTTCTTCTTATGAAAGAAAGCTAAGAAGTTTAAATTATTTGCATTAGGACAGATATATATATGTATTTATTTTTTTATATATGGAAATGCTCGACAGTGTTTGGACAAAGAAATTTTTATTCCATGAGCATGTATGTGAATTTAAAATACATTGTTTAGCATGACATTGAATTTTTAAATTTAAATTTTACTTATTCATTTTTTTAAAGATTTTATTTTTAGAGGGAATGAAGGGAGGAAGAAAGAGAGAGAGAGAAACATCAGTGTGTGGTTGCCTCTCATGTGGCCCCCACTGGGGACCTGACCTGCAACCCAGGCACGCGCCCTGGCTGGGAACCGAAACAGCAACCCTCTGGTTCACAGCCCGTGCTCAATCCACTGAGCCACACCAGCCAAGGCTAAATTTTACTTATTCTTAAAAAAATAGTTTATGAAGGGATGCAAAGCACAGCATAAGGAATACAGTCAATAATATTGTAATAATTATATATGGTGCCAGGTGGGTATTAGACTCATCAGGGGGATCACCTCGTAAGTTATTTAAATATCTAAGCACTATGCTGTACACTTGAAACTAATACAATATTGAATGTCAACTGTAACTGGAAAAAAAAGTAGAGGCTCTTTTTAAATGAAAAAATAGGTCATCTATTTGCATTGTTTAATTTTCAAGATACTAAGGTATACATGAAAGGTAACCAAATGAAATGATATAAATTATATCACGTGATGAGTATGATTGAGACATCTCTATTTTGTCCACAGTATCTATTTTTGGAACATCTACTAAGTGCCAAGAACATGTTTTTGTCTTCAAGTAGCTTCCAATCTAGCAGGGGTGCAGCAGGGTGGACAAAAAGTTACAGTACCGTGTGACAAGGGCTAAGGGAGGTAACTGCCTGGAAACAGGTACTCAGTGGGGCTCGCGGGGCATCCACGTGCGGTTCTGAAGCAGTGCTAAGTTGTCCAGGGGAGGGAGGTGGTGCGGTTGGGATCGTGACCTGGAGAGCCTTCTGGGAAGAGGGAGGAAAAGCCGTGTGCAAAGGCTCCGAAGCGTACGAGGACACAGAGCTTGAGAGCAAGCAGAGCACAGAAGGAGGAGCCTGAAGAGACAGACCAGCTGAAAACCACGTGAGGACTAGGGCTTCACCTTGAGGGCACAAGGTTACCCTTGAGCTGCTGAAACGGGTAGTTGTGGGCCAGGTTTCCAGTCTTCTGACCGCAGTGCGAAGGTTGGGAAGGAGCAGGCTGAGCTTGGCTGGTTGGACTGTGTGAGTTGTAAGAGAGAGCACCCCCCACATTTTAATATGGTGGGATTAGCTAGGGGGTCCTGGATGCCTGAAGACCTAGCAGTGTACATCCTGAGGGGTGAGCCAGGGGCTGGGAGAACGAGGGCAATTCACTGTTTTGGCCTGTGGGTTAAATAGTATATTAGCTTTGGGTCCTTTTCATTCACTAAATGGGCAGAAAACCAAAACCTGCATTCTCTTCTTGTTTGCCTTCTCTGTTTCTGTTCCTGTGGCTGGAGGTGACCCACACTAACCAAATTCTCAAGACCGATGACCAAGCCAGAGGCATATCTATCAGGAGACTAGCTATTCATAATTGCTGAGCTGCACGTTTTCTCCCTGGAGGCTAATCTATGTGGAGAGCTAAATTCTATGCAAAATTTCTTGGAGCGCACACAACCAAAATGGATTTGAATTAATTTAATGGCTTGTGACATCCAACTGTGGAAGCCTAAGGCAACTATCACTTCTAGAGGGATAGCTTTACAGTAAGGATAGAATAGAGTCTATTTAAAAAAAAAAAAAAGATTTTATTTATTTTTAGAGAGGGCAAGGGAGGGAGAAAGAAAGAGAGAGAGAAACATCAATGTGTGGTTGCCTCTTGTGTGGCCCCCACTGGGGAGTTGGCCCACGACCCAGGCATGTGCCCTGAGTGGGAATCAAACCTGCGACCCTTTGGTTTCCAGCCCGTGCTCAATCCACTGAGCTACGCCAGCCAGGCCAGAATAGAGTCTATTTTATAGATGCCGTGGAGATCATTGCTTTTCTTTTGATGTGTTCTTCCTTTGCAGAGACGACAGAGTAATTAATTAATTACGTTCAGACCTTTTCAATTTCATCTCTCTTCATTCAGTCTTGCATCCCTGAGATTATATCCGGTACCCGGATTGGATGCTAGGTGTTCCATCATCTCACTTACTAGCCTTTTCCAGACTGGCAAGTCTGACAATCTGAACTTGCAAAAACTCTGCAAGGTCATCCTGATGTGGCTCATGTAGCCCTGTGACACTTAGATTCCTTCTCCTGCATTCCCAGCTTTTGCTGATTTTTATTCTTCATAACAAATGCAAAACCCAGCAGCCACTTAGAAACAACATCACCGTTGTAGGGCATTCTTTATTCCTGGTGGAATAAATTGTCTTGTTGTCATTTACTCAGGTACCCTGATCAGTCAGTCGTTGCTAATTCATTCAACAGATATAACTGACCACCCCCCCACTGTACGCCAGGCTTGTTCGCGGCACAGGGAACGCCGCAGTGAAGCAAACGGTGAAAACAAAGAACAACAACTGCCTTCTCTGTGGTCTCTGTAGAACACATCTGATCCCGGTAAATGCTATGGAGAAAAACAAGGGCGTAAGAGGCGGAAGCGTTGCGGTTGATGAGGTGAGGAGGGTGTTGTGCTGGACATTTCGCAAGATGCCTGCTAGATACGCAAGTACGTGTCAGCTCGCGCTGCGATTTTCCTCCAGCGCGCCGTGAGAACGTTCGACACATGCGGTGCCTGACTGTTTAGTCAGGGGCACTGACCTCTTTTCCCTTAGACCATCAAATAAAAGAATGACGACACCTAACAATAGCTGTCCGGTGTGCATGCCCTGTCTTGAGCCGTAGGTCATATGATAAGAGTTACAGCTTATTGGTCACATAATAAGGTTGCTTCTGATTGGTTAAAGGTTGGTGCCAGAAATCCTTATACAGGCACCTGATCTTTTAAAAAGTCACTTTGGAGCAAAAAGTGTAGGCCATTACTACCATCATCATCATCGTTATTTTGGCAAATCAATCAAAATTACACCTTTTTTTGTCAGATTGACAAAAAAATGTGTTTTTTGGTGTGTTGTAGAATTTTAGTAAGTAGCCGATGTGTGCCGTGAGGAGAAGAAGGTTGCAAAGCCACTGAGCTAGTGGACAGTGCAGTGGGCGCACCTGGAGCCCTGGGCACGGGTCCAGGCTGTTCGGGCCGGTTGCGCAAGGCAGCTCTGGGGATTGAGGAGAGCGAGCGTTACAGGGGTAACATGCTAAGCCCCTGCCTGGCGCAGTGATCCTCCTCCGAGCATGCCTACTGAACGTCAGAACTCTGTCACTGAGCGGTGACACTGTCGCGGTGCGTTGCCCTTTTGGACAGTGGCTGTGCTCTCTGTTTGCTGAACTGTTTATCTTCCTGAGAATCATTATGTGAAACTTGTTTCAGACTGGGAGGGGTGCAGACTATTGAGTAGATTGGTTTTGTAAATTGTTCCAACAGCTTAACAAACAGATCTTGAAGCTTTGATATGCTTAGAAGTGAAACTAATGTACCAGTTCACAAATGGGCCACTGATGGGCACTTGGTTTTTGGTAGTAATCAGAAATCAATTTCGTGCATGCATTATTTTAACAGGATTTTGCAGATGGTCTAATAGTTTCTACTCTACTTCTTTGAAAGCTGCCTGCGTACTTGTTTTTGTTCTGACATTTGAGGGCGAATAGAGAATATTTACAATTATTCAATTCACACCTTGTTGACCGAGATCTCTGGTGTACCTGATAGTAATTTTTCTCAGAGATGGCTTAAAATTGGTAACACCGGGTCACCACATAAACCGGATTGGGGGGAAATCGGCTGCATGCGTGTGACGGATTCTGTTTTGCGAAAATGGCCTCAGCAATTTCTCCCATTCCACATGCTCTTTCAGCGTGACCTGAGACTCCTTCCATTGAGGGGCGGCAGAGGGCTTCTTTCCCCCTCCCCGTGAACCTCGGCAGGTCGTCGCCCTGCCCTGACCAGTAGAATACGGTAAAAGCGACGGCATGTGACTTTTGAGGCCATACACGTTTGCCTCGCTCTTTTGGGTGCTTCCTCTGAGAACCCAGCAGCATAGTGTTCGGGGGCCCCACGCAGGGAGACCACGTGGAGAAATCAACTGGAAAGGTTTCAGCTGACAGCCTGATGGAGGTCTTGGCTTCTAGCCCTCATCAGCTGCCAGCCCTATGAGTAGGAGGCTTCCAGATAATTCTAGCTCCCAGCAGTCGAGACCCCGCAGCCTGCAAGCCTTTCCAGTCGGGGTCCCCGCCTAGGAGGAGCAGAGACAAGTTGTCTGACCCGTAAGAAAATGGCTCTTGCCCAGCAAGCTGTGGGGGACATGGGCCAAACGATAGAAACTGGGACAATAGCCTTGGATGCCACGGAGGTAATGACACTACCCTCGTTCATGTAGTAAAGAGTAGGCCTACTGTGCATCCTTTTGTTCTCGCTTAAAGTAAAATAGGGTCGCTTTCTCTTTGAAGAAATCCCTGAAAATATGAACTTGAAAGTTGAGGAACATTCCAGAAGTCTTTATACATGTTTTCTCTGAAAACAGTGGGACAGGAAACTGAGACACTCTGACATGAAGACTTACTATCGGAGGAAAGAAACTCCTCACACCAAGCTCGTGCCAAGGTTCCCAACACGAGATTGTCCACCTTGAAAATGGTGATTCTGTGTCGTTCTTTATAAAAACCTCAAGAGTTTTTACATCATTGTAATAACCAGCAACCCGCAGAAGAGAACATTTTATTGTAATTTCCTTTCTGAAGAAATGGTCCTGCCAGTTGTTTTCCCCTCAAATTCATTTCCTGTTCTTTGAAACGTAAGCCATGCTGCCCCACTTCAGAAGTGTTGTTTGAGAAATACCAAATAAAAGGCAAAATTTTCGATAGGTTTAGCTGTGGAACGCAGACCATATTCTGGAGGCAGCGAACCCCCCAGACCAACGCTGAAGCACGCGGGTCCGGTTGTCTCTGCTGCTCAGTCCCTCAGGGGCCTCACTCTGAGGGAAGCTCCTGGGCCAGAGGGTCTCCGGTGGCTGCTTGTGTTCCAGTTCTTTTATCTCAGGCCCCGGCCGGTGTGGTTCAGTTGGTTGGAGTGTCATCCCGCGCACCCAAAAGCTGCAGGTTTGATACCCGGTCAGGGCATGTATCTAGGTTGCAAGTTCGGTTCTCAGTCGGGCATGCTCGGGAGGCAGCTGATAGATGTTTCTCTCTCACATCAATGTTTCTCTGTCTCTCCCTAAAATCAATAAATGTATCCTCGGGGGAGGGTTGAAAAATTCTATTATTCTTATAATATTTCTCCAATTTAGTCAGCACGTCATATTGCTCAGGAGCCAGACTGCTCGGTTTATAGCCGAGTACTAACTAGCTGAGTAATTCTGGGCAAGTCTCCGAACCTCAGTTCCTTCGCCTGTAAAACGGGGATAATGACAGTGCCCGCATTATAGGGCTATTGACACTACTACACGAGTTAATGACCACTTGCAGCCGTGAGTGTCTGACACCGCGAGCTGTCTGAGCTTTGGCTGTCATCATTTGTCTTCACACGTGGCGGCCTGTGATGCCATCTTGTGCCCGTCTTGAATCCTGTGTTGAAAAGAAACCAAACGATCACATTCTGCGGTAGGGTGTTGTGTAGAATGATCAATGAATTGGGTGTGAACCAAGCTGCGTGGCCTCGTCTCCCTTCAACTCAAGTGTTCTGGGGTAATCTGAGTGGCAGGATCAGCTGACGCCGACATGTTTGCCCCAGGGGTACTGATTCATAATAAATGGGGAGTACGTCAACGCCAGATACTGCAGAGCGACCCTACCTCCGAGGCCGGAAACTCTCTTTGGACATTTTATGTATCGCTCCCACACTGTAGCTCAAAGAAATGCTAGCAATGTTAATAGTAGGTTTGTAAAAGATTCAACAATTCAAAAAGCGGTATATAAATAGAACCAGGAGGTGCATTCTTTAAGCTGTTCAGCACTCTGTCCATGGATTGAATGTCTTGGGTGTAACTCTGTAGGCAAAAAAAAAAAAAAAAAAAAAATCTGGGCCTGTTTTGGTAGCCAAAATGTTTTGGCCAAGATACGTTTTGTTGTTTATTTTCTCACTTTGGTAGGTGAAAAATAGTATTCCCAAAAAACCTTTAGGCAGGCGAGTGCTACATGTCTAGATAAAACTATTCAACTGCTTGACGGAAGAGGAATGCAGGGTGATGACTTCCATCTTCGCTTCCTGGATTTCTTTGGATTATGAAGTTCCAGCCATTGTCTGGGGAAGTGGGGTGACAACTGACCAAATGAGACGACGACCCTCCGAGGAAGTTGGCAGCAGGCGGTTAGGGGCAGCGCTGTTTCCGGTAACTCCAAGCAGATCTATAAATTGTCATTTGATTACAAAAGAAAAAAAGATGGAAAGCATCAACAGTCAGCTGCAGAAATAGGCAAAGGAAAGTCCCCACCAGTAGTGTTCGGTTAGGGGGTTACCGTGGGTGGTGGTCTGTAAAAAGATCTGTTTAAAAATAAGTAGTATTTGTCCGTAATAATAAGTAACAATATTTGTAAGTAAAAATAAGTAACTCCAGATCACATGTGTGGAGCATGGCGGGGCTGGCTGTTCAGTGATTGCAAACGAAGGCCCAGCCCAAGGTTATACTTAACCTTGATTTTTCAGTGTAGCAGAGACCAGGGTAGCTCAAAGGGAGAGCAAAGGATTAAACTGTTTTACACACCATCTATTTACTTGGTAGGCTTTGAATTGTGGGCCAGGCCCAGGGATGAGGCAACCTCGTCCGAGGAGAGAGAAAGAGGAGGATGAGAGGAAGTGGACGGCTTGCTAAGGCACACGGAAGTCAGAAAGGCGACCCACCCCTTGGGTTAGGGGGGCAGCTCCAAGGGCTACTGGGGCAGATCACGTGGGAACCTGGGTTCCCTAACTGTGGAGCGGGCGGGGCTCAGACTTATCATCAAGGCCTTTCTGTCGCTGGCCTGTCCCCTGCACAGCCTGCATGGCCTTCTCATCCTTCCTGACACCAGCCTGCTTCTGCCTTGGGATCTGTGCAGCTGTGCCTTAGCCCAGCCTCCCGCCAGGCAGGCTCTTGCCCCAGGTGGCTTCGTGGCCCTTGCCTTCCTCCCGCCAGCCCTCCGGTGTGCGTGGCTTTGTTGGCGTAATATCCTGCCTGCAGTCACACACTTGAATGACCTCCGGGTTCCACCAGGACGGAGGACTCTGTGAAGGAAAATCATGATGTCAGAGCATGATTTATTTCTTATTTGTTCACGTATTTTTGAATAGGCTGCACGTGGGCTGGGTCCGTGTTGCTGCCGTCAGCCCTTTGCCTCCCTGAAGGAAACCGCTGTTACTTGTCTATTCCAGAGAGCAGTCAAGCATTTAGTAATAAATGCCCCCCACACAGATGTTAGCCTACTATTCATACTTGTCAGTACCTTACTTTTATCACTTACAATAGCATGGGTTTTGTTGTTCTTAGCTGTCTCATTCTTCTTAATGTAACTATTAATTCTTAATTAATGGTGACATATAATTCTGTTGTATGGCTGCATTAAAATTTGTTGTGGTCATTTAGAGCATTTTCAGTACATTTGCCTATTAAAAATGGTACAGTCCTGGCCGGTGTGGCTCAGTGGATTGAGTGCCAGCCTGCGAACCCAAAGGTCACCTGTTCAATTCCCAGTCAGGGCACATGCCTGGGTTGTGGGCCAGGTCCCCCAATCCATCGATCTCTCTCACATCGATGTTTCCCTCCATCTCTTTCTCCCTTCCTTCCCTTCCCTCTAAAAATGAATAAATAAAATCTTTAAAAAAATAAATGGTACAGATTAATAGTCTTATGTGTGTTATTTTGCATATGTGTGAGTATATTTGAAGGATGAAGACTGAGAGCTTGGAGAGGTGTGGCCAGACCGCCCCCACCCCAGGCTGGCCTCACGCTGCGCCCTCCCCAGCCCTGTGTTGGGGTGCTGCGGTCCTGCGTCCTCTGCAGCAGTGAGCGGTCAAAAGTCTCCATGTCCATTTATCAGGCGAAAAGTGGCATGTTGGAATAGGGCTAATTTTCACTTGTTCTTCCCAAGTGTAAGAACCATTTTCTTTTCTGCAAACTATTCATGCCCTCTATTCCTTTTCTTATTTATTTACTTACTTACTTATGTGTTTAGAGAGGGGAAAGGCAGGAGAAAGAGACGGAGAGAAACATAGCTGCGCTGCCTGTCACACGCCCCCAGCCGAGGACCCGGCTCCAAACCCAGGCATGGGCCATGACTGGGAATTGAACCAGCGGCATGTTGATTCACAGGCTGGCACTCGATCCACTGAGCCACGCCAGTCAGGGCGATGGGTTTTATATTTTAACGTATTCCTGTGAAAAGGGCAAGTTTCCCATTTTTACGGTGTCCATTTTCCAGGTTAAATAGATGTAGTATTTATCCGATTTTCCATGGGAAATAAATTCCAGGAGGGCAAAGTTTTTTATTTGTTTTGTTCGATATTGCATCACCAGCACCTAGAATACTACCATGCACATAGTAGGCATTCAATAAATAAGTCGGTTGCCAAACTGGACACAGTCTTGGGTTTTGCCCTTTGACTAGATTCCATTCAGGCTCCAAACGTAGTTTATGTGACTTCTAGGCGTGATTTAAAAAGTGGGGACAAGCACCTGAATCTTTCCCATTCTTTGCTGCTCCGTGCTGGTGTGGGGACAGATGGTGCCACAGCAAGAGCAGAGGAAGTCCAGATGGGCTGTGTTCCATTTGTCTTGGGGCCTGTCTCTACAACTCTGCCACACTCCGTGTAAAGAAGAAAAAAAAAGTGGGGAGAGGGGTCAGTTTTAAAGGAAGCGATAGGAAAAAATAATGATAAAGAATGCGATAGTAAAGATTAAAATTATTTGTATTTATTGTCATGGAAGCGGGCAGTACAAGGAGACTGTTTTTTCCGAGGAAGGTGGACCCACGGCCAAGAAGCATAAGGACGATGCTGAGCATCGTTAGTCATTTGGGAAGCGCAGATCAGCACGGCGATAAGATGTCACACCAGGCCCACTAGGGTGACTATAACAAAAAAGGTGCAAAATAGCGAGTGGCACCGTGGTAGGGTTGCTGGTGGAAATGCCAAACTTTTCCGCTGCTGCGGGAAACCATTCGGCAATTCCTCAAAAAATTAAACTTAGAATCGCCCTGTGATTCAGCAGTTCCACTTAAGGATACAAACCCAAAGAAAGGGAAATAGGTGTTCAAAGGGACACTAGTCGGGACTGCTCAGAGCAGCACCGATCGCAATGGCCAAAACGTGGGAACAACCCCCGTGTTGGTGGAAGGCTGCATGAATGAACCAAAGGTGGCCTGTCCACGCAGTGGAATATTACGCAGCCAGAAAAAGGGTGGATCTTGAAGACATTAAGCCTAGTGAAGAGAAACCACAAATGGTCGCATATTGTGTGATTTCGTTGGTGTAAAACAGCCAGAACGAGCAGGTCCATGGAGACTGAAAACCGATTGGCATTAGCCAGGGCGTGGGGTGGGGACAGGAGGGCAGGACCTGCAGAGCCGGCCCAGGTTTTTCCTGTAGGGGAGTGAAAATCTTGTGGAACTCGGTAGAAGTGGTGGTTGCGCGACGTGAACATACTCAATGCCACTGAATTGTTCTTTTTAAAATGGCTAATTTTACGTTACATGAATTTCACCTCAGTTAAAACTTAAAAAAAAAAAAAAAAAAAAATCCCACAGACTTGTCTTGAGCATCTTAGTTGTCTCCAAGACAGCAAAGAGGCAACCTAGGAATCTCCTCGGTCCCTGGAAATGTAAAAGCCATCGTAAATGCTGTATGAAACAATTGATCTTGAACTCTTCAGAAGGGTTCTATAAATTTTCTCCCACGTAATTAAAGGGTGCTGCATTGTGTTTGACATCTCCTTGATGCTTGTCTAAGGAATGCGGTTGCAGGACAGGTCATTAGGGTATTTTAGGTGCTGTTTAAAAATACCCACAGCATCGAACCAAATTCGAAGAATTAATTGGGAATTGTTTTCTCTGCAAATTAATTTTCACCAAATAAGTTGATCCTCTACCTACTAAAAGCAGTGGATTTTTTAAAAAAGATTTTATTTATTTATTTTTAGAGAGAAGGGAAGGGAGGGAGGAGGAGAGGGAGAGAAACATCGATCGGTTGCTTCTCACTCAGCCTCAACCTGGGACCTGGCCTGCAACCCAGGCATATGCCCCGACTGGGAATTGAACCAGTGACCCTTTGGTTTGCAGGCCAGCACTCAGTCCCCTGAGCCATACCAGCCAGGGCTAAAACCAGTGTTTAGTGGCTTTCAGTCAGGTTGGCTAATGATGGTTTTCTCCAAGCACGTGGGAGACTTGAGCCCAAGAAGAAGAGAATGGAGTTCACAGTGAGAGGTCAAGGTTGACTTCTTTTCTACACCTTTTGCTGTAATTATAGCATGACTGAAAATGACTATTTGGTGCTTTTTTTAAAGCCACTATAGTTAGCTCGAGTATAAACACCATTCATTTTACCTGGGGTGTAACTCCCACAAGCTCGGGTGGTGCAAGGTGCTGAGCTGGGTGCCGTGGGGGCTGATTAGGGAAGGACCTGACAGCTGTCCTTCAGTTTAATAGGTGTGAGATTCCTAGCAATTGCTATCATAATTTCTCATTAACTAAAAGCCCATCTGTACTAAATGACCAGTTCTATGTTATCTTATATCGGAAGTGCTTTGAAAAAATAGCCAGCAATTTGACATCGTTTGGGAGAAGTCTTTTTTTTTCTTTTCTTTTTAAAAATATTTATTTATTTTTAGACAGAGGGGAAGGGAGAAAGAAAGACAGAAACATCAATGTGTGGTTGCCTCTCACATGGTCCCCACTGGGGACCTGGCCCGCACGCAACCCAGGCATGTGCCCTGACTGGGAATTGAACCGGCGACACTTTGGTTTGCAGCCTGCATTCAATCCACCGAGCTACACCAGCCAGGTTTTTTTTTTTTTTTCTTTTTTTAACAAAGCTGAGACTCTGTGTGTCTCTGTGTCATAGATTTTAAATAGTTTCAGTAATTCAGGATGTTAGAATGAAATACGACCACACGGGCACCCCTGATCTACAGGGGCGCCGCGCTTTACGTTCTCCGTGGCTCCTGCCACTTGAGAAGGCGGCAGCTTTTCCAAGTTCTGGAGTGAACTAGCTTCCCTCGAATCTGTCAAGGCATTCAGAGCCGCGCGCAGGGACCGCAGGCTCGAAGGGGACTGCCTCTCTGCCAGGCCGGCGTTGCATGTTAAAGTCCCTATTCCTATCAGTAGTTTTTGGTGGTGTCACTAAATACTGAGAACCTTTTGGTTTTGTGCTGATGTGAGAGGTAAAGTGTTATAAAAACAGTAAAGTCATTAGTGAGCTATTGGTCTCAAATAGACAATATTTAGTGAACAAAAATGGGGGAAAATGCCCAACACAAGAAAAATTAGGGCAATTCTAAAGTACTCCGATTAAATGAGCAAGTCCGTGTTCATGTATAAATATATGTATATGTATTTTTCCAAAATATTTTTTTAAATTAAACAAATTTTCATTACAGTTGATATTCAATATCACATTAGTTTCAGGTATATAGTGTCATGGTTAGACATGTATGTGACTTACAAAGTGATCCCTCAGTAAGTCTAGTATCCACCTGTAATAACCATCCATAGTTACTACAATAGTATTGATTATGTGCCCTGTGCTATACTTTATACCCATGACTGTTTCGTAATGGCCAGTTTGCAGTTCTTAATCCCTCCACCTTTTTCATCCGGCCCCCACCCGCCTGCCATCTGGTTTGTTCTCTGTCTCTATGAGTCTGTTTCTGCTTTGTTTGTTTATTTTGTTTTTCAGATTCAACATATCAGTGAGATTACATTGTACTTCTCTGTCTGATGTATTTCACTTAGCATAATGCCCCATAGGTGCACGTGCACACTTCTTGCAAATGATAAGATTTCATTCTTCTTCTTCTTTTTTTTTTTTTGCCATGTAATATTCCGTTGTGTATATGCACCACTTTACCCACTCATCTGTCCATGGACCCTGAGCCTGCCCCATGTCTTGGCTACTGTGAATAATGCTGCGGTGAACATGGGGATGCCTGTATCTTTCCAAATTAGCGTTTTGGTGTTCAGATAAATGCCGAGAAGTGGGATTGATGGGTCACGTGGTAGTTCATTTGTTTTATTTTTTTGAGGAAACTTCGCCCTGTTTTTCACAGTGGCTGCACCAATTTACATTTCCACCAACAGTGCACCAGGATCCCTCTTCTGAATGTCCTGGCCGACACGTGTGTGATTTACTGGTCATAGCCATCCTGACAGGTGCGAGGTGGTGTCTCCATGTTCGGGTGTGTTGCTGATGTGAACACACGGCACACGTCTCCTGGGCAGGGTCATCGGTATTGAAGCCATTTGTACGTCTCAGGGTTTTGACAGCCAGCGGGGGGTTCCCCCGCAGTATTCTCACTGAGAAACATGATTAAAGCCGTGCAGTGGCCTGAAAGGCAAATCATCAGCACAGCTTTAAAGGGGACTTAGAGCAGCGGTTCCTTTCAAGTGTCCTGTAGGCTTTTTTGTTTTGTTTTTAATCCCATGGAGTCCTGTGAAAGTAGCCCAGTGTTTATACAGATAAAATGAGCACTGCGCATTCGATCACTCGGAGAACTTGCAGCTCCTCTCTGGCCAGCCATCGCTCCAAACGCCAACTAAACAACAAAATGAGCAGGGCTGGTATTGTTTGTTTCCTTACAGTTAATTATTGCCAAACTTGAACTTGTGGCAGATTTGGGCTCCAGATGGAGCATTCATGATGATCTGTTTTGGAGCTTTACTCGTCGAGTTTTGCAAACATCAGAGCAAATTACAATTTTTTTCTTTTCTTTTTAAATTTTTTTGGTGTCAAATTACAAAATTGATATTCTGAAATATTTTCTTAAATCATTCCACGGATGCATCTTTCCTCTAAAATCACTATTGAACCCACAAATCCTATTTATAAAACCAGGGCACTTGAGTTGTCAGTTTCAATCCAAAATTTCAATTTGGCTGGCTTCTGTTGGCTTTTGTCTGGGGAATAATATAACTATTGGATTGTCTTTTTTTTTTTTTTTTGATGTATTGTTTTACTATTTGTACTAATAGAAGATGACCCTTACTTGTTTGAAATAAAGTCCCACTTCTGGTTTTGAGGGACAGAATTTCCAGAGTTTGTAGTAATTCCCCTGGTACAATGTAGCTACATTAGACTCCTTTTCCATATAACATTGTATAGGTTTAAGGTGTACAGTGTGCTGATTTGATACACTCATATATGGAAACATAACCAGCAAGCCAACACCTCCATTGTGCCACATACTTACACTTCCTTTTCGGGGTGAGAACGTTTAAGATCTCCCTTGGCAACTTGCAAGTGTATAACATAGTATTATTTATAATCACTATCCTGTTCATTCCATCCCCAGAACGTGTTCATCTTCTAACTGGATGTTTGTGCCCTTGGACCAACATCTGCCTGTGACATCCCTACTCTCTTACCCCCCGGTCCCTGGTAACCAGTCTTCTGCTCTGTGTTTCTCTGAGTTTGGCATTTGTAGATTTTACACAGAAGTGATGTTATACAGTACTTGTCTCTGCCTGACTTACCTCACTTAGCGTAATGCCCTCAGGGTCCAACCACGTGGTCGCAAATGGCTGGATTCTTTCTCGTGGCTGAGCAATATTCCAGTGTGTGTGTGTGTGTGTGTGTGTGTGTGTGTGTGTGTGTGTGTGTATCACATCTTCGTTATCCATGTATTCTAATTTTAAGTAATGGTAAGTAACTGTATGTACAAGTGGGCTCTCTTGACTGCACTTAAAATAATCCATGTATTCCCTCTATGCTGTATGGCAGGTCGAAAAACAAAATTTTGAGATAGTGAAAATGGCAGTGAACCTTAGCAGTTCTCTTTCCTTTGTGCAATAATGTTTCATTAGATATGTATGAGATATAAGATGTAACCTGAATTTTCTCAAAACTAGAAATATGTTCTTAAGTTTAAGAAATTTCTCACTAACACTGACTCTCTAGATATGTTAAAAATTGTGCATTTGCCAAGGTATTCATTCCTTCTGTTGTGTCCTGGGGAATACAGGGGCGAGCCCAGAGGGCCTGCCCTCATTAGGCTTCTAATCAAACTCAGATTGATGTGGATTTATACTCTGGTCAATGCCCGAGAAGAAAGGCGCATAGAAGTGGCATGAAACCACATACTGAGGAGCTGGCTGCGTGCGGGGTATCCAAGTGGCTCCCCCAAGAAGCGAGTGTTGTCTTACTGGTGTCTGGTACCTTTGCAAATACTCCCTGAAAAAAATTGGCACACCATGTCTACAGCCGACCACGCACCAAATTGTCCATAATTCCTAAACAAAGGCTCCATGTCCTTTTTGCTCATTAGCATTTCTTATAAATGCCTACAATGATGAGAGAATCATCCAAGAAAAAGTTTTCTTAACTTGAGGACGTCCTGGCTTTTCTGTGGAGTCCACATGTCTTTTATTTTAATTTTGTGTCATTTCAAAAAGATTTTATTTATTCACTTTTAGAGAAAGGGGAGGGAGGGAGAGAGAGAGGGAGAGACACATCAGCTGGTTGCCTCTCGCTCGCCCCCAGCCAGGGGCCTGGCCCACAACCCAGGCGTGTGCCCTGACCAGGGTTTGAACCAGCAACCCTTCAGTTCGCAGGCCTGTGCTCAATCCACTGAGCCATACATAGCAGGCAGGGTAGGCTTGGTTTGTTTTTAAAGCATTAGTCTGTTGGTTATATTAGTTTTAGCGTCTTGGTTTTATTAGCATTTGCCCACAAGAAATTTGTAAAGCAGAAACAGGAGCTCAAAACATTGGAAGATAAAGCTAGAAATAATTCCAACCACTCACAAAATAGAGCCAAACATGGTGGGTTTTCCTTGAAATAGCTATTCATGTTTATTTTTAAAACTCGCATAGCTGTTAGTTATTAGGAGAACTGATTACCCGTGTATAATGAATGAAAAGAAAACGCTTGTGCGAGGATTATAGGTGTCTAAACATTTAGCTGTCTCACGTTCTTTGGCGACAGCTTGGGGAAGGCAGCCGTGTGCTAGGACTTTTTTTTTTTCTTTTTTTCTTTTTTTTTCAGTCTACCTCAGGGACTTAAGAGCTCCTAGTGGTAAGATTGGAAGTACAAAAAATTATCCGCTTATCTATGTAAAATCTCGTTATTTCTTCACAAAGAAACGGGAGCAGGGTCCTTTTCTGTTCGCAGTTGCAGCCCAGCCCTTAGCTGAGAGGTCCGCGTGTGTTCTCCTGACAGCCAGGGTCGGAAGCTGCACATGCGCACTAAGCTGATTCGGATCATGGGCCAGAAGGAATTAAGCAGCAGAAGCACAGTGATGGTTGAAGAGGCTTCTGTCGACTCATTCATTCATTCGTCAAATGTTTATGGAAGGGCACCCACGTGGCTGCGCCACGCTGGTCTTGACCGCTGGTGCGGGACGTGCTCAGTCAGGCGCCGGTGAGGTCCATGCTGCGCAGAAGAGGCCACGCGTGTTAGGGCCCCTGGTGAGAGTGCCCGGGGCACCTTCGGTAACTGGGTTAGTGCGCAGTGGGAGAGGCAGTTGAAAATGAATCCCGGATTTCTGCTTAATAGCACGTGTCAGGAGAGGTGGTTTTCCTGCTTAGAGGAAATGGAAATACAGTCAAGTTCAGAAGGTAAAGTTACTTCCAAATAGATATTTCCTTATGTTTTTTCCTTAGGTGTCTTTAAAATAATAACACGTTAAATAAAATTAATTAAATTATACCATATTGATAATCAAAAAATACTGCAGAAAATTTGGAGCCCACAGGGAAATATGAAATACTGGGTGAAACTCTCATAGTTCTCTCCTCTGAGGAAGCCACACATTTCTACGTCTGTGCACCAAAATACATAAAAAATGGAAATCAAACTAGGAAAATCATTTATACCAAATATGAGTTAAACCTCAACATATGTACAACTTATGCAAAACAATAAGAACAATGTAAAGTGTCTCAGAGATAAATGAATAAATGCAGGGCAGGGCAAAAATAGATGTACAGTTGTTTGTAGGAAAAATATTAGTTATTAATAAATGATAATAAAAGAATAAAGTGTTTTGTGTACTCACAACTATAAACCTACTTTGCCAAAGAGAACAATTACCGTACATTCAAAAGGTTCATGAACATGTATAAAAATCAAATGACTTAATGAATAATCAAAGAATGAATAACAGCAATTTGCCTACCAAATAAGCAAAGCTTTCTCTCCCCTCCCCCTCCCCCCAGTGCCTCCTCCCTCTCCGTCTCCCCTCCCTCCCCCTCCTTCCTCTTCTTCGTCTTTTCTTTTTCGTTTGTTTGTTTGTTTGTTTTGCAAGCGACAATATTCAGTCCTGGCCAGGGTTCTGTAAGATAGGGACCCTGTACTCTGTCGGTGGCTATGACATTGGTTCACCTTTTCCGGAAAGACGCGGGCAGCAGCCAAGGCTGGCTCTCCGCCAGGATGCCGCTGCACAGCTGGCCTCCGTTCTGATTGGATGGGGAGTAGTCTGTCGATAATTGGTTGTTAAATATTTCGACCGTCACTGCTGCTAATAGGTATCAATGGGCTTTGAAACGTCCCTGTTCAGAGACCTAGTAGTTCTCATGGGAACATAAACTAAATTAATCTCTCTGGAATTTATAGCTTTGTAAAGATCTACTAGTATGTTAGCTCCATGAAATTGAGAATTTATGTCTTCTAGTTGCTATGTCCTCAGTTTCTAGCATAGTGTTTGACACATAGTAGGTGCTCAGTAAAACATTGATGGATGAATGAATAGATGGGTATGATTTTGATGTGATGAATATGATTTTGGCTTAAAGTAGAAACACAACATGTGTTGCTTAATGTAATATTTGTGTTCTCTTAATCTTCACGACCACTTTACTTGAGGGAAATTATCTATTATATTACTGCAGTACTATGTGAAAAATGCTTTTAGACAATAATAGTGCTGGATTTTTAAAAGAGTTGCTTTTCCTCCCAAGTGTGAAGTCTCTTTTTGCAATCAATAATCAGTTCATACTTGCATATTAATGATGCCCATTCTCTGAAGAACATTTTATATTTTTCATAGGAACAAAACAGGAAATTCATCAATTGAGAAAAATAGTTCAATACTGTATGTAATACATTTTTCTGTTGACTTCTTTATTTCATAAATGTTTTACCTTCACTGGTATACTGTGAAAGCATGCGTGCAGATGTGCAGGTACGGAGTGATGTGTACCGCACATTTACGGCAGTAAAATGGACACCCATGTCCAGTCCACCCAGGGAAAGAGCTAGAACGCTACTCGGCTCCCTTCCTGATCTCATCTCCCCGTCTCCCGACCCTGACTGAGCATCATCCAGAATTTTGTATTAAGAAATAGTCTTGCCCTGGCCGGGTGGTTTAGTTGTTTGGAGCATTGCCCCGTACACCAAAGGTTACGGGTTTGATCCCTGGTAGGTGCGCGTTTGGGAGGCAACCGATTGATTTTTCCCTCACATCCACATTTCTCTCTCTCTCCCTCCCTCCCTCTCTCTCTAAAATCAATAAACATGTCTTAGGTAAGGATTTGAATATGTATATTCTTTTGTTTCTCTTTGTAGTTTTTCATCACTGGTGAATGCATCCGTAAATAAAATACGTCGTTCTGTTTTGCCTGTTTTTGGATTTTGTATGAATAGAATCAGATGGACAGTTATTGTTTCCTGCATGTCGCTGCTCTGAGCGTTCTGCTCCGCGTGGCTCTTGCTGCAAGAGGATGTGGTCCGTCCAGTAGAGCAGGGGTCCCCAACCCTCAGGCTGCGGTCACACGAGTCCCTGGCCTATGAGGGACCGGGCCGCGCAGCAGGAAGTGAGCAGCGGGCAGGCGAGCGAACTGCCCCTGGTGACAAAAAGGTTGGGGACCGCTGCAGCAGAGGCATCGCCGGGCCCTCCAGGGATGCAGCCACCCTTACTGGCTGAAGCCGGCCTGTGTTCCCAGGTCCCAGCCGGGGGTGAGCGGTCCTGTGGCGGCCCATCCTTGGTGCTCTCTCGCTCTACGTTTTTGCCAGGCTGGTGGGCATGAGGCAGAATCTCGTAGTTTTAATACGCTCTTCCCCGGTTACGCACAAGGATAAATATCATTTCATGTTTAAAACTCTTATTATTTTTGCCCCTTTTCCTCTTGGGTTATTTATTCATTTATCTTTTTTTTTAAAGAAGGTTGATACAGTCCTCATCACAAGAAAAAAAATTTTTCCGTGTCACAGTGATGGATGTGAAACAGCCTGTGTGTGGTCACGTCACAGCGTATGCCGGTTCTGAGTTGCTGTGTTGTCCGCCTGAAACTAGTGTAAGGTTCCCTTACAGGTCAATTTAAAAAAGAAAGTTAGTATCTAGACACTGACCTTCTGTTGATCACCTGGGTTACTGATGTCTTCCCCCAGTTTGCCCTTGATCGTTTCCCATCCGCTGTGCTACCTTTTCGTAAACTGAGTTTTTAGTTTTTATATAGCCAGGTGCATCAGTTTTCTTCTTTATAGCGTATGCTTTTTGTGTGTATCTTTAAAAATTCTGATATTCTCCTGCATTATCTCCTAGAAGTTTTATAGTCTTGCTTTTTACATGGAGGTCTTTCATCTCCCTGAAATTAGTTTCTATATGTTGTAAGAAACAGAAGTTTGAGTTCATCTTACCCAACAGGCTTGCAGTCACCCCAGCCTGTCTTATGGGAAGGCCTGCTCTTTCCCCGTTGGCGTGTCACGGTGACCAGGGTGACCCTGACAACATTAACACCCCCGAGGGCTTGCCGTGTGCCAAGCAGTGTTCTACGCATGAGATACTTATTTAATTCTTGTAGTACTGTAACCCTACAAATAGACCCTGCTTTTACCCCCATTTTAGACACAAAGATTCAGAGGCAGAGAGGTTGGGTAACTTGCTCCCTGAGACAGAGCTGGGATGTCAAAGGGCCAGAGGTCAAAGAGCCGGTTCACCTAGCTCCAGACCCCAGGTCCTCGGCCATGAGCGTCTATGTCTTTTCCCTATGGCTGCCTCTCTTCTGTACCGAGTGTCTGTTGTGGTTATTGTTGTTGTTGCTGTTGTTGTTGTTGTTGCAGGGCCCTGTTCCTGGTCTTTCTGTCCTTTGCATTTACCCATTTTTCCATTTCTGGTCAATATCACACAACCTTATTAGTTAACTTTGTAGAGAGTCAGCACCTGGTGTGGTACGTACCCCACCCCCTTCTTCTTCTGCAGTAGCGTTTTGAGCTTTGCAACTCCATTTAAACCTTCGATTTATGTTCTCCAAAAACACCTGCTGGGATTTCCACTGGCTCCGTGTTGAGTCTGTAGATAATCTGGGGGAACTGCCGCGGCGTATCCCCCCCCCCCCACCGTATGCAGCCTTCCAACCGTGAGCAAGGTTATTCTCTCCATTTATTCTTGCTTTCTTCATTGTCTTCTTTTATCTATTTTTTTAATTGTTGTTGAAGCACAGTTGTCTCCATTCTCCTGCCACCACTTTCCCCCACCCCACCCAGCCCCACCCAGCCCCACCTCCCTTCATTGTCTTTCAATAAAGTTTTACCATCTTTTCCATGACAGACTTACACAACTTTATTACATTTATTTCTGTCTATTTGCAATTTTTCATGCGATTGTATGTGACATTGTTTCTAGAAATCAGTGTTCTGCTTGTTGCTGGTGTGTAGAAAAGCAATTGCGTCCTACATGTTGATTTTATATTTAGCAATCACAGTAAACTTAATTCTAGTAATTTTTCAGAGGGTTCTTCTCCTGACCTTCGTCTGTTATGTGGTTAATCATGTCATCCGTGAGTAATGACAGCTTCATTTCTTGCTTTCCAGTCCTTATACCTTTTATTTTTCCTATCTTGTTAAGCAACTAATTTCCCAAAATGTTTCCACAATTTATTTATAAATAGAATTGGGCGAGGTTTGTCACCAGATGAGTTAAGGAAAAACTTCTGGCTTTCGGGAACTGGTTGATTTTGGATCTGCAAGCAGGAGACTGTTGATCGAATGGGGTGGCTCCTCTCCGGGCATTTATCCGAATAAATCAGTTCAACATTGTCTGTGTATCTGATCATCCTTCCTTTGGAGGCTCTGCTCTCATTTTAATTCCTTTTCTGAGAATGTCAGTCCCAAGACATCAACTGTTTTTGGAATGCCAAAGTAAAATAAATTATATTTCTCAATATTGCCAGGGTTAAAATAAAATCTTGCAATTCTGCCCTGGCTGATGTGGCTCAGTGGATTGGGCGTCGCCCTAACAAACCAAAAAGTCACCAGTTTGATTCCCATTCAAGGCACGTGCCTGGGTTGGGGGCCAGGTCCCGGGTTGGGGGCGTGCGAGGGGCAACCGATCATGTATCTCTCAGACCTGGGTTTCCCTCTCTTTCTCCCTCTCTTTCCCTGTCTCTAAAAAAAATAAATAAATAAACAAAATCTTTTTAAAAAGTCTTGCAATTTTACCATGCTTATGTACATTGTTTCAGATGAACCAGTTACAGGTAGGGGAAGACTATTTCCCCATTTTTCAGATGAGGAAACTGAGGCTTAATAGAGAACGAATCTTGCCCCAAGTAACACGAGTTTCAGCCTTTTGAGTCAGAATTTGAACCCAGGTGCCCTGGTTCCAAATCCAAAGCTTACACTTCATGACACAAACATTATACTCTGTCGCTTAGGAAAGTTTGGAAAGACGAAATTTAAAACTTCTGCTGGGCTTGGCTTATTGGCCTCACTAGAAGAAAATATCAGTCAATCAGGATTTTGATTTATCTCAAAAATTAGGTTTCTCTTCTTTAATGAAATTGTGGGCCTCATGTAGTTAAAAAAATCTTTTCAGAATCACAGTTTACGGTATATCCCTGAACCTCACTAAATAATTTAAAAATGCAGGCTGCGAGCCACAGAGGGGTCTGAGAGAGAAGGGGGGCCGGTTGTGTTGGCTGGCGGATCCTCACCGCCAGTCCTGAACTCGCCAGCCTTAGGACGTCCTGGCCGCGGGCTCTAAGGCCCTGTCTCCCTGCCACGCTGTGCTCTCCCTCTGTCCTCACACTCCAGGTGCACGGATTTCTCTCATTTCCTCCCACTTGCTGTGTTCTGTCCTTGCTTGGACCCTTACAATATCTTGTCCCTCTGCCTGGAATTTTCTCCCCTCCCACCTTCTGTCCTCACTTCTCCTGGCTTTACTTATATTTACCATTTTGGCCTAAACATCACTCCCCCGAGATCCCTTCCCTAGGTCCACAGCAAGACTGGGCCCCACGCATCTGTGTTCCCCCTGCCCCATTCTCCACCGTGATGTAATCCCAGTGTCTGGCACGGAGCTTGGCTGAATTACTGCAATCTGTTGGGAAGAGACGGGGGTGAATGGGTTAGACCGAAAGTGACACAAGACCCAAAGAGAAGTGGCTCAGACGAGGAAATGGGCAGGGTCCGGCACAGAGCACGCCCCTTCTTCATTACCAAACCTTCCATTGCAAAATTGTAAGCATGTCATTCTGCAACGCAGCAGAATCACACTCAAGCACACTGTGTGACATTTTAGGTGAAATGTGGGCATTGAAACGATACATTATTGCATCCTTGTCATGACCCTCCCAACCACGCTCAAGCAGGCCTTACCTCTGTGGGACCCTGCAGTACCTCCCATTTCAGGGAGTCCCGAAGCAGGGGGATTCCGGGACTGGTGTGGAAGTTCAGTGATTTTGTCAAAGCACCGGGTCCTTTCCACCCTCTGTTCCCTCTGTTTCCAGCATCCCCGGCAGCCACGAGCATGTCCAGTCAAGAAGAGGCGGCGTTTACAAGGGAGGGTAACCTCTCTCCGCAGCCACCCACAGATACCCCAGACATCTGGTTAGTCGTGTCCTAGCCACAGGGAGGTGGGAAAAGTGACCTTGTTGGAGCAGAGGTGCTGGGCCCACGGGACGGGTCGGGGGCAGCTGGTGGACTCTCCGCCACAGCCTTCTGTTCCAGTGGACACCTTACAAAACCAGGGGCTGCAAGAACAAGCCAGTCCCCCAGAGACCGGCCTGGGCCGGTGGAAAACACACAGGTACCCCCATTCCGAATGCCCAGACTGATGTTGCCTTAGTTGTCCGCTTTATCTTCGTCTCTGCAGACTGGTGTGTTTTCCCCGGTTCGCCATGCACGGTTCCAGAGTTCCTATTGGTCCCGTCTCGCCTGTCATGTGTGTACTTTGGGTCAGGTGCTCAAATGTGGCAGTGGGGTTGAGAGTCGGGGTCCCCTAGTCTTCCAAGGGGACAATACCTGTGTGTCTGCTTACCCCTCTTTCCTTAAGATTGTAAGTGAGTTCATTGCTAAGTGTTTGGAAAATCTTTTCTATCACCAATGGGTTTAAAAAAGTATTTTTTCTATGATATTTCTGTAATATTTCGTATCCCTCCCCAACACACTCACACACATACCGGGAATTACAGAGTTTAGAAACAAGCCAGGTCTTTAAAAGTCTGGCTTTTTCTCATTAAACATTTAGCCTATACACTTTGCTCTTCTTTACGTCTTTGGATCGCCTTCAGAGTCCCTCCTGGGATTGAGTGTGGTTTTCCCCTGGCTCCCTCTCTGTTCTTCTGCCCTTGGCCTGGTCTTGAACTCATTTCCTGAGGGAGACAATCACCTGCCCGGATCAGCGTAGGGTATTCGAGAGGCCAAGGTGAGTTCTCCGGGGTCGGAAGGCATGCGGGGCAGCTGGGGCCGGGGAAGGTAACTGAACTCCTGTGCGTGCTGACGGCGAGGCTCAGGAAGGAGACCGGTGCACATTCGGACAGCCGTGCTTGTCCAGGGAAAGCAGGGACTGAGGGAGAGGCTTCCATCCCGGCTCGAAGGCAGACACTAGTGACACTGACGGTTTGCGTGGAAAGACCCTCATCGTGCCGTCATAACTTGGCTGAGCCCCTCCCGCGTTCTGACACGGGGGGGGGGGGGGACAGGGTTTCTTTTTCTTATAACGAGCAAGATTTTGCTCCTGTGACTAGTTTCTGTCTTTCGTGAGCATTGACCCAGCCCACCATGGTGACGGCTTAGCCCAGCCTTCAGAACCCAGTTTGTACAAGCCTCATCATTCTGCCTTTTTTTCCTCTCTGGCTTAGGGTATCTGACAATGCCTCTTTGGAGGAGGAACCTTTAAGATCATTTTAAAAATTAGTGGGTTTTTTTTTTTAGATTTTATTTATTTTATCTTTAGAGGGGAAGGGAAGGAGAGAGGGAGAGAAATACCAATGTGTGGTTGCCTCTCGTGCATCCCTTGCTGGGAACTGGCCTGCAACCCAGGCATGTGCCCTGACTGGGAATCGAACCATGATCCTTTGGTTCACAGGCCCACGGCCCGCACTCAATCTACTGAGCTACACCAGCCAGGGCAAAAATTAGTGGGTTTTTTAAAAAAACTATTGATGAGAGAGAGAGAGACATTGATCTGTTCCTCCACCCATCCACACATCTACCGGTTGACTCTTGTATGTGCCCTGACTAGGGATCGAACCCACAACCTTGGCGTATCTGGACTACACTCCAAACAAGTGAGCTATTCGGCCGGGCCAGTGGGTTTTTCATTTTTTTTAATGAAGAAAAAGTAGGCAGTCTTTACAATGTTTTTCCTTGAAACCCTTCTTGATCTTGTTCACTCAGCATATTCGGGGCAGTTACAGACGCCTGTCTGTCGCGGCCGCGGTGTCCAGGGGCACAGCGAGGGGAACTGAGAGTGACCGAGGCGCTCTGAGGACCTCGAAATGGGCCCGACGCTCACGGCCGCTTCTCGAAGGAGGACAGGCCGTGGCCATGCCCCTCCCGATCCCGTCCACGCAGGCTCCCGCACGCTCACACCCCGGTGTGCGTTCCTTGAGTTGCGTTTCCTACCCTCTGTTCTCGTTTCAGGATGTGATGTGCAACCGCATCATCCCAGGGGCGGAGGGCAGCCCCGCCGCGGACACGCCCTGCGCCCCACGTCAGCCTCCTTGCTGCCCGTTTAGACAGTGTAATTATTGTGGTACCGCCGTGAGAATGCAGCTTTTTATGTCCTGTGCGCCTCCCCACGGTCTTGCTGTCCCTGGCTTCGTCCCTGTGCTGTTGGCTTTTTTTTTTTTTTTTTTTTAAGGCTTTGTTTTGTTTTAAAGTCGTCCGTACATCTTCCTCCTGGGTCTGTTTACATTCTTGCCGCCTGTGTTGAGAATGCGGCTCTGGGAAGAATCGTGAACGCAGATCGCGTCCTTGGTGTTTTCACTTTTACGGCAGAAACAGCCCCGGTTGGGCTGTGCCCGGATGCCGCGGCCATGCCTCCTCCGTCTGGGCCTGTTCCTGTGGCGGCTGCGTGCGCACTTGCACTTGAAAGAGGTTCCGAGCGCCGGGAAACCTTCTTTGCATGCGTGTTTCTCTTTCCGGTAAATCCATCGCATTAACGCCAGCCGTGGCCTGGGAGGCTGGAGCTGCTGGTCTGTCACGGGCTCCGGCTTTAGGGAGCTCACCCCGCTGACTCACGAGCCCGGTTCAGAATCCGCGGATGAACGTGGAATGCGACTTCACAGGATCTGCATCTGCTTGTTTTTCATTTTGGTTTAAATCTTAATGAATTTATGTATGAAAAAGGTTTCATTGTTGACACTGTTTCAGATGTGCGCCGTTGCTCCTCCCCTTGCCCCCCCTCCCCGGCCTTTGCCCACCTCCACCCAGCCCCTGCCCAGCCTGCATCTGCTTGTACCGTCAAAACAGGAGGTGCTGCCCTCCCGGAAAGAGACCCCTTAATTCTTCCCTTTATACGTTCTCCGTTCTCTCTGGGGGCAAACAACGCAGTCCCTTTGGGTAACTGTGTGCCAACATTTCAAGGTTTGACGCTTGTACGTTGAAACCGTGTCTGTGGGTATTTCTGCTTCTAATTCAGTGTGTGAGAAAGATTCTTACTTTGTCCATGGGCGTTAATTAAAGTTTTCATTAAAAATTTGAGAACTAGGATTTCAGGTGGTATTTGTGGTGATGTATTTTTGTTTCTGAAGTTTTATAAACTTTTGTTTTTGTATACACAGCCACTTTAATATTCAGGCCCAAATTGATTTTTTTTAAACATTTTAAGTGGAGCTTTTGTTACATTTACTCTGGGTAAATCTATACCTTCTGACACTTTTCTTTCAAAGATAAGAGGAAGCTAATACCAGTCACGTCATCCCAAGGGATTCTGTTTAAATAGAGCCATTTAAGGTCTGCTTCTCAAAGAACCCAAGTCCTTAGAAAAGTGGGTTTATCCAAAATAAAGAGTGTCCTGAAACTGTGGTCTTGATGGCATAGACGGAAGTGGAGCTGGTGATACGGAAGGAGGAACCCCCCCCTCCCGGGCGGGGACCCTGCCTTCTCAGAGGGGGGGTTTGCTGTGGGGGTGAGCCGGCCCCTTTCTCTGCCTCTGAGCCATTTACAGAGAGAGGTATTGTAACTTTAGCAACTCAGCTTCTTACTAGCCTGGCTTATTCCAGGAATTTTGAATTAGTGTCAGCTTAGTCCACTTTTCAATGGCAGGAATGACCCTATGAAAAACCGACCTGCAGTTTGGAGGGAAGTCTTCTTGTGGATAATCTGGGTCTCCTTTATCTCAAAGTAACTGACTAGCTTTTCCGAATGCAGTTCCTGTGTCAGCTCGTTTGCATAATTTGAATTAAAAAAAAAAATCAGATGTCAGACGATTTCCTGAAGAGCCAAGAGTAATCATTCTGTCCTGAGCTCGAGAGACCAGCCTCCGCAGTAGCTGACGTGTTTGTCGTGTAGGCGCCTGAAGGCAGAGTTTGTTTGCGTTGCACTTCGTGGTTCTTTGGGAACCCTGGTGAAGGTATCATGACCTGAGCCAATGCCCTAGTTCCTACCGATTCCGGCTCAGCCTGCAGTCCGTAGAGGAGCTCGATCGCCATCCGGAATGTGAAAGCAGACCTGGGCATCGTGGTGAAATACAGCAGTGGTGGGTTGACTAAATACAGCTGTTCTTGCCTCATTTGTCTGCTCAGCTCAATCGGCCTCTAGTAGCCGAAAGCTGCTGGCGCAAGCCTCTGCTTGGTTTGAACCCAGTGAGTGGTGGTAGGTCGAGAGAGGGCTTTCGGGGGCTTCCTGGAGGGTGCCTGTCAGCTTGTAACCGGCTGCTTGGAAACGTCCACTTGCGGTCCTCTTGGCCATGTACAGCTAATTGTTGAGTCTATATATAGTGGGCACTTATAAATTAAACATGATTTTCCATTAGGTCATGTGTTCTCTGGCCTCCTCAATCTGTGGCAAAGTGGAAAGCTTTCAAACAGAGATTTCGCAGCCTGCATCCCAGGGTAGCGGTTCTTCAGGTGTGGTCCCCAGACTGCCTGAGGTTCTCAAAGCTCCCTCGGGGAGTCCACCAGGTGAAAACCGTCTTCACAGTGACATCGCCCTTTTCGCCGTGCGGATGCCTGCAGCCAACGGCACAGGAGCGGTGGCGGGTCAGCCTGCTGGCGCCTTGGCATGGACCAGGGCCCTGGCTCCAAGCTGCCGGTGGTTACTGTGCTCGGCACCCTAGCTGTTAAAATAATCTGTCTTTTATTTAAAAATGACCTTGATGAAACAGTAGGGATTATTACTTGTATTAAATCTCAACCACTCCTTTTTTTTTTTTTTTTTTTCATTTTTTGGTAGTGATTCAACTTTATCTTCTATTTGTCCGTCCAAAGAAAGATTATTATTTTTCATTTTATTTTTCCATGACGGCTGCATTTCATATTCGTTTTAACCCTTGGGTGTATGTCTCTGATGGTGTGTGTGACCAGGTGGGGACTGTGCCTGCAGCACTCGGCCCTTTCCGAAACTCTTCGCCGGCTGCGCTGTGAGCCGAGCTAGCCCCTTTTTTCACAGGACACCATTTGTACCTCAAAGGAAGGTCGACAGACAGGCCCTTGAGAACTCGGCGGACATTCTCCCAAAAATGAATGAAGGGAGCCTGCCCCTGTAAGGAAACCACTCACGACGTTTGTTGCCCACGATCGACTTCTAGCTTTCGAGTGAAAACTGGAATTTTGGAGAATATGTATTTGCCACTGTGAGTTTGACAGCTTCCAAACAGTTTGACTCATCAGATGAGATGAGCAGTGATATAAACAAATGTGATTTTTTAAATATTTCATAATGAAGTGCGCCAACCCTTGCAAAATCTGCACACTGTATTTTGCCATGTAGAGTGCGCACTTTTTTGCCCACATTTTTTGGGGAAAAATAAGAAGGCACACTGTGCAGGAGTGCGGTGATTACATGCCGTGGGGATAATAATGGGCATGATAATCCCACGTATAACGCCCACCAACGTGGGTGCGCGTTATCCGCTGCAGAATACAGTATATGGATGAAATAATATTTTCTAAATGACCGGTGCATGCGTTTCCCAATCCACTCAGATAAAGGATCCATTCAAAGCGCAAGGTAGCCTGACTCATTTTATTGTAACCAAGTATGAAAAATTCATTGCCAGGGTTTCAGATTGCATGTTGCAACTAGCCTCTGAGCAGCCAATATTGGTCCAGCTTTGATGCAGCATCAAATAAGAATACCCGCCATGACCTGAGAAGGCTATTGCACTTCTCCTCTGTCTTCTAACCACACAGCTGTGTGAGGTGCTTTCCCATGTTCTTCAACACGAGTGAGGGGTCACAGCAAATTGGACACGGAAGCCCCCGTGAGCTCCCAGGTGTCTTCCATTGAAGCCAGACGCCAAAGGGGCTTGCAAAAACACCAGTCAGCGCCACGCTTCTCACTGGTTTGGCACTCTCTAGTTTTTAGTTTTGTTTTGGAAAGTAAATTGTCATTTACATTAACATGTAATGGATTTATTGTCTTTTTAAATGGATTTAAATAAAAATAATCACTCTTTCATTTCTAATAGGGTAAATATTGACAGCCGTAACCCACGTAAACGAAAGCTTTTGGGGGTCCTAATGATTTTTAACGGGGCCAAGGGGGGGGTCTTCTGAACTGCTGTCATGTGACATCGACCAGGAAGGGGGTGCATGCCCTCCCCCTGGGGGCTGGCACCCTCCCAACGTCGCAAAGGCTATTTTTTTAAGATGTGGAATTTTTTTTCCATTAAGTTTTCCACATTTTAGTCAAGAATGTAAGTAGGTTGATTAGTTTTTCATCTGTTTTGAATTTCCTTTTAGCTTCTGTCAAAAAAGTTCATGCTGCGGCGATCCACACGGCCCATTGGCCGAGGGAGGCGCCCCCAGGCCTGCGTACCCTGCGGCGCGGAGCCAGGCTCGAGGAGCCAGGCTCATGCACAGGCGGGCACTTGCTTATCTGGTCCGGGGAGGGCTTCGTCCTGCAGCCCTCCTCTCTCGTGTGGACCCTGTTATTTTAGCAAGTGCTTTATTACAGCTTGCAGAATGTTCTTGGATACAGATAACTTTATTAAAAACACATTGTTGGGTGTAGGCCAGCATTTCTAAGGTAAACGCAATTCAAATGTAGATTTTTTAAAAAGGTTTTGGTATCGAAAGCTGATGCTTTATATTGCATACATTGGGGCTAAGAAAGAATTGCAAACTTAGTGGAATAGGGAAAATTAGAAAGTTAGCCCCGACCAGCCTGGCTCAGTGGGTTGGAACATCGTCCTGCTAAGCAAAGGGTCGTGGGTTTGCTCCCAGGCCAGGGCTCATGCCTGGGTTGCGGGCCAGGTCCCCAGCTGGGGGTGTGTGAGAGGCGACCGATAGATGTTTCTCTCCCTCTCTTCCTCCCTCCCTTCCCCTCTCTCTAAAAATAAATTTAAAAATCTTTAAAACAAGACAGAGAAAGTTAGATTGTTAACGGGCAAGAGTGTTGAAAATAGTCACGGCTTTAGAGAAGGTGGGAAATTACAGAGGGGGGGCTCGCAAACGGGGGTGCGTGGAAAAGAGTTTTAATACGATCGATGTGAAACTAAATCAACAGAGCTTTGCTGATTAGCGGAAAGCTTTAGAGAAACCTTGCTCCGAAAAGCTAGGGATGATTTGGGATCCTTACAGTCGTCCCCCGGCGTCTGCGGGGAACGCAACCCAGGACCCCAGTGGGTGCCTGGGCCTGGACGGCACCGGGCCCTCTCTGCGCTGGGCTTTTTCCTACACGTACGCGCCCGGGAGAACGTTTAATTTGCAAAAGGGGGCACAGTCAGAGAGTGACACTCACTAGCCATAAAGCGGAACACTCAGGAACAAGGTGCAACGAAGGTTGTGCGAACACGGTGCCTCTGTCCCGGACTCGCCCTTCCTGGGACGGTGCGAGATGACGCGACGCCTGTGTGATGCGAGGAAGGGAGGTGGAATTTTCCGTCTTAATATTTTCAGACGACGGTTGCCCGAGAATAACCGCACGGGGGGGTGGGGGAGGAAACTGCCTGCGAGGGGGGATGATGGCACTTGAATTATTTGTGTGCTTGTCCTCTTGAGTAGTGTAAAGAGGCCCCCGGGCTGGTGTGTACGCTGCCCGTTTGCCCGACAACCCTTGTCTTCGGAGATAACATAAATAAATAATCTCCCTGGGCAGTGACTCTTGAAATGGAATCTTGGAGCTTGTGCCATTATTGAACCCATGAACACCTTAGATATTTGTCCCTTATTGATAGGAGACTGTGAAAAATGATCAGATATGAAGACAGTTTACATTATTTTTAATGAGAAAAACACGCCAGTAGAATAAAACCTTAATTTTTCGGCTTTCCCCAGCTGTTCCGTGGGCGGGGGGTGGGGGGTGGGCGGGAGCAGGTGAAGGAAGTTCTTCCTCAGAATTGCGTTTCTCACGTTTGAGAAGAAGTGTTGTTTGGCTCCGCCCTCTGCCCGCTCTCACCCAAGCTGCGCTTACAGGGAAAGTGTGCTGATTTTTCCAGTTTGCGCTGCTTTGAGTGGGGAACGGAATCAGAGCCCCGTCGGAGATGCTAGAATGGAAATTGAGCTGAAGGGTGACACGGACGGTCCCCTGGCAGGTTGCATGTGCCTGCGATGGGGTGGGATGGCAGCTTTGCATTCTTGTACTTGATCTGGCACGTGCCCGTCTTCCTGATCCTCGCGGCTGGTCCGTGCCGTTAGGCGGGGATTGTTTCTGTGGCTGGCAGGCAAATGACTGACGCCTTGCGTAGTCTGCTGGCCTTTCCCTGGGAAGTCCCAGAGCTGGGGCCAGAGCCCTCACCCCCCATTGCTGTTACCCCTGGGAGGCAGCAGACTTCCCATCTTTGCCTCATTGCAGTTCCTTCCTCCCCGTGGCATCGCACCAGCTCTCTCCTCACTTTGACAGTCCCCGAGGGGCTCTCCCTCCTGGGGCCAGGCCCATGCACTGATGGACCCAGCGCTGAGCCTGCCCAGCCCTTGGCCTTCTCCTCCTTGGCTGCTGCTGCCGTCCATCAGCTCACTGGCCTTCCTCCTTGAGCTCCGAACCCACAGACCTGTGTTTCCAACGTTTTCCACATCACTTCTCCCCCAACCGCGGCCCCTCCGTCTGTGTCATCACAGGAAGCAGGAGCAGGGAGTCCCCCTGGAATCCGCCCTCTCCTTCGTCCCTTCCCAGCCTCCTCACCCAGTCAGTCCCTGGGACTCGGTTCTGTTACGTGTCTGCTCGCTTTTTCCCTTATTTGAACTGGAGCAGTCCCCTGCCTCCAGCCTTCCTGTCATTCTGAACATGTCTGTGGCTGGGCCACCCGCCTCTCGAGCCCTTCAGTGGCTCATTGGTACCCACTGGGGAGCCTGAGCTTGGCATTCGAGGCCTTGGGCGATCAGGCCTGGGCTGGGTCTGGCTTCATCACCCACCTCCACTCGCTCCCTTGCACCCTACCCACCCTGCGCTGTAGCAGGACTAGGTCACCTGCTCCCTGGGCATCTCCCTGCCTTCGTGCTGGCTGTTGCTGGATTCCTCCCCGCCCCTTCCGTCCTTCCGGAACCGGAACCTCCGCACACGATGCAGACGGGGCTCTGTTTCTGCTCATTGTTTCCCCAGCTCCCGGTGCTCTTCCCTGCCCATGGGCCAGGCCTGTTTGGGTAAAGTCCATGTGGGCTATTTTATTTATCTGTCTAAAGAAAGCAGTGTTTTGTAACTCTTTCCTCGCCGTAGCCTGGCCTCAAATTTCAGTGAGCTGTTTTGAGTGATGATCACTCAGAGACAGCAGTTAAGGTGCTAATAGTGTGACTGGGTGTGTGTGTGTGCGTGGGGGGGGCAGGGGTGTCTCACCTCCCAGCCATCATGTCTGACACAGAGATTGTCCTTTGTGCCAGGACATCAATCGTATCCAAAGACATGTTTCTAATAGGGACAGAGAACTTGAGCAGATGGGTCAGAGTTCAGAACCCAAGGCAGTTTTCCAGCCAAATTTGGTCACATCGACTTACAGCCGCTCCTCGCGAAAGCACCCGAGGATCATCATGGAAAAGATTAGAACTGCTCTCTGTGTAGTGGAGTGTTGTTGAGAAGACTGCTTGTTGGGATTCTCTTAATCATAGAGGAAGAAAGTAAGCGCTCTCTCTCTCTCTCTCTTTTTTAAACAGGATCAATTCGACAACTTAGAAAGACACACACAGTGGGGGATTGATATTCTTGAGAAATACATCAAATTTGTGAAGGAAAGGACAGAGATTGAACTCAGCTATGCAAAGCAACTCAGGTAAGTTGCCGTTGAGAAAGGTTATTTGTTTGTTACCTGCACGGTGGATGTGAGGATAATTGATATTCTTATTTTATAGTAAATGTGTAATCCTTTAGAGGGTTCTTTTCCCAGGCTGTGTGAGATAATATTTCAATAGCAATGATTCTTTTTAATGTGGAAAAGTAATTTTCAAAAAACAATAAATATAAAAACAAACGTAATGCTTTTAAGCTCATTTTTGTTTTTTTAAAGAATGCTTTCTCAATTTTGGAGCAGCTGATTTTTCCAGAAAACTTTTTATTGAACTATAACTTACATAGAGAGAAGTGTACAAATCCTAAGCGTACGGCTCCACAATTTTCAGAGCGAACACACTCCTGTCACCAGCATCCAGGTGAGGGAACAGAAAACTGCTGGCAGGGGAGGACCCCGGCTCCTTCCCATTCCACACCGTCCCTGAGGCGGCCGACCGCCCCACGGGCTTCTCGCAGCCTGGATTTCGCCCAGCCTGTTTTCGAACCTTATGCGAACGTGCTCCTTTATGAGGCGGCAGTTGTCTTTGGCGTCACTCTGCTCCGTGACGTTTGCGAGATTCTCTCACGCTGTTGACCGCCACGGGGTGGGCGCTCGTTTCTTCCACTGGTTTCGGAATTTCGGTCTGTTGAGTGTGCCCTGGCCCATCCGCTCTCCTGTCTCTGGGCGATTGCTTGTCTCCGATTTGGGGCTACGGTATACACCCCGGAGTGGAACTGAGGGTCAGAGGCTTTGCGTGTGTTTAGTTAGAGTTGACGGGGTCCAACATTCTCCCAAAATGCTGCTGCGGATGCCTGCTCCCTCGGCAGTGTGGGAGAGGTCCCGCGGGGCAGCGTTCAAAAAGCACTTTGGACCCTTTACCACTTTAATGTTGAAATTACTCGAGAAATCCATGCTTTTCATATAAAATGTTGAAAGGTTTTGCTAGAACTAAGCTTGAGCTCGAAGTGGCATGCAGAGTCTCAAGTGCCTGCTGGTCGGGTTGAGTGGGTTGTTAGGACGCGTTCAAGATGCAGGCGACTTGGTTCGGAAGCATTTCTTTTCCACCTGAAGAGCAGCTGCGGAAGGGGTGTGGCCTGTCGTTGAGAATGCGGGTTCTCCCAGGGCTGGCGGTGGTTCGTAAGCAAGCACCTAAGTGCTCCGTAGGGGGCCTTTCTGTGGATGACAAGTTCTGTTTCCACTGAGTAAGTACCACATGAAGCAGATCGCTCAATGAAATGCTTTCTGTCACTCGTGGAATCCAGGCTGGTGTCTAGTGCCCGGTGTACACATTGGCCTCCTTCGTATCTTGAGACTCTTAGGACCAAAAAATAGGACTGGAGAATGAGCTGCTTCATGGTGAGGATTTACATGTTGCAACATTGGTCGTAAAACGTTGTCTTCCATGTGAAAAGGGGGTTCGGTACGGTTTCAGCCAAAATAAGGTCTCGCCTTGTGGAATCACCTCTATTCGTTGTCTTCCGTCACATACGCTCTGCTTGGCCGGTGCCTTCGTCCACCATCCCCTCTTGCTTTGGAGGGTTGTTATTAGATGTTGTGAAGTTGGTTCTTATAGTTTCTGCACCGGTCTGCGTCATCTGGGGGCACTCTCTCATCCCCCCACCCCACCCCCCACTGTGCACCAGCTCCTTACCCTTTCTCGTTGCCCCGGGTGAGGGAACCAAGGACTCAGGTAACAACATGGCAGGTTATGAAGAAGACTCCAGATTCCAAGACAGCCTTGGGGTGTAACCACCTAGTGCCCCATTGGCCACTTCCCCCCGCTGTGGACCATGTTTCCTAACTAGAGGGAGCGTATCAGCGTGACCGCCCCGAGGTTCATCTCTGGGAAGTCCTTTTCCTGAGATTTAAACATTGACGTTTGTTTCATGACATCCCCCAGAAATATCTGAATTTGTGCTTGTGGGGAGCAGTTGATAGGAAAAGACGAGCAATTGAATAAATGCCTTCCAGAAGGTCACTGACCGGGCGGGCCTTCTCACCTTTGGCGCTGAGGTCTCAGCTGGACCCTTCATCCTGCAGCGTCATCATGCTGTGCACCCTTGGTGGGCTTGCTCTCCCACTTTCCTGAGTGGCCCTCGCACACTGTCTTTTACATCTGCCCCCAACACCTGCAGTTCCACCCTCAGCAACCGCTTCCTCCCCTTCACTGCAAAAATGGAAGAAGTCAGGAGAAGCTGCCCTCCGACACACACGCCAGCTACCACCTGCCAGCATGCCCCCTGTCTGTGTGCCCTGCACACACCCCCCCCCCCCATGCTCCTGTGCAAACCCAGGCCCTGCTCTTGCGCACTAGGGCTGACCGGCTCTCTGACTCCAGAACCCCGGCCCCGCCAGGTTCTCCTCTCTTTCCTCCCACATCAGTTCTTCACTCTCTCCTGGACTGCCCTCATCGGCATGCAGACGCACCACCGTGTCTCCCATTGTTAGAAAAACGTGACTCTTGAGCTCACGTTCCCCGCCACCACCTCTCGGCCTCCTTCCCTTTGCATCAACACTTCTCACAAGTGGCCTCGCTGCCTCCCGTTGCTCTCCTCTTGATACCGTCACCTCGGCACACCAGCTCTGCTCCTGCAGGCACCAGTGACCCCCACCGGTACTGACCATCTCAGTCGCCTGTCCTTTGTCCTCATCATCCTTGACCCCAGCCACTTCGGCGGAAGGGGTGCTCCCCGCTCCTCATCCGGCACATGATCTCTAAGGCCACGACTCGCAGATGGATGTGTGTCCTCACGCTGACCTCCCTTCTGAACTCCAGAGTACACAGACCTCCGTTTGGATGTCTACCAGACACCTGCAGTGTGACGTCGGAAACTGAGGCTCACCACTCAAAATGTGCATCTCCACAGGCCAGCGCTCCCCCACTCATTGAGGGCGGCTGCACGCCTCCTCACTGGGCTCAGACGCCCTACAGCTATCTTTGGCTCCCATCTTCCCTCACACTGGGCCCCCGCCCCATCCAAGGGCAGCAAGTCCTGGTGACCCTGCCTTCCAGACTGATCCAGGATCTGACCACTCATTGCCTGCCCCCTGCCACCGAGGCCACGTCCCCACCACCTCAGCCTGGATCGTTGGTCCCCTAACTAGATTCCCTTGGTCTACCCTCTCCCCGCGTCTGTCTGTTTCCCACCAAGCAGCCAATCACGGTGCTCCTCTGTTCAACGCCACCATCTCCCCATTTCACTCAGAGGAGACCCAAACCCTGTGGGTGGATGTCCTGCGAAGTCTGACATGCTTGGGTCCCCGCGCCGCTTGAACAGCACCTCCTTCCTCCCGCTTCCTCCTTCTCTCTGCTCGAACCGCACCAGCCTCCTCGCTGTGTCCTGTGCCTGCCAGGCATGCTGTCACCCAGGGGCTGCACTGGTCACCCAGGGGCTGCACTGGCCTTTCTGTACGGAGACCACCTGATGATGCGTCCCCCAGCAGCCGTGTGGCCAGCTGCCCCTTCACCCTGAAGTCTTTGTTCAGATGTCACCTGCTGTACTGTCCAGTTTTTCCATAGCACTGGTAACTTTCTGACATTCTCTCTCGTTTCCTGGTCTGTTGTGTTTATTGCTCGCTGTCTCCTGCTCCTTCCTGCTAGAATGTAAGCCCCTCCAGGGCAGGGCTCCGAGAGTGTCCACTGCTGTACCTGGTTAGCGTGGAACAGCCCTGGCCCACCTTGGGTGCTCAGGAAGTAGTTGTAGGAAGAGAGAATGAACAGGGCACGGGTCTAAGGTGAGACACTTCCAGGAGAGTAATGTGTTTGCACAGGCCCGTGAGAGCCCGTGAGGGCCCATGAGGGCTTAGTCCCCAACAGAACAGCTAACAACATGTCCCCAGGCTTCCGGGGGGCGCTGATGATCGAGACACAGGAAGTGCCTGGGCCTGAGGTGCTCACTTCTCGCTATGGAAAAGAGACTGCATGCAAATACCTAAGGAAGTCAATGTCTTAAAGATGGTGTTTTTCACCCCAAGGAAGTAAAACCGGTGATGCGATGGAGCATGATGGGGCGGGGGTTACCTGGCTAGGGAAACCCCTCTGCTTGAGAATGGAAGGTGAAGGAGCAGGCAGGTGTGCCAGGGCCGAGGAGCAGCTCTTCTCAGTGAGTGCAAAGGCCCGGAGGTGGGAAAACGTGGTCAAAGCGTTGGGCGCGACTGGAGCATGTTCTACAGGCAGCTGCTGGACGGAGCAGTGTGATGTTCAGAGGCCACGTGATCTTTGGGGGCAGACATCTGTCATTAAATACTTTTTATTCTTTTCTGCTTGGAGGGAAAACAATGGCCAACTTGTTTTAGTCGTAGAAGACGATCGGGACTTTGGTTTCCAGGTCAGTGGCTGGCAACCAGCACAGCCCATGACCACAGCCATCCGCTGCCTGTTTTTTGCTTTTTGTTTGCTTTTTGAAGTCATACGTGATCATCAGCTGCTGCTAGAATGTTCACACCCGTTACTGTGAGTTCAAAACCCTGGAGAAACTTCTCCTGGGAACTGGCCTGAGGTCAGGTCAGGGCTGCACCCGCCACAGGGCGGGCTCAACCAGACGGGAGCCTTCCCCCAGACCATCACGGCCCAGTTTTATAAAGTTTTATTGGGATAAACATCCAACATCCATTCATCTGTGTATTGTCTGTTTGCAAAACGGTGGCACTTGCATAGTTGTAACAGACACCATGTGAGCGTGACCTATTTGCAAGTCTAAAAACATTTATTTGCCGGCCCTTTATAGAAAAAGTTTGCTGACACCTGCTAGAGTTATTAATTTATTCAAGATGGCGTAGGGCTCAATTCCTAATACAGTTTTAAAACGAATTCTGTGCCCTGTATAAGACCACCAACTGTTGATTGCCCTTAGCAACTATTTCTTTTTTTAAAAAAAAACCTAAATTATTTTCCATAACCAGATAATGAATGCACATGATTAAAAATCCAGAAATGACAGAGGTACCAAATGGTGTACAGTGAAGTGTCCCCATCCCCAGGGACAGGAAATGTCATCCGTCTCTTATGTAGGCTTCCAGGGAGATGTCACGCACACACGGGCAGAGAGGTGTGTGTTTTTTCCTTGCTCCCCCAGCAGCTGAGTATGCACTTGCCTCCCTGAGTCCTGGAGTTTGTTCTGAGCTTCATTTTCACTTTTTACAGCTTTACAGTGTTGCACTGGGCTGGCGGATGTGTTGATTGTTTCCGATCGTTTGTAACTCTGAACAAAGTTGCAGTGCATGACCTTGAATGATGTACGTGGCCAAGCAAATCTAGAGGATAAGGTCCTGAACGTAGCGCTCCGGTGGGTGGAATCCGCCAAGTTGCCCTCCTCAGAGGCCTGACCTTTACCACTCACAGCACTCCGGGCGGTGGCGCTGCTGGCGACGCCTGGACCCTCGGCGCTCCTTGCCCCCAGTCCTCTCTCTCTGTGCCGACCCCGTAAATAAAAATTGGGAAGTCTGAGCGTTAATTCGTGTTTCTCCTAGTATGGACGAGGCCGAGCATGTTTGAGTACATTTAAGCCATTTCTACCTTCTTCTTGATGAACCGTTGATGTCCTTGTCAATTTTTTTAACATTGAGGCTCATTGTAAATGAAGGGTAACTATGTAGAAACCATTTTATAAAATGTGTCACATGTTGTATATACAAGGTTTTACATTTAAATTTAATAGTAGAAAGGACATTATAGTGAAGCTGAAGGATTTGCTGAACATTTTTTTTTGTTTTCCTCTTCCTAGTACTTTGGTTTTTTAAAAATTATTTAATTGTATTTTTTCCATTGCCATTTAGTCCCTTATAGCCACCCTCATTTCCCCCAACAATCCCAGGTTAAGGACCTGAATGGACACTTTTCCGAAGAGGACATACAGATGGGCAATAGACATGTGAAAAGATGCTCAATGACACTAATCATCAGAGAAATGCAAATCAAAACCACAGTGAGGTCCCATCTCACACCTGTCAGAATGACTATTGTTAATAAATCAACAAACAACAAGTGCTGGCGAGGATGTGGAAAAGGGGAACTCTTTTGCACTATTGGTGGGAATGCAGACTGATGCAGCCACTGTGAAAAGCAGTGCGGAGATACTCTCAAAAAATTAAAAATGGAACTGCCTTTTGGCCCAGTGATCCCACTTCTGGAAATGTATCTGAGGGAACCCAAAACCCTAATATGAAAGAACATAAGCACCCCTATGTTCATTGCAGCATTATTTACAATTGCCAAGATATGGAAGAAGCCCAAGTGTCCATCAGTAGATGAGTGGGTAAAACAACTATGGGACATTTACACAATGAAATACTACTTGGCAATCAAAAGGAAGAAGAAAATGTTGCCCTTGGCGACAGTATGGATGGACCTGGAGAACATTACGCTAAGTGACATAAGCCAGTCAGAGGAAGACAAGTACCATATGATCTCACTCATATGTGGAATGTAATGAACAAACTGAGCTAACGAGCAAAATACAGACAGACTCACAGAGGACAGGAATAGCACACAGGGTGGAGGGACTGCGCGGAATGGAAGAGGGACTCATGGACATGGATCTGCCCAATTTTAAATATTAAACAGACTCTTACAGGGTTTAGCAAAAAGACCATGGGAAATTTGCAGGATGTCCTTACTGTTTTGTTGGGTTTTTCTAAAGCTCCATGTTGTAATTTTGAACAGGCTCCACTGACTCACTGCTAGGAAAGAGAAGAAATGTATTTACATTTTCATTTCCCCTTCTAATCGAATTATGTAATTGGGTCTGTAACTCGATCCCCACATTTGTCATAATTCTATATTTAAATATAGATTTGTGCTCACCACCACCCCTTCCACCACAGCTTCTCTGCTTGTTGGTATGAAGACAACAGGGATATTCCCCCCAGTCGGAGCCTGTGGCATAGCCCTTGAGTTCTTGTTTCGGAGTGCCACCGACCTTCACGGCGAGGTCACTTGCTGGTTCTCGGGCCCCTTTTCTCCAAACTTCGTTGCTGCCTTGTGTTTTGGTGGCAAAGTCTGGGACCAGCCAGATGGGTTTGCTTCGTAGGTGTCTTGCTTTTTTGAGGAGATTTGTGAAGAATTTGTTGTTGTTCCACTCAGCAGTTTGGTAACTTGCGGGGCTGCGCCTCCTCATGGGCCATTCTGCCCATTTGCATGGAGCCCTGTCCTACGCAGACTCAGTTCCTCATTGTTCCTTCAACTGCACATCTAAATACTCTTTTCCATTGTACCTGTTCTACTTCTCCGGTTATGTACTTCAGAGATGGAACTTTCCTTATGTTATTACCCTCTTGCTCTTTAGATCTTTTTTTTTTTTTTTTTTTCGGATGATTGAGTTGCCTTTCACATGATGCTATCTCCGAACTTTCCTCCGTGCAGTTAGCCAGCCGGCCCAGTTTGCTCGTTAGCCGCTCAGTGGCGTGTTCCGTTTTCAGTTCCTTTTCTTAGCTTTGCAGTGTCCCCCTTTCCCCACTCCGTCCTGTCCGTAACCTGAGGATTCTTGCCCTGCTGCCTTTGCGTTTTTATGAAGTCTGCTTGGAGTGTAAAACATTCTGGAGGAGTTGGGTTTGGTTTCTTTTCCTTGGGGATTTTCTTCCAGATGGGATTTTTCTCTCTCATCTCCTCCCTCCCTCCCTTTTCTTCTACGTTACACATCGCACCTTTTCCGCCGGCTGATATTCAACACGAGCAGTTTACGGACACGGTTAAGAGCAGACTGTGGAGTCCCAACGCCCGGGATGCAGTCTCGGTCCTTTCGTCGATGCTGGGGCAGACTACCTCTGTGTTTTGTCTCTCTCATCTGTAGAACCCAAACAGTAGGAACATAAGGTTGTCGGGGGCACTTAATGAGATAGAGCGGGTGAACTTCATAGGCCGATGCCACGCCCGCTCTTGTTCCTGCCGGGAGCACCTCCAGGGCTCCCGTGGGCGCTGACGGTGTCGGAGAAGGTCCCTTCCCTGCTTGCAGTGCCATCCGGCCTTCCCTCCGAGCTCCATCCCAGGGTGATGGTGGGGAGAGGGCCTCGTTCAAGTCCATTGTCACAGGTGCAACTTTGTTACAGGGTGTTTTGGGGTTTACTCTACGAGGTCAAAGGTGTATGCTGTTCCTTGGGAATCCTTAGGTTTGGGGTGACCTCCCCCCTGTGTTCGGGAACCTGGGTGGTCGGCCTGCCCGTCTTCCTCCCAGAGCTTTTTGTCCCTGTTCCCTGAGGGCTTCCTGACCCTTCAGTTGGCTTCTGTCCGCGTCAGCGTTGGGGGTTCGTGGACTGACCCCCTGTGACGGGGAGGGTGGGCCAGCATCCGCTCTCCCCCGTCACGCTCTCCGCAGTGTGCGGGCTGAGGCTGGGCTCCTTTCCTTACTGACTTCTCTGCAGCTGTTGGAAGTGCGCCTGGCTGTTGATTTTCATCTCCCTCGTTGCTGCAAACGCACAATTCTTGGATTGAATTTTCTTCTGTCATCTTTCGTCCAGCAATCTTGTTGGGAGCTTTAAAAAAAAAAAAAAAGAAAGAAAGGGAGAAAAAAACAAAACATTCCTGGACCCAACCCTGGGCCTTGCCTTTTAGAGGGTCTGGAGCGGGGCCCACGTGTCTCCTTTCTAAAAGCCTTCCCTGCGGCTTATTTTTAAATGTAGAGTCCTTGTGAAAGGTTGTGCGTTTTTCTCTTACCTTTTCATTAGCCTCTTTGAAGAACAAATTAAGTATATAATACGCTTACAATTTTTCAGGAAGATGTCGTAAGTTTAAAGATGCTCTTTTTGTGGTTTGTTGGCTTGCTTGTTGTTGTGTTTGTTTTTTTTTTTTTTAATAACCTCATACAAATAGGGCGAAAAAGCCCATCTCGGAGAACAGAGATGCAAGGAGATCTGCTTTTGTAGTGGTCCCTGAGAGGCATCTCTTTAGACCTGGAGTTCACTTCGAGGCCTCAGGCTTTTAGTGTTCTACTGGCCTGTACAGAGTGAATTATTTATCGGTGCTTTTAGGAAGCATTCGGATGCTGTAGATGCGACCTGGGTCAGCCACACGCAGTCATCGGAACCTGATGGTCCTCGCAGGGTGTCGCCCACCACGGGCCTTGGGTCCTGCTCAGGGTTTGACTGGTTAATGGGAGCCACTGAAGGTGACTGCTTTCACCTGGATCCGCACGTGACTGGTGAAGGTAGCTGCTGGAAAAGCGGGCTGGGAGCGCGCTGCATGCGGGGCCATGAACGCCGAGCTGCTGCCCCTGGGGTCCCACGTGGGCCGTGCGTCAGCCTCCCGGCTGTTTCCCCAGCTAGGGCTTCCCAGTCAGGACCCACGAGAAATCAGCCCGTGGAACCAGCACCAGTGAAGTGCAGTGGTTGTTGTCCTCGTCGTTCTTCAGGATTGCCTCTTAGTTTTTGGGTAAACTTAAGTGTCTGAATGTTGAGGAGAGTGCCTGCATTCCTGACCTGGAGGTGGGCTGAGGAAGAGAGACTCGGTGATGTGGCTTATCCGAGTGTGCTCAGTGCACGCCTGGGAGGCAGCTTCGCAGGTCTCCTAGTTGAACGTCGTGGCATGAGTATCCCCGGAAGATCGTCTCTCCTGCCTTGGGGGTTGTATTCACAGGTGGTTCTCATTAGCTCTTTGCGGGAGCAGCCACATGCCCGTGGCACTGAGATGCTTCGTTCACGCACTTGGACCCGGTGCACGTGCTTCCCTTGAACTTGGGGCAGTAACGCTTGACTTAAGAAAAAGTGCCCTCTGCTCAGGGCTACGTGGAAGCCACCACATGTACACACGTGGCCTGTCCCCTCCATTTCAATCAAGTCAGGCCTCCAGGTCCAGCTAAGTGGTGACCATTCCTGTTCTCATCTGCCCTGCCTTCGAGGTGGCAACTCAAGGCCGTGCAAGTCCTTCCCGACAGGAGCGTCAGCGCCTGCGTTGGAAGATGGAAGGAAATGAATGGATTTCAGCCGTGGATATTTTGTAGTTACTCGTTTCAACTTACAAAAAAAAAAAAAAAAAAAAAATCACTAACTTCATCTGTCACCCCTGATTTCTCTATTGTCTCTCCATGTGAAGTGACATGTCTGTATTTTTGTTTTAGGAATCTTTCGAAGAAATACCAACCTAAAAAGAACTCGAAGGAGGAAGAAGAATACAGGTCTGTTGGTCACTGATAATGATGCGGCTCTGTCTACCCACCATCAGTGATTGATGACTGACAAAGGGAAGGAGAGCAGATCCCCACGGAAATGAGTCTCACTCTCTGTGCACATTTGTGTGGGTTTTTAATAACATAAACAACATAATATTTCACCAATGTAAATGTAAACAGAACTCAACGGCAGCATTAACAGTCATGGTTCCTCCCAAATTGGGGGGGGGGGTGTGCTTCTCATAGTCCGAAAATACAGTATGTCCATTTTAGTCAGCGGTTCAGGAGGCATGTGAACACAGACGGTCCCAAAGTACTGTTTCTCTAATTTGGATCTAAGTATCCATTACGTTAATACACAGATATTCTGGGTTATACATGGACGAAGTATTAACAAAGCCAGATACTGCCCTGCGTAGCACAGAGCAGTTCCAATTCTCAAAATGGAAAGTGTTTCTGTTGTAATTAAGTCTGAGCCTTTTTGATGAAAACACCCTTATGTGTAATGAATTGTCAGGATCCTCCGGGAGGCTGATGCAAATTAACCTGATTTTAATGACTGTTTCTCCAGCAAAATGAGCCCGGGTGTGCCCTTGTCTGAAGAGGCGTGGCGTGTGTTCTGTTCCGCAGGTACACGGCCTGTCAAGCCTTCCTTTCCACCCTGAACGAGATGAACGATTACGCCGGGCAGCATGAGGTCATCTCGGAGAACCTGAGCTCGCAGATCACTGCGGGGCTGGCGCGCTACGTCCAGGAGCTGAAGCAGGAGAGGAAATCGGTAATGAAACTTGTTTTTTTCCTAAGACATGGACCAAAGATAAGGGGAATATCCCTAGAAACTTTAAAATTACATAGAACACATAAACGGTGGGTCTTAAGCTGACACCTTGGAGAATCATATAAAAGTTATGGACCTTGTTCCTAGAAAGTGTTTCTGTGTCTTTATCATGACACAGGGTCCCTCGGACACCCCAAAACTCATCTTTAGGCCCCTGAATACTAAGTAGTTTGTTTGAGGAATTTAAATACATTGGAGGGTATCAGACATACAAGAGTAAGCAGTATAACATGGCATATGCTGAGTGGAATAAATGGCATTAAAATAAATGCTCATAAGGGGCTTAAAAAAGCCAGAAAGACGGCTTCAGTTCCACCCACTTGACTTCTTGGCTCCTTCATTGCTAATGAAGAGGACCTTTTGCTTCTCCTGACACCATTAGAATCTTTTCATAGCTTCTGTGTGAGCAAGAGAGAAAAACGTGCACTCGCAGTGGATTCATGGTCCAGATTCTGCCCGAAGAGATTGATTTTTGAGCGCTGATCTGTATCATTGAACTTTGGCCAGTTGCTAGATGCATAGTTACTTGTTAGGAATAAAGCACCCAAGTTGGCCAGTGATAGGCTTTTTTAGGTAAATCTGAGTCCACCATAATTCCTGAGGTGCTCTGGAGGTGCATGAACTAACAGCATAGGTAGGGCTCCTGCCGAAATGGAGGAGGCATGAAATAGTAATGACCAAAATAATTAGGTGATGGCCGTAGTGATAGTTGCTCCGAAGTACCAGATGTTTAGGTCTGGCTGCGGTTTCTCACGGCTGACTGGAAATGATGTCTTGCTTAAGTACCATTCTTAACCATCGGTACAGTACCTTCAGGCCCTGGGATACAGTGGCGAAATCCTGCCTGCCCAAAAGGATGATTTCAAATTTACTGCCTATAGCGTATTTCCAAGTTCAATTCAGAAGCCTAGTAGAGAGTTACCGTTCATCTAGATTTTGCTGTGTTTGAATAGATGAATCTCCAACAAGAGGCTGCATGGGCAAATAGGTAGCTATGCAAAGGTGAGGTTTCCTTCCCTTTTTGTGTAGATGTGAGAGGGAACAGAAGGAAGTAAGTGGAAGAAATGGGTGCTCTCCTTGCCTTTGGGCCCGTAGCCCAGCAGCGGGCCGTCCGTTTGATCTCTAAGCCTTGGACTCTCCAAAACGGGATAGTGCTCGCTGTTCGTGTTTGTAGGAGAGAAGATGTTTTTTATGCAGCAGTTTCCCCTTGGGGAGCGGGAACCCGCTGGAGGCCGAGGCAGGGGCTCTTAGTTCCCACACCTGCCGGGCTCCACTTTGGCAGCCGTGTTCTGGCGTGACGTTCACCTTCCCTTAAGAGAGGATGGGAACGGTGGCCAGGTCGGTGAACAGGAACCCAAGTGCGCGGTACGGTCCTTTGCTTCGTGTCATCTTTTTTTTTTTTTTTTTAAATATATGTTTTTAAGATTTTATTTATTTATTTTAGAGGGGGGAAGGGAAGGAGAAAGAAGGAGAGAAACATCCATGTGTGGTTGCCTCTTACGTGGGCCCCACTGGGGACCTGGCCTGCAACCTAGGCATGTGCCTTGACCGGGAATCAAACTGGCAACCCTTTGGTTCGCAGCCCACGCTCAATCCACTGAGCCACACCAGCCAGGGCTGTATTGTCTTTTATTGACAAACATAAATTGTTGACAAATCTTTACTCCTTGACAATATCTAGGATTCCTTGGTGTTCAGTGATAAGGAGTAGAAATAAGTGGGAAACAAACAGTGTTTTATAAGGTAACGTGGTTAGCTTTAATGTGTAAATGCTGGAAATTTTATACGTGCTTGATTTTCCTAGATTTTTACAAATTTATAGCGAATACAGTGTTCTGTCTCTTTTAGGTGACCACATACAATAAGAACCTCTGTTTCTTTTATTTACTCTCCCTTTGATTTTTTTTTTTGGGGGGGTGCTGTGGTTTATTTATTAGTTGCCAACATTTTTAAAAAATGTTACTAAACCTCTGAATTATAGAACAAAACTTTATAACCTTTATGTATCAAAACCCCGCTTTTTCCAAGTTTTCTTCTGAATGTTGTTTATAGATGTGTAAAGATTTACACAGGGATAGATATATAGATATAAATATCACATCTTTATATCTCTTTCTCTATATAAATATGTTTTATAGTTTTCATACATTTTATAAAATGTATAAAAAATCATCTCTATATTTTTATATATTTTACATTTCATATATTTTAAAGTATTTATATCTCTATTTTACCTCTGTGTCTCTATACAGATAAATATAATTTATATTCTTCTTCAGTTTCCATTTAATATCATAAGTACTTTCCATGCTTCTGTGTGAAAACGTAGTTTTAACAATTAGAGTTTTAGTAGCTATATATTCTAACTCCATTAAACTTCACTTAACGAATCCCTTACTGTTTGCCCTATAGGCCATCGCCAGTTTCTGACTAGCTGTTCGGTTAGCTGCAAAAACAGCACCGCGGTGCGCTCTTACTCTCGTAGCTGCTTTCTTCCTCTGCGGACTGGAGGGTCTCTCCAAGCTAAGTTCCCAGAAATGAGAGTATCAGGTCAAAGCACATGTGATTTATGGCTCTTGATTAAACTTTGGTCGTTTATGTGATTGGTGGCCTTTAGTGGAAGTGTAGATGAGCCTCCCGGGTCATCAAAGTGATCGACCCGGGCGTGAATCGGCCCCTGTGAGATGAGAGTGGCCGTTAGATGTGTCCCTCCGTGAGAACTGCTGTAAATGCAGTCTTACTGGCAACGTGTGCGCACCGAATCACGTCGTCACAGAATTTTACAGAGTGTTTGGGTCAGCTCCGGCCTTTGACCTTGTCTGGGGTTATCCAGATGGCCGCCACTCAGCGCACCTGAGGGGCGAGGGGAGCTTTGCAGCCACAGAAGAGGGGGAGTCGGGAGGCTCTGGCCTCCGAGCAAAGCTCCGGCAGGTGGGAAGTGTGGCCGGCGATGGCTTGCGGGCCGGGGGCAGAACCATCGCTTGGCGGTGGTTGTCTGAAGCGTTCCAGAGGAAACAGTTACACGGGGTGGGGCTGGCGTGGGTTTACAGTTGTGAGTATGCAGCACAGAGTTTGTACTTGTATTATTAATTACTGTGTTATTTTCCATACGAATAATTGTAAGCCTACTTTTGCCCACCCCGAACGATGCCTTTAGGGACTCACAACAATTTTTATAAACCTCAGAGAATGCTTACAAGACCTCACAATAGTTAGAACTGACCATTAAATTCTATTCACAAGGTTTCAGAAATGTTTAAAATAGGTACTAAAAAGTATAGCATTTCTTCCTAAAGTTAGGTATTGGACAGGTCCTATTTATGAACTATGAAGGGACTTCTTTTTCTATAAGGCAGTTCAGCAGCATGGGACGACTCTAAAATGTTTAGATTTTCTTAATAAGGGATTCCAGCAAATAGATAAGACTGAGTGTAAAGGAAAGCAAAAACGGAAAGGAGTTTATATAGATGATCAAGCCAATTACAAGCCTATTTCTGATTGGTTTAGTCTGACTGAGATTCAACTGTGGATACTCCATGACAAGGCCAGACCCTGTCCCATAGAAAGAAAACACGGGAACCAGGATGGATTTGAGATTTCACGACCTGGACAAGGAGCAGTGTGTTTTCATGGCCACTCTCCCTTCCTGGTGTTACTGCATTTGTTTAAGTAATCACAAGGCTGGGCTTTCTTTGGTCTATTTGTTGTTGGTCTGTCTCGTGGGTCACACTGTTCGCAACACACTGACTAATATCCCCTGGTGTAATGTGTCTCTAGAAGGTGATTTTGTACTGCTCTGTCTCTTCTGTTTTGAAAGAACGTGCAATAGTGGCATTTGGTTCACTAAGCCCTGTCACCGCTGTGGTTCTGTCATCTGCAAAACCACTGATCTGGTGAACCAAAGAAATTTTGTCTTATTTATGGGTCAACAGGACCCCCTTACATTCTGTCCTTGATTTCACGGATTTGAGATGCGACTTTGGGTTTCTGTTTCGCCTGTAAGCTGGAATGAAACCTTCCCCTTCGTCTAGGAGCTGTGAGAATCACTTGACTGATGTTTGTGTCTCGCCCAACTCTCCTGCATCCATCCGGTCATCGTACCGTTGGGGTGGAGGGTCCTGAGCTCAGCAACAGTGTCAATGATGCCCCGGAGCTGTGCGGTGCAGCGTTACCCCATCTAGACAAACCTGGGATCCTCCAAACGCCCTTACCAGCCCCGTCCCAACCTGCACTTCCTCCACCCCGTCACGGCACTACCTTTTAACTTAGCAGTTCTGGCTGAAGAGGTGGGCGCCCAGGACTTCACAGAATATCGAGTCCTGTGGGCTCTACCTTCAGGAAATGTTGTCGGGCCGAACACTGCTCACCCCTTCCTCCACAGTCCACCCTCTCACCTGGAGGACTGTGTTAGCTGAGCCTCCCGATGCATCTCTCTGCTTGCAGGCTTGCCCGCTGCTCGGTGGTCCAGCCACCCCTGACCCCAATCCCCCTTTCTACCACCAGCTGTCTTCCAGGCAAATGCAGCCACCCCTCCCCGTCCCCCTGCCTGTCCTGCCCCCACCAGAACATTCTCCACAGAGCAGTCAGCGCAGTCTTGTGATAACGCAAAGTGGACCCTGTCACTTCCCTTCTTAAATCTTCCAGTAGCTTTCCGCGCGCCCCCTGTGGCTTGGGAAGCCATCCATGGTCTAGCCCTGGCCGGATCCTGCCTTATCCTTCATTTCACTCCCGCTGCACCGGCAGCTGGCCACCGCTTCTCGAACATACCAAGCCCTTTCCCACGTCAGAGCTCCTTCGTTTGCTGTTCCCGCTGCTTGGCAGGGTGGGCCCCCAGGCCTTTCCGGTTCACGCCTACACGTCACTCAGGGCTCCACTCAAACCTCATCCCAGACCCCCCATCCGAACTGCCGCCCGCACACATGTGCACCCCTCTACCCCCCGGCCCTCTGTCTCCGACCACTGTACCCCCTGTTTTGTTCACACGGCCTCCCTGGCACCAGGGCAGTGCCCTGCTTGTGTGGGCGTGCAACACACATGGGTGTGCGACACACACGTGGCAGATGCGGAGACCTTTCAGCCCAGCGGAGGGCTGCCATCCCTGAAGTTTCCTCCCTCAACCTGGCACTTTGTCTAAACCCCCTCTTTTTAAAAACAGATTTTATTTGTTTTTAGAGAGGGGAAGAGACGGAGAGAAACGTTGATGTGAGAAATACCAGTCAGTTGGCTCTCACAGGCCCCCGAGTGGGGAACCTGGCCTGCAACTCAGGCACACGCCCTAACTGGAAATCCGACCTGCGACCTTCCGCTTCACAGGCTGGCGCTCAGTCCACTGAGCCGCACCAGCCTCCATCTCACCTCTTAGTAATGATGATTCTTCTTTTTTTGGTTTGGAAGTAAGAGCATCATTATGCCTTGGAAGGGATCAGTGAGGGACATGAGTCATTCCCTGCTGAACAGTGGTCATTTGAAGGTCCTATCATCCAGAGAGTTTAGGTGCTTCAGAGGAATTAGAATTTCAAGGGATATGAGGGAAGGGGTTCTTCTGAAGAGCAGATAAAAGACCCCTGCCGTCCGGGTAAATTGGGGATGCGAGGGCTCTGGGTAGCAAAAGCCAGCGTGAGGACGACAGAGGGGCTGCAGGGAGAGGACGCCAGGACGGGGAGTGACGGAAACCTGGCCGGTGTCGCTGGACCCGGGCCACAGGCAGGGTCCCCTGCCCAGGGCCCAGATGGTCCGTGTTTGGGGCAAGCCAAGCCACTGAGCATGGCTGTGGGAGGGCAGCATTTTAGGAACTTTCAGCGCATTTGTTGAGAAGGTATTTTTATTACCGATGAATTTGGGAAAATAAGCCTTAAATGACAGCAGAACGTGACTCCTGTTGCAAACGTTTCTGGGTTTATGGCTTCAGACTCCAGTGCGGGGTGTGACGCTTCCGCGAGCGAGCCTGAAGGCGCTTCTCGGCTTCCGACCCAGCACATGTAAATGCCTGCTCCCCGGGGTCCAGCGCTGTGTGGATCCACCCCGATCAGACTGAGAAGGGGCTAGCATTCCAGCCCGCCCCTCCGTGGGCTCCGAGGAAGTCGTAGTATTTGTCACAGACCAAGTTTCTGGGGGCTCCTTTTTCCTCTGCCCTTTTCACGCCCTTGCGTTCCTTTGTTTTCCTCTGTGGAATCTGAGTTTCATTTAAAATTCCAGATGGTTGACTGTCTTCCACTGAGTGTTTCTTCTCTCTCTTTTTTTTTTTTTCCATTTCCTTTTTGTAAGTGGCTGTTCTCACATCAGTGCCATATTTTGCTCCAGTAAGGAGTCTTAAAAGGTTAATGGCCTGTGAGATACCTGCAATAAAAGTGAGCCTCCGTTACACCTAATGGTAGGGCGTGGATACGAAACATTCCTACAGTTTGTTCGGCCTGAGAATGAGCCCTCACAGGGCGGTGCAGTCTCTTGAAATCTTTGTCATCGTAATTTTTCTGGCCATGAATGCTTGCTTATTTTAGTTTCCCTGTGATTTTTTATCTCAGCTACCCCTGGTCCCTGGGAAATTTCTAAAACATTTTTGAAGGATGATTTTGTCTGTGTATTTTTCGGGGGCAACCGAAAAGCTGAAATGAAAGTGAGTGCAGCCATCACCCAGGTGCTGTCAGGCATGTGTAGCCGTCCTGTTATGTTGAAAGAGACACCGAAGCATGTGCTTACGGGAGCAAGTCGGGGCATTTCTCTGGGTCCCCAGGGATGGCATTTCCTGCCTCTCTGAGAGGAGAGGAGCGCCGGGTGACTTCACTCCACGGCTCCGAAAGAAGCGCTTATTATCTCCTCCTGGAGAACAGTCTGCCTTTGTGTTAGGCTCGGAGGCCCACTTCTCACTCACACACCCGCTCACTGTCCAGCCAAGAAAGGGTCTGCCATTGTTTGTCAATAAACAGCAAACGCATCTGGCGGGCGAGCTGGTGTGTGGGACTTTGTAACTGTGAAGCCGGCTTTTCCAATTAAAGGAGGGAAGGTGGACCTGGACCCACATGGCCGCAGCTTTCTGGGTCACGCGCGCAGGCCATGAGGAGGCCTGCTGCTCCACCGGCCGTTTCCGAAGGCATCCGGCAGGCAGCGGCGACCGTGGGTGGGGGTTGTGGCCAGACCCATGCAGGGGCACCTGCCGTGAAAGAGGAGGAAAAGCACCGCCCCCTGGATTTCTTTCCTACAGCACACGTGGAGTTTTCGGATCATCCTTTTAGTCTGACAGAAGTGTAGCTTCTTGGGAGAAAAGCGCACCAGTAAAATCGTGGTCCACACTGTGCTTGAAACGTAAATTCATATTTGTTATAAAACAGTTGAGTGAAGGAATGGCAGGAGAATGTATCTGTGGGTTTTCTATTGGAATCAATCCCTCATGCTTCTGAAATAGGGCTTTTTTTTTTTTTTTTTTTTTAATTCCGGGAATGCAGAAGCCGAGTCCTCCTTTCCTGGGTGACCGGCTGTCCCTTTCTGCCTGTCCTTGTGCCTGCATTTCCTCGCTCTGCCCAGGGAGCTTTTTCTTTTGGGGGCCCGTCCTCGAATCTCAAAGTGAAATTGGGTGGAATGGTGAGACTTTTCAGCAAACTGGGTAACACGGCGATCCTGCTCGCGGAGTGGGGACAGTCCTCGTGAGAGTTTGGGGAAGTCGCATTTCTGCATGGACAGGGACGCTCAGGACCCAAGGTGGTCCCCTGAAGAGGCATGGCTGAGCCTCTGTGTCTCCCTGAGCTTGTCCTTCTGCCTCCCCATCCGCCCAGGCCCCTGAGCACTGCCCGCCCTCATCCCCACCCCCTCCCCTCTGCTGTCACTTCTTCCCCCATTCGTTTGTGGCTTCCAGAAAACCTACTTGCACTTTGTACTTCCTCCAAGGTTGAGGCTTTCCTGACTCCGCCCTCAGCTCTACTTCTCACTTCCCTCCCAGCCTGGATCCTATCTTGCCTGATCCTATCTTGCCTGCTGGCCCCTGCCCGAAGGCTCCTTCTTGTCTCTGCTGCATCTCCGCTCTGCTAGGAGACTTGAGAAAATGAAGCGCCGGGGGGCTCTCTTGGGTACCAGACACTAAAAAATTGCTGGGTGGATAAAACTTGCTGTCAAGAGACACTTAGGACAGTGAAACGTGACCTCAAAAGGAAACAAGAAATGTTCCCTTATAAAGAAGCACTGTTCTTTAAAAGAGAATCCGATCTTTCCCCTTTCTCCCCAGCCTCCCAGGAGCCGGCTCTGTTTTGAGACTCAGCTGAGCCCCAGGTTCTGACCAAGCCAGGAGGAAGTTCTGAGGCTGCACAGAGGGACCTCCTGCTTCCTGGCCCCCCTGCACCCTGCCTCCTCCATAGAACCACCCCCTGCTTACCTGTCAGTGAGAACACACACAGCACATTCAGCCCAGCCACCCCGCTCGTTCATTCAAAGACACCTTTAGGGCGTGGTGGGAGGGCTCCCGGGCAGCAATAAGGGATGCTGCACCCCCAGGGCTGGTCACAGTGGGGAGCTCCTGTGGCCCCAGGTCTCAGGAGGGGAGGCGCCTTACAGGAACTTCATAGATTCACTCCGGGGGTGCTGCCTGACCGGAGCTGTGGCCTTCGGTCGAAGGCCCCTGCCAACCTAGCACATCTTTGCTGGGGGAGGCCTTGGACTTGATCCCCTCCCCACCCACCCATCCCCGTATGCCGGAACCTCTCCCAGGGCCAGGGAGCCTGCTTGCATGGCCCGGGCAGGCCAGGGCAGAGTCACCCCGACCTCTAAGTCTCTCACGGCCCACCACACATCCTGGTGGTTTGCGATCCAAGGACGCTGGAATCCAGCCCCGCTCCCCACCTCCACTGCTACCCTGTGGTCTGAGGTTTCATCATCTCCTGAGTCGGAGGGAGCCTCCTGCCTGGAGCCTTCCTTCACCGCCTGGCTCCCGGCTCATTCAGATGAGAAGCCCGCAAGACCCTTCCAGGGGTGTCTGACCTTTGGGCACCTCTGGGCTGCACTGGAAGAAGAGGATTTGTGTTGGCCCACACATTAAATACACTAACACTAACGAAAACTGATGAGCCAAAAAAAAAAAAAAAAAGTTTTAAGGAAATTTACAATTTTGTGTTGGGCCACATTCAGAGCCACCCTGGGCCGCATGTGGCCCACGGGCCGTGGGTTGGACACCCCTGCTGCACCCCTTTCTCCTCTGACCCCACCTCCTCATTCTGTGAGGCTCACCTGGGCTAGTTCTCCGGTGCCCTTGCTGGCCAGCACCTGGCACACACCTGCCTCGGGGCCTCTGCAGGTAGCAGGGAGGTGAATTTATGTCAATACTTTAAAAGATCAAAGTAATGGGAACATCCAGCTACGCAAAACGTTTACACAAATGTTTGTAGCAACATTATTCATCGTAGCCCCGAACCGGGAACAACCCGGACGCCCATCAGCTGGTGCGTGGATAAACAGGTTGTGGTGCTTAGCCACACGGTGCAATGCCACGTGGCAATGAAAAGGGATAAAGCACTGAGACGTGCAGCCACGTGGATGGACCGGTGAATGTTACGGAAGAATGAGGGCATCGTGCCAGTCACAAAAGGCTTCGTGTTGTAACGTTTCTTTCAAATGAAACATCTAGAAGGGGCGTATCTGTGGAGGCAGACAGCAGGTTGGTGGTTGCCTGGGGCTGGGGTGGGTTAGAGATAGGAAGGCGACAGCTGAGAGGTGCAGGGTTTCTTTTTGGGGTGAGAAACAGCGATCGCAGTGAGGGTTGCCTATTTTTGTGATTCTACCATGACGGCCGCCAGCCTGTACAGTTTGAATGCGTGAACTGTACGGGACGTGAATGACATCTGAAAGCCATGAAAAAAGACCTGAGTGACTTTTGTCCTAAAACATCCCTGTCACTTTTACACACGGTGAGTGTCTTAGAGTTCAGTACTGCGGACAGCTGAAGTTTTAAAAGGGTCCATACTCTGTGACCATTCTTGTTTTCATTTCCCCTTTGTTTTTTAAACCTTGACCTTCTCGGGAGTGCACATGCTGGGCATCCGTAGTTAAGTGTTGCTCTGTTTTTCCTCCTGTGGACACGAGAAAGGGTGGGCTGATCACCGGTGTGTTTCTCCTTCCAGCACTTTCACGACGGACGGAAGGCCCAGCAGCACATAGAGACCTGCTGGAAGCAGCTGGAATCGGTGAGTGCGAAGCAGCCGGCTCGAGGAAAGGCCTGCGCCGCTTTTCCCATTTGAATCTAACTGAAGCTTGAATCAGCCCGTACGTGCAAAAACCAACGAAAACGCTAAAGGAAAACGTCTTTAGAGATTTTTCTAATTTGAAGGTAGTCTTTCTAGAAACTTGTATCTGAAGTCAAATGTCGAGCCAGAAGAGCTCCAGGAGAGTATTTTTCTAAGGAAATCATATGGAAAGAACAAAGACTGGGCAGTTGAGGTGAACATAAATACAGATGTTTTCAAAAAGATTGTATTTATTTATTTATTTTTAGAGGGAAGGAAAGGAAGGGAGAAAGAGAGGGAGAGAAACATCAATGTGTGGTTGCCTTTCGGGCACCCCCTACTGGGGACCTGGCCCGCATACCAGGCATGTGCCCTGCCTGGGAATCGAACCTGCCACCCTTTGGTTCACAGTCTGGCACTCCATCCGCTGAGCCACACCAGCCGGGGCTAAATGCAGATTTTAAAACAACTCCCTGAGACTAGGACACCCAGCAAACCAGTTCAGAGCAGAATGCTGCGTGGGGGATCCAGGCAAAGCGCAGGAGCCGCACGGCCCCGTTCCTAAGTGCCCCCCACGGCCCGCTCCCTCTGCCTGCAGAGCAAGAGGCGGTTTGAGCGCGACTGCAAGGAGGCGGACCGGGCGCAGCAGCACTTCGAGAAGATGGACGCGGACATCAACGTCACCAAAGCAGATGTCGAAAAGGTGAGGTGAAAGTGAGCCTTTCTTTCATTTCCCCTTTTAAATGCTCGTCACGCATCCTCCCGGGGTCGGTCCCCAAGTTCTCCTTTCTGATGTGGCCACAAAAGGCCACTTGACTTGGGATCACTTTCAGTTTGCGTCAGCTGTCATGGGGACCAGCAGCTAAAACCCAGGGACTCTTGCGGGGTTGGGACAGAGCATGTGCTTATTTGGGCCGTCTCCAGGGTGACAGCACAGAGACAGACCACAGACCATCCCAGGGCTTGCTGTCGGAGGATGGTGGCTTTCACTCGGTGGCTTTTCAAAGAATAAGTCGACCTCTTGAAAGCTGGGGCGGACCGCCCAGCGCCACCTGCCAGAGGCGGGCTGCTCCTGAGGCCTCCGGGAGAAAGACCGAGGGACGCTCACTGCTGCCTGGCCTCCGCGTGGGCCACCGAGGTTGCTCCCAGGTGGAAGTGGAAGGCCGGCTCGTGCACGGCCTCTCAGAGGCTTCCCGCCGGTGCTGCGCTTGTACTGGCGGATAGGAGCGCTGTGAAGCTTGTGCTGTGTCTGTGCTTTTTCCCTAGAAGCTGAATTTTCCTTTCATAAGAGTCATCGATGCGGTGTAAACAAAATTAGGCTGTTAAATAACAGCATTCATTCATTACTGCCCGGGGCTGTTTTGGGTCACAGCCACAGCTTTACGGGGAAAAGCTCTGCCTTTCGTAGCTTTCTTTCACTTTTGCCAGGGTACTTGGAGGTGACATTAGCTGGGAGACAGAGTGTATTAGCTCTTTAGATATTTGCCCAGCTCTGCCCCATTCCTCGCTCAGAGCCTAGGTATGTATCAGTTGCTGTCCTCTGGGATTATCTAATATATTAAAACATTCTCAACATCTATATTTGATCTCGAGGGGGGGTTATTTGCCACAAGATACATTACTATGCTAGTGAAGTTACTATAAATTACGGTAAATTTGTCAGAAGTTCTCATTAAACAGCCAGCTTCCCAAACCGTTCAAAGTGTTCTTCAGTTAAAGTAGACTGACACGAAGCTTATTTTAAAAATTTGGGATTAAACGAGAAACATATCTAGCACAAACGTATATGTTTTTCCCAAGTATTTTATTATCCTAAGTGTAAAACTGGAGTGATTTTTGTTCACTTTTTTAAAGGCCTTATACGAAATTACTTCCAACATCTCTTAGTATAAAAGCCATCTACACTCATTGTAGAAATATCTGAAAATACCAACATCTAAAGAAGGAGAAAAATATTAAAACACCCAATGGTTGGTAGTAAAAGGTATTTTACCTTCAGGGCCTCTTAAAGCAATTATGTGTACCATGTACAGGCTGGGGCAAAAAAAGCTTCCGGTTGTTCCTATGGAAAATAATACAATAATAAATAATGGTACAAGAATATACTCCGTTTCACGCACTCACAGCTGTGGGCCTGCTTTTGCCCCGCCCCGCAAGCAAGGGGTGAAGAGCGATAACAAAAGGAAGACCTGGCTTAAGAAATAAAATCTTATTGGTGCCTTTGAAGGCTTCCTTCCCTGATTCCATCCCTCCCCCTCACCCTGCAGGCCCTTAATTTGGTCTGAGTGGTCTCCTTGCTATTTATAGCTCTGCCTCTAAAGAGTATATTTTATAATTTGCCTCTTTTCCACCTTTATGTGCACAGCATCTTATTTTCATTTAAATTCTTCTGGCTTCATTTGTTTTCACACTCTATTATGGCTGATACTTTATCCATGAAGAGGGTAGAGAGCACACGACTTTTGTATGTTAGTGTTAGAGCCGGATGCCTGGCTAAACTCTCTTTTTATTTGTTTTGAGTTTTCCGTAGAGACAATCCTATCACCGGCAAATAATGGAGGGTTTAATTCTTCTTTTTCAATCCTCTGGCCTTTTATTTATTTTTCTTATCTCGCTCTGCTGGTTATGACCTCCATTAGGCTGGGAGAAGCAGTAATCATGGACTTTCTTATCTTGTGCTTGATAGTAAAGAGTGCTTCAAATGGTCCAGGGCCAGGGGTTTCCCTTTTCCTATTTTGCCAAGAGGTTTTTTTTGCCTGACTTGATATTGAATATCATCAAATACATTTTCTGCTTCCTTTCATCCATTCATGAGGTAGATTACATTCATCAATTTTTTAATATATTGAACCGAATTAGCTTTCCTGGGACAACTCCAACTAGGTTATCATGTGTTATTTTTTTTATATGTAGCTGAACTTGTTTTAGTATTTTTGTCAAGGGTTTTTTTTATCTGTAGTCATTGAGATTAGTCTATAATTGTTCTCATCTGTTCTAGTTTGCTTCACTTACTAGTTTTGGAGTAAACTTGCTCATTTTTCTGTTCCCTGAGATAATTCTCAGATGCTTAAATGTTTTGGGATCCTGCATCGTGGGAAAGCTTCTGACTGCCAAATCAATTCCTTTAATATCTGCTGCTTTGGTTGACCTTGGTGTTGTATTTTTCTAAAAATGCATCGATTTCTTCATAAGTTTTGAAATGTCCTCGCTAAATGTTGCCTGTAATACTCTCTCACCTTAATTTCTGCTGCATCTGTTGTTTATTCCTAATATTACTTATTTATACCATTTCCCCCCTTTGGAGGGGGAGTCACTTTTCTAAAATCCTTCTTATTACTGTGTTCCAAGAACCAAAATTTATCTTTGTGGAACTTCTCTTTTCTACTTCTGTTTTTTTCTTTCATTTAGTTTCTTTTCCTTCCTCCTCATCTGTTAGCCTTTGGAGTTCTTTTGTCCTTTAAAAATTTTCTTCCTTCAGATGCTTGCCTCATTCAACGTTTCTCATTTTCTAGTATGAGTACCTGAGTAACAGGTTTCTCATTTAAGCGCTGATTTACCTGCAACCCACAAGTGTTGGCAGGTAGCAGTAGTATTGTCCATTTCTAGATCTTTTTCATTTCTTTGACTACTTAGTATCTCCTATGGTTTATTTAGAAGCTTATTTTAAAATGTCCAATTGTGTGACATATTGAAATGTGTCTTTTTGTTGTTTGAACTGCACGGTGGTTGTAGAAAGCCCGAGTTTCAGTCTTTTATGGTTTTTGAGACTTGTTTTACGGCCTAGAGCATGGTCCAACTTTATAAGTGTTCTAGAAGGAATTGAAAAGAGTGTGCATTCTCCAGTTCCTAGCTGCAGATTCTGCCTACTTCCATTCCCTCAAACTTGTTGACTGTGTTTTCTAAATCTTCCCACCAAGTACATTTTTGTATCTGCTGCAGCCTTTTTGAGAGAGATGCATCCCTTCTTCGTGTTTTGCTTTTCTTGTCTGCCCCTGGGCCCACAGGGGAGCAGGGCTGAGGAGAGCGTTTGCTGAGTGAGTGTGTACAAGACACTCAGAGCCACCCTGGCAGTGGCCAGGGACCTGCAAGTTAACTGTTAGGATGATAACAATGAATGAGTTGCCATTTCCTGTCAATTTGATAAAGTTTAGAACGGCAATACCTTCAGTGAGATTTAGTCTGTCGCCGATGCGGGGTCATCTTCTTTCCAGGTATGCTTTATGCCTTGAAGTCAAGTTTCCCTGCTGTCGGGGTTGGCTTGGCCTGGCACGTCTTCCCTGGGCTGCTCCAACGGTTGAAAACCTGCTGTCGACCAGCAGGACCTCTCTTATCCCCGCATCCCTGCCCTGTGCTTCAGGCACATAAGAAGGAGTAAGTCACAGCAAGCAGACAAACGTGGGGATAGAGACCTGTGTGATGATAGATGTACGTACGTCCCTTGGAATTGAACTGTCCATGGCCTGCATTTAGCATGGATTCTCCAGGCATGACCTGGGGTCACTACGGAGCCAGGACCACATCACTCCAAATTTTCCAACTTGGTTTTGGGATCCTCACCAGCTGTGTGAGCTCTGAGCCTTTGTGGTTGAAAAATCTCCAGGATGACTTCCTTCTTGGTTTTCCTGCCTTGGTTGACCATGATAGTTAAGGTATCAAAGGTACAATCGCTGGATCCAGAGGCGGTTGTAGGACTCGGGAGGAACTGCCGATTGGGTTGCTCCCCTCAGCCTTGAAGTATTTCCCAGGAGGCATTATTTTCCCTTCTACTGACAGCATCCTTGCTATTTTTATGGACGTACCACTCACGTGCTCCCCCAGGACATGATAAATTACCTGATTTTGGCATCATAAATGTTGAAGGTGAAGGAGCAGGGTCTGCACGCTGGGATTCCTAAGCTCTTTTGCTGATGAATGGGACTCGAAGCATTGTAATTTCCCCAAACTGTAGTCTGACTGTTGCATCAGTGTTTTGCCTTATCGCCTGTAAAGCCTCTTGTCAGTATCAAGCCAAACAGGATGTAGTGTTTCGGTTCTTATCATTAGTTAATGCAATTTTCCATTTTGACTTTGGAAAGTCTTTGAATCTCATATAAATGGCTTTTCCCAGTTTCTGCCAACGATTAGATTACCCACTTGTATTAGAAATCTCTTGACCTCTTTTTTCTTTTTTAAAGATTTTATTTATTTATTTTTAAAGAGAGGGGAAGGGAGGGAGGAAGAGAGGGAGAGAAACATTGATGTGTCAGAGATACATCGATTGGTTGCTCTCACACGCCCCCTAATGAGGACCTGGCCTGCAACCCAGGCATGTGCCCTGACTGGGAATCGAACCAGTGACCTTTTGGTCTGTAGGCCGGCACTCAGTCCACTGAGCCGCACCAGCCAGGGCTTGACCTCCTTTTTCTGACAGTCAGCCCCACAACCCTTGGAGGGCCATGCCTGCACTTCCAAAGATGTAACTGCTCCCCCTCTGAAGAGCTAGAACTTCCCTAACCTGTGTTTGTGTTTGTTGATGCCGTTGTGGTGAACCACCTAGGCATGATCTTCTAAGACAAATAGGAGCCTGACGTTCGTCTCTTTTAGGAAAGTTAAATATCCCACACACAGATTGGTTCCTAAGCGCTGTGTCCAAGTCACCTAAAGTCTGCCTGCGTCCATCTGCAGGGACCATTGGTAGACATTTGCTTTGTGTTTGGTGTCAGTGTGTGACCGGATGTACAGTGATTTGCTTACAAGAGTTGTTGTGCTGTCCCAGAGGCAGCCAGTTTAACGAAAAGTCAATTTATACATGCAAGGTAGACAGAAGAAAAAACCGGAGTTTTATCTCTGGGCCCGCGAACACATTCGGATGATGTTGCTAGGATGCCACGTTCCTCAGAGGAGGGTTGTGGAGGGGAAGGAAGCTCAGTGGAATGGTTTGTTGGGGATGGAACTCAGGGAACATGCAGCCTGTTGTCCTTGGCCCAGACGAAGCTGTCAAAGAGCTTTGAATCTGAAGACTCAAAACGAGTTCTCGTGGTTTGGAACTAATGCATCTGGGTGTGTAGAACCACGTTGGAACAGGTGGTCTTGTGGCTCATGACCTGTGCGCTTAACTTCAAGGTAAAACCGGACTCTTTTTTCTCCCCTTTTACAAGATGGAAAAGATAGTCCTTACTCTCTGTTTTAAGTGCTGAGAAGTGGAAGAACTGCAAGGAAACACGGGAAAATCTGTCAACTGATGGTCTCTGCCAATTCAACAGCAATGGAATCCCCAGCCTGGGGTGCCTTGAAGGAGGAAACTTTGTTCAGTGTGAAACAGCTCAATGGTGCTACAGCACGGCAGTGAGGCAGCCCGGGTCCACCCCTCTCCAGCTAGACAGCTCGGCTCTGCTCCTGGCTCTGCTTCCTGCCTTCGGCTTTTCGCTGCACTACGGCTGCGCCAGGGTGCTCGGGGCTGCTCCCTTCCGTGCCAGTCTGCCCTGGCCCAGGCTGGGCTGCTCCAGGGTGCTCAGGGCTGCTCCCTTCCGTGCCAGTCTGCCCTGGCCCAGGCTGGGCTGCTCCAGGGTGCTCGGGGCTGCTCCCTTCCGTGCCAGTCTGCCCTGGCCCAGGCTGGGCTGCTCCGCTGTGCTCGGGGCTGCTCCCTTCCGTGCCAGTCTGCCCTGGCCCAGGCTGGGCTGCACCTTGGGTTTGGAGTGTGATGTGCGGAGAAGTGGGCAAGAGAGTATTTCCTAATGAGGTCAATATTTCAGGCTTTATACAGTTTGGAGATAACCTTCGAAGAATCAGAATTCTAAGTAACCATTGACTTATACAAATCTTTCTAGGAACTATTTTTTCTTACACTTTGCTTCACCTTGGTATAGCTTTTTATCCAACTAAATTCTGAATCTGTTTTCCCTAATTTCGCACAGCGTCCCCAAGTGGGTTACCCCATACTTTTTAAAATATATAATTGAAGGGAATTCTAATGAAATTATGATTTCATGGTCTTCTCATTTTTTTAAAAAATAGCATTGAACTTGTTGGCGGAATTCCTAAGCTGTAAAATGGTCCCACCTCTTCTCCCACATCCCTCATTCATTATCATTGGCTGTGCGGGGAGGTGTGGGCGGGGCAGAGATGCCCCGTGTGATCACGTCAGCCTCTACGTCAGGGAATGTACCTTTCACTTTTCCCCTGATGTTTGATTCACTGTCTGGTAGATTTTTCCCATCTGCCCCCTAAACAGCTCTCTTTAAAGCCAGGTTGTCTCCATGGCTCTGCTTTGGCACAACAGCGTGCTGGCCAAACTTGGGCAAGGGGCAGCCCCCTATCCCTGAATTCCAACGGTGGTGCAGTTGGTCAGCGCGGCGCTGGGATGAAAAAGGAAAAGGTTATCAAAATGAATGGAATGTGAACTAATATTTCCGAACAGAGAGAACAGTGTTTTCCAAATGCATGCATTAAACTGAGTTCATCCATGTCAGGCAGTGAATAATTCCCTTTCTCTAACGCGCCCTTGCCTTGTGACCGCGCTCTTACATAATTTCTGAACGCAAAATAGGATATTGTTTCACAGCCACTGCTGTTACTGGTTGCAAGTAGCTGCAGAAATTGCCAGTGAGTTCAAGCTGTGCTTTTAAAAGTCGAGTATCAATTTCTCCTTTTCTCACAAGTCCAGTTTTCTTCAACTTACTGATTCTTTCAGGGCTAGGGTCTCAATTCGATGGGCAACTGCGCCCTGGCTTCTTTGTTCTAATTCACGGCAACTCGGAGTGTTGACTAAGCAGAAGGTTCTCTACGATTTGAGAGCTTGCCTTATTTGGCTTATCATGAGTTTTGTTATATAACCCGACTTGAGGAAATGTTTTTAAAGCAAAATTAAATTAAAATCCTGGCCGCGAGCACTTAGAACAGTGCATCAGTTTCTTAGGGCATTTATATCTGTCGTTGTGTGATATTACGGCCTCTAAAAATGTTTGGCTTTGAACATTATTGTAAATTCTGCGTAGGTGCCCCTGGGCGAAGTAGAATGTGAGGTCCTGAGTCACGAATTGAGGTCGAATTCCGAGAACTGAGTGATGAGACTTTATGTTTGTGATTACCATCGAATATTCATACGCCGTTTTTCACATCATGTGTTCAACCCACTAGAGTGTTTTAAAAAGAGAAGAATCTATGCAGTTTGAAGCAAGCATAAAGCAAGTTACTTTGCATGATTAGCCTAATTGCCTTGCTCAAACCGGTGAAACTTAGGAGTCTCGGAGTTTGCTCCGGATGGAGTCGGAGCTGCCGGCCCCTAGCAGAGCGCAGGCAGGGTGGGGCTGGCCCTGCTCCGAGGCCAGCGGAGTAGCAGAGTTACTGCACTTTTTACCATTTGGGGAAACAGGCTCCAGCAGGCTGAGTGCTGGAGCTGTTGTACGTATAAGGAGTTGGACCACGAACTGTTTTCTCTGCCCTCGCAGTAACGAGGGAGCTGACATCTTCATTGAACATGTTCGGATCGTTAGTGCTCTCCCCAAATTTGCTTCATATGAAATGTCTGGAGGAATGGCTCACTGTAACAATTTAGAAAACATTTTTTTTTTTTTTTTGAAGAGGAAGTGGTTACTTTGAACACAGGAAATACATTTTGCAATGACAGCTTCATCTTTCAGTTTTAAGTGCTTTTTATTCACAGGAGAAAAGTACAGAATTAAAAAGACTGTCGAAAATGCATTCTGTTGCTGTGACTGTTCTTTTAATAAGTGGATTCGTGTTCGAGTCAAAGATTCTAGACATGGCACTTTCGTTATTGTCTTTACCTCTGACCTTAAGAAGGCCTGTCTGCAGGGTCTGAATTTTGTTTACTTTCCTCTCAGCGTGTCTGCATTAAATGAACATCCTGAGTGGTTTCTATTGTTTCAGTTCTCAGGGTTTGCCCTGAGTGGTAATAGATATGTTTTCTCCCTTTGACACTTCACGTGGGAAATACAATTTAATGGACATTTTCTCCAATTACCTGGTGTGGAATAAATGTATTTATATTTGCAAACGGAACACAACTTCAATCCATGTCATAAATGAATATTTGTAGGATGAGGCTTTTTTTAAAGGGCCATGACACTAATATCAGTTTTACCATCACAAATGAAATTTGTGACAGGAATGTTGAAACGTAAAATTGTTTACTATGGTCAAATGCTTCACAGAAAAGTACTCTAAGTTGTATTCGTGGAGATCACATGGAGGGTTATCAGCAGGGAGGGGGAGGGAGAGAATGAGGGGGGAAAGGTACAGGAAATAAGAAGCATAATTGGTAGGCATGAAATAGACAGGGGGAGGGTAAAAATAGCATGGAAAATGGAGAAGCCAAAGAACTTACATGTACGACCCATGGACATGAACTAAGGGGTGGGGGGATGCTGGAGGGTGGGGTGGTACAAGGTGGAGGGGAATAAAGGGGGGAAAAATTGGGACAACTATAATAGCATAATCAATAAAATATACTTTTTTAAAACATTTTATTTATTTATCTTTAGAGGGGGAAGGGAAGGAGAGAGGGAGAGAGGGAGAGAGGGAGAGAAATATCAATGTATGGTTGCCTCTTGTGCATCCCTTGCCAGGAACTGGCCTGCAGCCCAGGCATGTGCTCTGACTGGGAATCGAACTGTGATCCCTTGGTTCACAGGCCCGCGCTCAATCCACTGAGCTACACTAGCCAGGGTAAAATATACTTTTTAAAAAGTACTCAGCTCCTAGTTTCAGTTCATTCTCTTGCAGTTACTACTGATTATTGTTAGCCTTGATTTTTCACTTACTCGTTTTTGAAGTAAGGGGTTTTTAACACTAAAAATGGAGTTTGGTTACATAAGCATCTCAAAAGAAACAGGAGCATCGAAATGTCAAAAATCTCAGCATATTGAGGGTGGAGGTGCTACCAAAAGTGAATTTATATAAAGACTAAATACTTTCCAAAGCCTCTTCAGTGAAATATTTCCAGTATGCATTTCACTTGCATTAAAATATTGACATGAGAATCTATCTTAGCTTTGTTTTAATACGTGATCATTACAAAACCTCTAAGTTAATGTGCAAAACACCAATAGAGCAAAGAAAGATGGCAGGTCATTCGTATACCCCAGATATGAAAATAAAAATGAATTTGCCCTGCCCTGGCTGGCATAGCTCAGCGGATTGAGCATGGGCCTGTGAAGCAAAGGGTTGCTGGTTCGATTCCCAGTCAGGGCACAGGCCTGGTTTGCGGGCCAGGTCCCCAGTTGGGGGTCATGTGAGAGGAAACCACACATTGAAGTTTCTCTCTTTTTCTCCCACCTTTCCCTTCTTTCTAAAGATGAATAAATAAAATCTTTAAAAATGGATTAAATAAAATATAGTATTCATATGACATGAATATAGGGATAGGAATGAGAACTAAAAATGAATTAAATTAAGGGATATTTACTTACGTTTGTGTGTGTGTGTAACTTGGAACACTTGGCACTTGACTCTGTGCCCTGACTGTTCTAAAGGCTTTCATATGGCAACACATTTAATAACATCTTAATTTTTCCTGATGGCAAAGGGTCTAGCTTGGCCCAGAGCTTGTTCTTGACCTTGATCCTACGTAGAAGTGGGTTCACATCTTGTTTCTACTGCTCACTAATGGCGTGGCCCGAGGCAATTTATTTAACCTGAACCCGTTTTCTGGTCTGTAAAATAAGGATAATATCGCACACTGCAAGGGCTGGCTGTGAGGCTTCCGGGGACGTGGTGTGTGTGAAGTAGTGGCCTGTTTTGGGACTTCACTTCATTGGCTGAGACTGTTACTGTCACCCGAATTTTGCCTGTTTGTGACCTTCTCCCTGCATTTCTTCTGGTTCTTCCCTCCATTCTTTCCCCTCCAACCCACTGGGCATCAGCTGAGTATCTTTTGAGCATTCTAGGCTTCTAAGCATCCTACAAGAATATTTACTGAACACATAGTGCACAGCATTAATAGGATTGAACAGATGCCTTTCCTGAGGACCCTTCTTAGCAAATAACAGTGAGACAGAGACAAGGAAAACCTGGGTCAGCTGGGGAAAAGAGTATCCTGTGTTACATGCCAAATGTGTCGGGAAAATAGTCAGAGCAACAGCAATTAAAAAATGACTCAGGTCCTTCTCTTGGTCCATGAGCAGCAAACACTGAGAGCTCAGAGGGGTCTGTGGATGCCGCCTCCGACAGAGTTCTGCGTGGGGCACGGTTGGTGGGGATGGGCCTGAAGGAGGAGGAACTGGGAGCTGAGCCTGAAGGATGGGTGTAAGCTGAAAAGAAGGAGCAGGGAGCGCGCACCTGAGCCGGCGAGAACTTCATCGGGGCGCCGAGGGAAACACGTCGTGGATGCTGGCCTGCCTGACCGAGCAGGGGACTGAGCAGGACCTAGGCGGAGAGGCCAGGTGAGCATGGGTCGTGCTGTTAAAAGCAAAATGGCAGAATAAATGTGACCCTGATGAGAGGCTACTGAACTTCTCAAAAAACCTATACTGGCAAAGTGTCTTGTATTTTCAAAAAGGGTTTTAACCCTCTCCATAATTCTCGTACCCACTTCTACATGAAAAGGGGAAGGCTCTAAAATTTTAAGTTACCGTGAGCCGAAAGTGCCCCTGCTAATGTGGTGCGGCCGAGACTGAAGCCCATGTTCCGGTCATGCCTCAAGTTCAGTGTTCTTGCCCGTGTGCCCTGTGACTCTCCTCCTGGATTATATTTGATGCGCTCTTTCTTGTGAGCCACTGCGCCTGCCCGCAGAACTAGGCCGGGGATAGTGGGTTGGAGGAAGATGGTCAGCAGTAATGGACATGAGGCCTCCGCATCAGGGAACCTAATAAAGAGAGGTGGGGACTGTACCAGACGAGGAACTACCGGAACCAGGGAAGGGGGCCGCCATTGTTTCACCATCTGTCCACACAGCTGTAGCCGTATGCAGGCCACGTGTTGTTACTTCTTATGTAGTATTTCTTTCTGGGTTAAATTTCCTCCTGCCTGGATGATAGGTTGGTTTTATTATTTTTTTCCATGAGGACTTATGAGGATTAAGTTTTCCTTTATTTGTCTGAAATATCTTTATTTTGTCCTCACTCTAACATGATAGTTTAGCTAGGTATAGAATTCTAAGCTGCCGATTATTTTCCCTAAAGATTTTGCAAATGTCATTGCATTGCCTTTCATCATTGATTCTTCCAACTGGAAGTTGTCTGTCTACTTAACTTCATTCTTTTGTAGATGTTGACTTTCCTCCCAGTTGTTAAGACCTTGGCTTTGCCTTTGGTGTTCTGTGGTATCACGATGATGTCTCAAAGTACAGACTTTTTATTTCTTATTTACTCTGCTTGAGAGTCCCTGGAGGATTCCCCCTTTTGTAATGTAGGGCAACCCCCCAATGTTAACTCGCCTTAACTCTCCAAATACTGTCTGTTTCTCCTTCTCTCAAATTGTTGGTTCTGGGACACACGAGGTGTGTATGAAACTTCTCATTCCACTCCTCATGATTATTTTCTTGTGATTTCTATTGATTCTTTTATTTCTTTGACCATTTTAAGTGTTGTTGTTTTCTACATTTTCTTCAAATTGTTCTTTCAGCTCTAATTCTTACGGTGGTCATTTCCTCTCTATCGTGTCAGCGCTCGTGGTGGCTTTATTTCCTTGTGCATTTATGATTTTTACTGTCTTTTTTGAGCATATCTTCAACAGGGATGTTTTTCTCTCTCTGAGAATCACATAAAAGCAGGATTGTGGGAGAATCCCCCCAGCAAGTTTTCGTACTTGTTTCTGCCAACCAACCTGGAACTAATTTTCATGTTAATTACTTGGCTTCGGGATTCTTGTACCATCTGTATAATACACAAAAGTTTAAGGTTCTGTTTCTCAGATACGTCCTTCCCCCACTCCACCTCATAGCGTGACACCTAAAGGAGCTTCCCGGCCGTCTTGTCTGGCCATTAGGGAAGTTTTCCTAGGTGTCACCGGCTTAACAGAAAGCCAAGAAAACGAACCCTGAGGCTGAACTGGAGGAAGGGTCTGTGGTCTTACATCTTCAGCTCCTTGATGGTATGTAGTGAGTAACACGTGTTAGGTTTTTAGTTCTCAGCATTTCTGCTTAGACATCTGCTGTGCCTTGGGTCATCAGGGTGAACGGCTGCTGACCTACCACTGGACACTGCACATTTCTCCAGAACTGGAAGTGGGGCATTTCGTTTCTTCCCCTTACGGTATGTGCGGTGAATATCTTTTTTACTCATCTAGGGAACGTGTCTTTTCTAGAACTATACTTACAGAGTGCTTTCAGTACTTTAGTTTTTCACAGGAACTCCACAGCAGTGGAGAATGGTGACCATATAGGCATTGACTTTCTAGAATCTAGGCTGTTATCTTCAGCTGCGCCTGCATGAAACCTGGGGACTGTCATACTCTGCAGTGAGATTATTTATGAAGGGGAGAAGGGGAAGAGAGAGCGATCCTTTCAAACCCACCGTAACTGAAAAGTCCAGTCTCTTGCCAATGACAACGCACTAGAAACCAGGGAAGAGGAAGAGTCTCAGAGAAGCTCTGAGCTCCTACCAAATCGCCGGCTCGGCCTTGCGCCAACGTCAAAGGGAACAATATCAGCCTTGGCTTCCCTCTTTTAGCAGGAATTGTCCCTCAACTTGAGTAAACTGATATTTCAAATTCTACTCTTCAAATAGAGCAACCAGGGTGGAGGGAAACAGAAGGCCTTTTCTTAAAACTGTTTAGCAAGTGAATGGCTGAGTGGGATTGGGATGCTGGTCTCATTTGCTGCCCTTCCGTACTCTCTCCCACTTCAGCGGCTGCGCCAAAGGGAGCTACCAGACTGTGCTGGGAGTTGCGAGACTGTTTTTAAAGCATCAGGAAATTGCTGGAATGTTTCAGGCATATTTCTTTGGTTAACTTATTTTGAAGTTTTTCTCTGTTTTGTATTTTAGCTGCCCTTATAATTTATCAAAGACAGACTCATTGTTTTGGCAAGTTCCCGGCCTGGAAGGCTGCAACAAAAACTCCCAGCACTCTGTCTGAGCAGGAATTTTTAAATGCATTCTTAGTCTTCAACTTGGAAATGTATTCTCGATGTAACAGTTGGCTGGGAAATTCGAACAGTGCCGTTTGTCATACAACAACACTGCTCTAGATGCAGAGTTTTTTCTTCTCTCCCTGGGGCCTCAAGGCAAACCACGCCTCTTCAATCTTCCCCTGTTTCTGGGATTCGGCATTAAAGTTTTGTCTCTTTCACTAATTTTTTTTTTTTTTGCAAAGTAAGATATTCCTTAATCACTGTTACAGAAATGATCATTATTAATGTTTGATTTTTATTTTTACAATAATGGGATTATGCTATAAATACCATTTTGGAAGCCTTAAAAATTTAAAACTTATATACAGTTTTCACATTCCCTTATCTTTAAATACTCTTTCTCATCATTTTTTTTACATACTACCCATTAGTCCATTAAAGGTATAACATACATATATTTTTTTAAGATTTTGTTTATTTTCAGAGAGAGGGCAAGGGAGGGAGAAAGAGAGGGAGAGAAACATCCATGTGTGGTTGCCTCTCACACACTCCCAACCAGGGACCTGGCCCACAACCCAGGCATGTGCCCCGACTGGGAATCGAACCAGGGACCTTCCAGTTCACAGGCCAGTGCTCAATCCACTGAGCCACACCAGCCAGGAAAGGGTATAACATGTTCAATCCCATTACTGGGCATTTGTTTTGAAGTATTAGCTATTATATTTTGATGGATCTTCTTTATGAACAGTTAAAATGTTTCATCAGGATAAATTCCCAGAAGTAGAACTGCTTGGTCAAAGACTAGTTTTACTTCTAAGCATTGACAATTCCTAGAAAATCCAGCGTACCAATTAGAGTGCTCAGGCCTTCCCAATCGGTTGCTGTTTTTCTGACCTCAAAAATACCTAGAGTAGGCCACGATGCTCAGCAGCCCCCGCCTCCCCTGCGGGCTGTGAAAGTGAGCGTGCTTCTCATCAGCCTGGAGCGCGCAGGAGGCAAGGGGTCTGCTGGTCAGAGCTGCTGGGTGACTCAGACTCACCAAGTTTGCCAGCTGTTCGTTGGGGGTTATTGTAATGTCATTTAGTGGTGTCTTTGCAGCTGTACTTCTAAACTTTCCAGTGACTTGCCCCAGACGGCCCTGCCTCCCCCCACCCCGATGTTTTCTCAGAACCCCTACCCCCCACCAGCCAAACACACACAAATTAAGAACTCTAGGTTGTGACTCTTAATAGTGATTATCAGAGGGTAGAAGATGCAGGGGCTTCTTAACAATTCTGGCCCTGGCTGGCGTGGCTCAGTGGATTGAGTGCCAGCCTGCGAACCGAAAGGTTGCCTGTTCAGTTCCCAGTCAGGGCACACGCCTGGGTTGCAGGCCAGGCCCCCAGTTGGGAGCATGTGATGGCAGCTGACCTCCCTTCCCCTCTCTCTAAAAATAAATAAATCTTAAAAAATAGACCATGCAATTCTGTAATTTTGAATTGTTACAGCAAGCAAATTCTTATAATTGGGTGAAAAAAGCACTAAAGGGAGGGGCAGGTAGACCAGATAATTAAATTCATATGTATAATTTTACCCTCAATGTTAAGTCAGTGGCTCAGGTAGCTTGAAGGGAGGTGGGTCAAGAGCCAAGTGCCAGACTCCTGCTGCCCTGGGGCCGGCCGCACACCCTCCTGGCTGGGTTCCGGCCTGGCGGCCAGGCCATCTGCCCTCCGAGCGGAGCTGCCGCACGGCGCTGGCTGCAGGGTAGCAGTCGCAGATAGCCTAGCTGCCGTGCAGAATGGTGAATTCGGAATAAAATTTCATCATCTCCTCCTTTTCCCTCCAGCCTAAAATACAATTGGTCTCTGCTGATAACAACAAAACAAAATATTGAAAGTGCAGCTGCTCGGGAGAAGGAACATTTGCTGTTACTTGAGCTACCGGGGCTGACTGTAAAAGAGTCCTCATTTGCTGTTCCCAAATTTTTGGTAATAAAAAATGGGGTTTCTAATTCATTTTATTACATACAGAGGAAAAAAGTGACTTTCCAAAAACTCTGCAATGAAAGGTTTATCCCTTAAGGAATGGCAGCGAGTCACGTTCTGAGACATCAAAGGTCATCATCAAAAAATTAATGAACCTCCTTATTTATCTGTAGTAAATACATAAATATTGGCTCTTCTTATTAACAGGTCAAAAGCCATAAGCAGCCCTGATGAAAAAAAACGGGAGGGTCTGCCTCGGCAGGCAAACCCACCACGTTCCCTCTGTGCCCGTGAGCGGTTCCTTCGAGCCCCCTCTGTCGTCTGCGGGGGGCAACTGAGACCCAGCCGGTGGCGTTAGTTCCTCCTCACTGTTCGCCACCGTGCGCAAAAGTGGTGCTGAATCCAACAGGAAGTCGCTACACACCATGTCCATGCTCATAATCTGAATGGACGACAGTATTTTTGTCTCTGAACCATTAGGATTCAGAAGCATTGGGCGGCAGTTCCGTTTCTAATATATTATTTTCTTGACTTGGAAAATAATATGTGTGACCTTTTCCAAGTCAGGGCACTTGTCCGATTGGGGGTGCATGGGAGGCGGCCAATCGATGTCTCTTTCACAAACGGATGTTTCTCTCCTTTTCTTTCTCCCTCCTTTCCCCTCTCTCTAAAAAATAAATAAAATATTTTTAAAAATAAAAGCATCACCCAAGTAATGACAAAAGAAGATTTGACTTTGGGTGATGATCATACAATGCAATGTACAGGTGATGGATTATAGAATTATACACCTGAACCCTATATAATTTTATTAACCAATGTCACCCCAGTAAATGCAATGAAAATTTAACAAAAGAAGAGGAAGAATTACCCAGCAGTGAACTCATGCGTAAACAGAAGCCCCTACTTAGGCCTATTTGGATTTATTTGGGGAGGTTCCCAAGGGCCTGTCACAGAAACCTCAAGTTTAAATCCAGTCTTTCTGACTGACAATGAAAGTGGCCTAGGTTTCATTCAAAGATGTCTGTGACTTGCAGTCTTAGGCAACCAGTTGTGGGCATTCTGGACTTTTTTAGATATTTGTAAATTCCATGACTCTGACTCATTTATTGAAAAAAAAAAATCTTCTGAACTTCTCTGCCCTAGAGTGATGTTGCTGTAAGACACAGTGTCTTCTGGTATTAGAGTGGAAAATTTAATTATAAGAAAAAGCTTATGGTCTGGCTTAGAATGGAACTACTGTACCTCTTTAAGATAATAGTTGCTATTTTTAGCCCGACTTCAAAAGAGATGAGAAAAGTGATGCTTTTAATCTTCCTGTGTTGTTAGCCTGAAGAGGTGCACTTTCTAAAATACCTAGTTACCCGCTGGTTACTCCAGGCACATTTTTGAAAATACTATAAAAAATATCTGTTATACTAAGTAACTGATGAAGCTGGCTCTTTCCATACTTGTAAAATAAACACAACAGCTTACGAAACAAAAATAGATTTTCCGTATTAAAACTTGGTCGGAACAATGGCGCATTCCTGGGCCCAGGATTCCTGAGTGAGCATTAATTCAAAGCAGATGGCCATGGCCGCTGGAGCTGAGGCTCCGACGGCGGGCTCGGTCTTCCTGCGGCAGCCCCGCTGCTGCGGGCCCGCGGTGAGCAGCAGGGCTGAGCTGCTCCTGAGAGCCTCTCTCCTCTTCGTGAGAGGGAAACCGTAGAAGCACGGAGACTTGCGCCATCTGGGGCCACGCTTCTGCACTCAAGACCAACTCCCCGGGAGACAACGCTCCTTCAGCGGAAAAGGCAGGCCTCTTCCCTGGAGCGCGCGTTCGTCCGGTTGGTTCCTTCTGCTCAGCCAGCGCGCCGGGCTGGGTTTCATGCACATCACGGCTTATTTGAGTTGCTCCCGCCGTTCACTTCTAGCGGTCCCTAGGGATGTGTTAGAATTTCTGCAGATAAACAGTGTGAAAAGGACATCAGGAAACTATTATGCGCTTACAAAAGGAATCAGATGGCCAAAGCGTAGGCCTCGTTGGAGACCGGGGGTGGGGGAGGAAGAAGGGCACAGCCACTGCCACCCAAACCGGGCTGGGGCACCCCGCAGGGCCGGTCATGCCTTGGCTGCGTGATGGATTCATGCGCAGGAAGCGCGCGTCAGCGCCTGTGGTCTCAGTGTGTGTACATACGCAAGTACGTACGTACGTACGTTTGTGCGCACCTAGTAGTGGCGTTCTGACCTCTGGTTCAGAACTGAGCTGTGTGACAAATTCACCCAGGCAGAATCGTCTCTCAAACGAGCACAGGGGCTCTCCGTCTCGGTGCTCGTTAATTCTTGCTTGTGGAAAAGAGGAACCCCCACCCCCGCCATGGACTTTTGTGTTTTTCTGAGGAAAGTTTGTGAATGAAACAGACCATCTTTTAGACATTTGAGGTCTAAAAACTGGGAATTTCCCTGGTTTTTTTTTTTCCATAGTCATAACAAAGTGACAAATGTCAAAACTCCAGGTCATTGAAAGAGTTCAGAGGGATTTGTGCTGGGCACCGCAGAGGACCAGATGGACTGTGGGCAGGTGGGGGGCCGTGTAAACAGGAGGGCAGGGCCCCCGGTGTTCGGGGGCCTGGGCGATGTATTGACGGGTGGACACCGGAGCTGCAGGAGCCAAACAAAGCATATGGTCTAGAAGGGAGCTCACAGGCCGCTGACAAGGAGGAAGAGTGTGGCAGCCGAAGTCACCAAGGGGGGGCTGACAAGTGGACCCTGTGGTTTTGAGGTACCTGACGGCCTTAAGAAACTAAACCACCTCCAGTAATGAGGAAATTCGCTTGGAAATATTGATATGGTTACCTTGGTTTGGGAAGTGTCTACGTGTGAATGCAGAAGAGAATCAAGTCAGGTTCTTTAACTGACCACTTTGGGCTTTTACCAGAACACTTATGAGTCAGTGAGTCGAGGAAGCGAAAACCAGGTTAAGCCTTCAAGTCACAGAGGCAGGAAACCAGTGAAAAACGCTGAGATGCTAAAAGCCAGTAGGTGATGTTATCAACGACCAGATGGAAAGGGGGGTGAACTACCCCAGGGCATCTTTTTAGGGTTTACATTTCAACATGTCTGTTTTTGCTTTTTCCTTTACTTCTCTTTTTTTTAAACTATTGGGTTCAGTAAAACAGAACAAAAGCCAAACAAACAGAAAGTTGCCTTGGTTATGTTGGAACCAGGCCCTTTTCCTGTTGTGTTTTTGGCTCCGTGTGGCAAAGTTGCCAAGTCACCCGCAGGCCAACCCATGCCTTCACCTGGCAGCGGCGGGTTTGCCACATGCCGACCTCAGATGGTGGTAGAGATTCGTGAGCTACTTTTCACCTGGGGAGCCTCCCAAGTGCTGCGTGGACGCAGGCCGGTACGACCAGCCTCACGATCTCCGGCGTTTGTGGACGGCTGCGGGGTTTACGGGCTTTCTCGTTGGAGCTTTGAAACCGATTCCGCACCTGTCAACAAGTGCCCCTCTCCTGTGGGCACGTGAGGAGCCAGAGCAGGACTGAGGAGAGAGAAACCCATTTGTCAACTTTGTAATTGAGTGTTTAGGAGAAAAGCAACCCAGTGAAACACAAAACAGCACACACGTGCAAACCTAAAGAGCACACAGAGGGCGCCATGCTTACTGCTTCTTTCAAGCAGATGCTAAAAATAAACACTGTGGAGAGGTTTAGAAAGGTCCGTTGAGATTGGTGTTTCCTACGCCGTTTTAGTTTGTGAACCCCGTTGAGAACTGAATTAAACAATGTATGGATTTCCTCATCTCCTCTTCTCAGAAAAAAAACAGAATGTGTGTGTGTGTAGGTTATTTTTTAAAAATATTTTTAAATTTATTTTTAGAAAGAGGGGAAAGGAGGGAGAGAAACATCAACATGTGGCTGCCTCTCATGTGCCCCCTGCTGGGGACCTGGCCCACAACCCAGGCATGTGCCCTGACTGGGAATCAAACCAGCAACCCTTTGGTTCACAGGCTGGCACTCAATCCACTGAGCTATGCCAGCCAGGGTGATAGGTGGAGGTTCTCACAGGGACCATCCGGACACAGAAGTCCGTGAATCTGGCCAAGTGCAGGTGATAAAGAACGGTGACTCACATCGATGTCTAACTAGAAAGGAACGCCAAATTAAGACACAGAAGGAAATATTTGTGGGAATTTCCATGTTTTTTTTTCCATAGTCATAACAAAGTGACAAATGTCAAAACTCCAGGTAAATGAAAGAGTTCAGAGGGATTTGTGCTGGCCACCACAGAGGACCCAGCACAAAGCTAGAGGGCTAGCTTTGTGACAAATGAGGATGCACATCCTTACCTAAAGTAAATTCAAATTCTAAACCATTTTTAAAAAAATAGCACTTGCTATGTTATTAATAGCCAAGACATGGAAGCAACCCAAGTGCCCATCAGTAGGCGAGTGGATAAAGACGATGGGGTGCATATATGCAATGGAATATTACTCGGCCATGAAGAGGAATGGAAGCTTTCCATTTGCAACAGCTGGGTGGACCTAGAGGGTATTATGCTCAGGGAAATAAGTTGGACAGAGAAAGACAAACACCATATGATTTCACTTAAATGCAGAGTCTAAAGAGCAAAGTACATGAACAAACAGAATAGAAACAGACCCACAGATTGAACAGACTGATGGTGGCCAGAGGGGAGGGGGCTTGGGGGTCTGGTTGAAAAAGGCGAAGTGATTGAGAAGTGCAAATTAGTAGCTACAAAGCAGTCATGGGGATGCGAAGTTCAGCATAGGGAATATAATCGATAATATTGTGACCCCTGTGTGTGGTGCCAGGTGGGTACCAAATACTGGGCGAGGAGGAGCACCTTATAAAATACATGATTATCTGACCCTTACGCCGTACACCTGAAACTGATACAAAATAATATTGACTATAAACTGTAATTAAAAATAAAATTAAAAAGAGCTCGTGCTGAATACAACACACTGGAGGTAAATTGGAGACCAGCCCCTCCAGTCTGTGATTCTGGGCTTTTCTTTGGTCTGTGTAAACATGGGATGCTCTCAATTTTTTGTCCTCAGGCACGACAACAAGCTCAGCTGCGTCACCAAATGGCAGAGGACAGCAAAGCGGATTACTCGTCGATTCTCCAGAAATTCAACCACGAGCAACGCGAGTATTACTACACTCACATCCCCACCATATTTCAGGTCGGTGGCTCAGACCCTCTGGGGTGCCTCTTCCAGAAACACGTGGCTTTGGGATCGTGATCGCTGGACTTGCGTTCCACGTATTCACATGATTCTAAATTCTAACTCAGTCACGTTGTAAAGCATTCAGATCAAGAAGCATTGACTAGCAGTAAAGGGGAATACCCTATTAATCTCAAGACTAATCAGTAGCCTTTGCAAACTTCCTTGAGTTGTCCCTGCAGTCCTAGAAGTGTGATTCTTAGATGGATACTCTCTTTGCTAACAGGACCATTCTGGTTACAAAAAAAAAAAAAAAAGCCAACTTAACTTTAGGAATCAAAGCATCATTCATAGTTGATAGGACTTAAACAGGTGGCAGTTCTTTGAATTGTTTCTCTTTTGGCTCCTTTATGTTTTCAAAAATAGTTGGAGAAAAGACACATACCTGTCCTCCCACTCTGAGAATCTTTTACAACTTCACTTCCAGTTGTAGAAAAAAGAACAAATATTTGCCTCAGCGTTTGCACGCACAGCGAACAAGGACCTCCACCTTGTCGCGGGAAGGTGTGCTGGTTCCCTCCCAGCCCGGGGTGGGTGGGGACAGTTAACCAAACACTCAGCCTTTGGAAAACTAGTGAACTAGTGAGTCGCAGGTGAAGGGAATGCTTGAAACCTAATGGCCAAATGGTGTTAACAATCAACATGTTTGAATTGGGGGGTTCTCACTGAAATTGGAGTGGAATTGTGTTAAGGATACATTTGGCCAGCCTAACAATTAATTCACAAAACGCGTGTACAGTTAATGCCGGGGCGTCATAAACCTCCGGTTGCTCCAACTCCAGCCCTTTTCGAGGCCGGCTCCTTACTAGATGAAGGGTAGCAGCATCCCTAACTCACCACAGCGGCCACACTCATTGTCCTGAACTTGAACATTGCAGCAAATACAGGAGATGGAGGAGAGGCGGATAGTGCGGCTCGGAGAGTCCATGAAGACCTACGCGGAGGTGGACCGCCAGGTGACCCCGATCATCGGCAAGTGCTTGGACGGCATCGTGAAGGCCGCGGAGGCCATCGACCAGAAAAACGTACGTGCCGTGGGCGCGGTTCAGTCACGACTGTCTGTGGTCCCGGTGACCCCCTTCCATTTCATGGTGGCAGGCCGAGGCTCGCAGTGGTCAGGAGTAATTTCCCACAGTGGCCACTTCCCCTCTGTCCGAGTTCTGCCGTGTCAGGAGCCCTGTCCCCTTCCTCATTGCCCTGGATCGGTCGTTTCGCACGGCTCTGCGTCCCCAGTCCCGTGAGAGGCTTTGGTGGCTCTGTCTGCCTGGCTGGCAGGAGGAAATAGTCTCAGGGAGGCCCTCTCGGGTCACTCGATCTAAAATTCCCATCGTCGCCAGTGAATCGCTGCGAGGAGGGGTCTCTTCAGGGGGAGCAGTCTCAGCCAAGCCCTCCAAGGTGCCGCCTCTCTGCACGTTTAGCTCTGTCGATGGCAGGCACTGATTAAAATCTGAAACAAGCCTGATTTCAGTGTCTGATATTAGAAGCTTGGAAATGTCTTTTTCTTTGAAATTGGCCAATGGCTCACTCAAGGTTATGTCAGAATGGAGGTTTCCCTTCCGTCGGTTCCGTCTGGGAAATGTGGGCCCCTGGGTTCACAGACCGCTGCCCCCGCCTGGGAGCCTTGTTTTCCGTTAGATCGCCGTTCATTCTTTCCACCCGTCATCTGTATGTTGCTAGACCCAGGCGTTTATTCTGAGTCTTCATTCAAGTTCTCGTTCAAGTTCTTCGTGGCCTGTTAGCAGCCTGGGCCCTGCTTCCCTGCTCTTCCTTCGCTTGATTCCTCGGCGCCCACGCGGTGGTGGCTTTTATCGCCTTCACTGGTCTCGTCTCCTTTGCTGGTTTGTCTTGTCATTTAACTTTGGAGTCCTCCAGGGCTTGGACCTGAGATCTTTCTATTCTTCGCACCCACTCCTCTGAGGGATCTGTGGCTTCTTGGAGCATTAAGTCCCGTCTTGTTACTGACTCACGCATTTTACAGTTCAGCCCAGGCGTCTCCCCCACATTCCAGGTTCATCTGCACATCTGCCAAGTGGCTTGTCCGCTCGGATGTCTGACAGGGGCCTCAAACCTAGCATATCCCAAACCGAACTGCTGACCTTTCTCACCAGACCTGTTCCTCCCACGGTCTTCCCTGTCCAGAGACCGGCGTGTCCATCCTTCCGGGATCTGGGAGTCAAACTTGATGTTCCCCTTCTTTCACACCTGTATCAGTTTTATCAGCCGATCCTGTTGGCTTTACCTTTGAAACACATTCCAAACCAAATAGTTCTCACCACCCCGACTGTTTCTCTCCTGGTTCAAGGCTTCCTCATCTTGGATAACGTGGAAGGAGCCTGGGGGGCCGCAGGAGGCACCTACCTGGCCTCTCCTCCTTTGCCCCACCCCTGCCCCCAGCCCCGCTCCATTCTTCACGCTGAGCCCGGGGACCCTATTACAGTAAGTCAGACCCTGTCCCACCTCCTCTTGGGACCCTCTGTGGGCTTCCGCCTCTCTCAGAGGGAAAGTCAAAGTCAGCTGGAGCCGCCAAGCCTAAACTGCAACACCCTGAACTCCCCCTCATCTAGCTTTCTGACATCCCCAACTCTCAGTTCTCCCCAGCGCTCCCGCCGCAATGGCCTCCTTGGTGCTCCCCGAACACTCCCAGTATGCCCCTGCCTTGCTGCCCCTCAGCCTGGGGTAGCCCACCCACAGATACCGGCATGACCCCTCCCTCACCTTCTTCCGGTCCTTAGAATGACTGTTTCGTGTTCTTCAGAATTCAAAGGTCGGATCCTTCTTAGTCCATATAAGTCCATTTGGCTTGCAGATTGGGTTCTTGATAAAGTGTATTATGGTCTTGCTGCTTTGATCTTAGGCATTTTTTTTTACAGAGAATTTTTTTAAATTATATTTTATTGATTATGCTATTACAGTTGTCCCATTTCCCCCCC
>PVKU01002011.1:0-79533 GCA_004027475.1 Anoura caudifer
TCCCCATGCATTTTTCTTCATTTCACTTATTGTAGCCTTCATTTTTTCATCTAATTTATGAGCAAAATCAACCAATTCTGTGAGCATCCTGATTACCAGGGTTTTGAATTGTGCATCTGATAGGTTGGCAATCTCTTCGTCGCTTAGATAAATTGGCTCTGGGGCTTTCATTTGTTCTCCGGTTTGAGCCATTTTCATTCCTGGGTTTTTTTTTTTTGGTCTAGTCGCGGCTGTTAGGTAGTAAGGGGTGGAGCCTCAGGTGTTCTCCAGGGCGGGACAGCCCAGTGGGCAGGACAGCCCAGTCGCCGGGTAGTGACGCTGTATGTGGGGTTGGGGTCTGAGAGGAGACAATGGCGCTTGCTCTCCTTACTCTCGGATTCCAGACCCCTCCACTGCTTCCCCTTTGCCTGGATTATCTGTGCATGAATGTGGGACCACCCGGTCAACCAGCTGCCGTGTGCGGCCTCACTGGTTCTGCACAGTTGCCACCCCGTGCCTGGGTTCTGCTAGTTGCCGCCTGTGCACCTGGGGGCTGCCAGCTGCCGCTGCCTGCGTGCCAGTCCGCACCTCTGCTTTTTCCTGCTGCAACTCTGCCCCTCTTACCGGTCTAGATGAATCGTTGTTGGACTTCCAAACAGTTCGATTTTCTGAGTTCTATTTGTTTTCTTGTTTCTAAATCCTTGCTGTCCTTAATTTTGGTTGTACGAGGAGGCACAGTGTGTCTGCCTACGCCTCCATCTTGGCCGGGAGTCACTATTTTAAATTATTATGGCTTTATATGTACATATCTTAGTATGTGGTAGAAGAGACATTGTCATGTCTTTCTCCAGATGAACAGAACTAACAAAGTACAATTTTTATTATACTGGCATCACAGCAAAATATTATGTTGGGGAAGAATTAATCTTTTTTCTTCATTTTTTTATTGTTTATGCTGTTATAGTTGCCCCTACTTTTTCCCTCTTTGTCCACCACCACAAAGCCCCTGCTCCCTCTGCACCCCCGGGCGATCACCACAGGCATATATGTTCTTTAGCTATTCCCTTCAAAGAATTTATCTTTTAACGATATTGAATCTTCTGTTTCAGAAACATGGTGTATCTCTCCATTTATCAAGTTTTTTCTTTTCTCTTTGGTGTTTTCCTTGTATGTGGTTGCTATATAAGTTTCTTGTATTTTTATGGCTGTTCATTTATTTCATATAGTTAACCTTAAAAATTTAATATTCTTTCTTCACAAATGTTTAGGTTAATAGCTTGCATGTTAATTCTGAAATGATAGGAACAATTGGAATATGGACCATTTAGTTTGGGAAAACATTAATCCTTAATGGATGGTTGTAAAGAATAATTTGGAGAACATTTATTAAGGGTAGTGGATACTTACTATTGACCTGCTTTGTACCAAGCATTGTGCTAAACACTAGGAATTCAAAGATGCAAAAAACCAAAACAAGACAGGGTTTTCTCAGTGTGGCACCCAATTAGTCAATTAAGTAATAATTACAATGTATGAAAAGAATAATAATGTACATTATAAATAATAAATATAAATGAAGTGTTATGGAACACAATGAAAGGCGAGATTATTTTTGCCTAAGGAAATTGAATAGGTATATAAAGAGATTATAAGGTCCTTGAAGAGTAACTAATAATTTGACCTGTGGAAAAAAGTATCAAGTAATAATTTCAGACAGAGAAGGTAAAATAAAATAGGGTAGTAGATTCAAATGGTAGGTGATAGGCAGTTCAGAGAATAATAAATAATTTTGTGTTATTGGAAAATTATGAGATTTAGGAAAAAATAAAAGGAAATTTTGTATGTGATAGGAAAGGCAATTTTCTAGAATATCTGTAAAGTGTATTGTTAAGTTGCCGAGAATTCACTGTATCACCCTGTTTTGTTTTATACATGCCATTAACTACGTAATGGCCAGTTTTTATAGCACTTGTCAGCAGATTTGTGTTTTTATTTTTTGACCTCTTATGTTTTCCTGTATTAATTCCTCATTTTACTGACATGTACATTTTGTTAGGAAATATAATATGGCATATGTTACCTTTAAGTGATTTTTAAAAAATAAGAAAGTTTGTTGGTTTTCTTTAGCTATACAGAAGCTTTTTAGTTTGATGTAGTCCCATTTGTTTATTCTTTCCTTTATATCCCTTTCCCTAGGGGATGTATTGGTGAAAATATTGCTATGTGAGATATCTGCAATTTTCTTCCCTATATTTTATTCTAGGACTTTTATGGTGTCATGACTTATATTTAAGTTTTTTATCCATCTTAAGTTTATTTTGGTGTATTGTATAAATTAGGGGTCTAGTTTCATTTTTTTGCATGTACTTGTCCAGATCTCCCAACACCATTTATTGAAGAGGCTATTTTCACTCCATTTTATGTTTCTGCCCCTTTTGTCAAATATTAACTGCACAGCCAAAGAAAACACCAACAAAATGGAAAGGGAACCAACCATATGGGAAAACATATTTGCCTTGAACAATGGTTTGCTCTCCAAATTGTATAAAGAAGTCACACAACTCCATACCAGGAATACAAATGATCCAATTAAAAAATGGGTAAAGGACCTGAACAGATACTTCTCCAAGGAAGACATACAGAGGTCCCGTAGACACATGAAAAAAATGCTCAACATCACCAACCATTAGAGAGATGCGAATTAAAACTACAATGAGATACCACTTCACACCAGTTGGAATGGCCATCATTAATAAATGAACAAACAACAAGTGCTGGAGAGGTTGTGAAGAAAAGGGAACCTTAGCACATTGTTGGTGGGAATGCAGACTGGTGCAGCCACTGTGGAAAACAGTGTGGAATTTCCTCAAAAAACTAGAGATTGGCCTTGGTTGGTGTGGCTCAGTGGACTGAGTGCCGGCCTGCGAACCAAAGGGTCACTGGTTCAATTCCCAGTCAGGGCACATGCCTGGGTTGCAAGCCAGGTCCCCAATTGGGGGGGGTGTGAGAGGCAACCACACATTGATGTTTCTCTCCCACTCTTTCTCCCTCCCTTACCCTCTCTCTAAAAATAAGTAAAATCTTAAAAAAATAAACGAAACTAAAGATGGAACTGTCTTTTGATCTAGTAATTGCACTGCTGGGAGTATACTGTAAAAATCCTGAATCACCAATTCAAAAGAACCTATGCACCTCAACGTTCATAGCAGCATTGTTTACAATAGCCAAGTGCTGGAAACAGCCTGAGTGCCCATCAGTAAATGAATGGATCAAAAAATTGTGGTACATTTACACAATGGAATACTATGCAGAGAAAGAAGGAAGGAACTCCTACCCTTTTTGACAGCATGGATGGAACTGGAGAGCATTATGCTAAGTGACATAAGCCAGGCAGTGAAAGACAAATACCATATGATCTCACCTGTAAGTGGAATCTAATCAACAAAACAAACAAATGAGCAAAATATAACCAGAGACATGGAAATAAAAAACGAACTGACAGTGACCAGAGGGGAGGTTGTGGGGGGTAACAGGGGAACGAAGGGGAAGGCTTAAGCCAAGGAACACGAATAAAGGACTCATGGTCATGGACAGTGAGGGGGAATGGACCATGGGAGTGGGGGTGGGATGGGGCAGGGGAGCAATGTGGAAGAAGGTGGGACAGCTGTAACTGAACACCAATAATGAAATATATATATATATATAAATTTAGAAAAAGAAATATGAAGATTGGGGCAACATAGAGATTTGTGAACCTTTTTGAGATGGAAGCCTATGTTCTTTAGAGTGGAGGAAGCATTTCTTTTAGAAAGCTACAATTTCCATAGAGATTTGGCAAATGATGTATAATATCTTTTTTATATCCTTTTGAATAATCTATTAGATGTCTACAAAGGAATGAGTGTTTATAAATATAGGAAGGATAATAATAGACAAAGAAGCAAATCAAAAACACTAGAAAACATGGTGTCATTGGATTGTGAAAGCTCAAAGATAGAGGACAACCTAAGAATTGCTAGTCTGACTTACTTTCAATTTTTTCCTGAAGGAGGAGTGGTGGACAGCTATTTTTAAAATTTTTAATCAATATATTTAGTATTTGGGTGAAAATAATTTGAAAGTACTAAGTATTCTCCTGCACTTTTAGGACTCCTGTTAGTGTCATTAAAGAAAACTAAGTTTCAGATTGTGCTATTTACACATCCGTCTATTCATTTATTCAGCATTTATGGCTTCTCCTACTATATGTACCAGGGACTGTGGGAAGCATGAGGAATACATTGTTCAATATGGTTGGATAGACATGCATAAATCAATGGTGGTTTACTATGTAGTATGTGCATGGATTCTAGACTAGAGACTGTTCACTTAACCTAGTGTAACATGGGTGAAGAAAGAGAGGGTTGCTATCTTAGAAAGCGTTTCAGCTTCCTTGAATTTTAAAAAGTTAAGAGGTCTTCAGGTGCTGGTTGTGAGGGGAGGAGACAGAAGGGAGCACTTGAATGGCTATTGATTTTATAGACTGAAGGAGCAAAAGCTTTAAAGTGGGAAATAGGGAGGATTAGAGGGGGTAGGGAGGGAAATGATGGTGAAGAGGAAGGGCAGTATTGCTGTGATTTTGAATGTGATGTGTAGAATGCTGAGACAGGTTGTCAGGACCAGATTTTCAAGGGCCTCATATATCAAGTTAAGGAGCTTGAACTTTATCTCTATTGAAGAGTTCTTATATTTGGGAGGTATATGCTTAGGTCTGCCTGCCATTCTAATGGATAGTGAAGGGAAGATTGGGAGAAGAGGGATAGAAAGAGAAAAAAAGCAGTTACATAGAAACTCTTGAGGCTTTCACAGTATTCCGGGAAGGTAATAATGACTTACTTAGAGAGTGATAAAAATGAAGGGACAGAGACATTTAGATAATTTGTTAAGAGGCTTGATTGACCAAGCTTGGTGATTAGTTTAATGTGACAAATTAGTTTAATGGGGAAGAAAAATCAGAATGTATTTTCAGTTTCAAGAAGGTAAGTACTAGGGCGCATCATCCTCACCTGAAATAGCATATATTGAGAGGAGTCAAGTTAACTGACTCATTTCTTAGTACAAAGACACTAAATTGGAAATTTTTGGCATATCTTGGTTGGATTTATTACCTTGTTTATAAAACAAGTCTTGTGTCTACAAGTTGTTTGTTAGCATATGTTAACAATATAATAATAAGATCCCACAATATAATTCACATTCCTGCCAAAACATTGAACATTTGCTTTTCTGTATATCTAATGCATGTTTGTTTTTGCTTGCTACTTTATCCTACTCAAGTGAACACTTAAATTCTGTGTGTGTGTGTGCGCGCGCGCGCGCAATGGAATTGTTTGGAAAAGGGAAACAATCTCACATCTGTGTATCTTATCAAACATTTCTTTTGTCCTTTCTGGTACCTCAGCTCATTCTCAATTTGAATCTCCATCTTGGGCTTATCTCTTGTCTTTATCTCCCTCCCTATGCCCCTCCTTCCCCCAATTCTTACATGTACATATTCTTTTTTTTTAAGTTTTGCTTTTTTAAAAAAGATTTTATTTATTTATCTTTAAAGGGGAAGGGAAGGAGTGGGGGAGAGAAACATCAATGTATGGTTGCTCCGTGCTGGGAACTGGCCTGCAACCCAGGCATGTGCCCTGACTAGGAATCAAACCGCAACCTCTTGGTTCACAGGCCTGTGCTCAATCCACTGAGCTACACCATCCAGGGCATGTACGTATTTTATTGTATTTGCTATTTTTTACCTCAGGAAACAGTACCTTTTTAAAAATACATATTTGCAGAGGGGAGGGAATTTCAGGGGGAAAGGGGAAGGGTTCACAGGAACGAGTATGGGGGACACCTGGATGGAAACAAGGAGAGGGTGAAAACAGGAGGGAGGTGGGGAGGGCTGGAGGGGTGGGCTGAAATAAAAAATTAAAAGTATATATTTGTTCTTTGTGTATTTTGTGCTTCTGTATTGAACTTCACTTTCAGTTGCCTTTTTTGCCATTCCAAAGTTAAGAGGTTATTCTATTAAATAGGGTTTAGTAAGGACTATGAGAGAATGGCAGTATAAATTCCTTCAGTGTTATTTACTTTGCTCCTTTACTTCAAAAGGCAACATTCAAATCTAAACTTAGGGAAATAGCAGTATACAATGGTTAATTAAAATAGATTATGGGATTAAAATCTCACCAACATACAAATTTGCTTATGTCACTTTTTGTTTTAATGTTTATTTGGTGTGTTGGGTACTTTAGATGATAGATGTTTATATAACCTGTTACATGTAATTGATTAAGAGATAAGATTTTATAAAAACATACTTAAAGATAGATACATTGCTGGACAATATGACATTAAAACAAGGCAAATCAAATTTGACAAATTGTTTTTCCATAGAAACATTATTATAACAAGGGCTTAGATGTAAGACCAAAGACTTTATTCTAGTGAGAAATTAAATTTACTAAAACTAGCTAAAGTGCAAATGGGGTTGAAGGAAGGGCTACACTAGGAAGTCTCTCAGCATACATGGGGAATTGGACTTGAAACTAGAATGTCAGAGAGTGAATATTGTCTACTCCATCTTTGAAGGTCCTGCAATCTCTTCTATGTCTATAGTCTATCTCTGCTTCCATGTAGTAATTACTATAATTCTGCTCGTATTTTATCTGAATTCCTTATAGGAAACTGATTCAAAGAGTGTTAGTTCTAAATTTCTGACAGAGAAACTCTGGTGTAGGCATCTGGGCTTAGAATAAGGCATTTTCATGTAGGAAAAATATGGGTACCCTAGATACCATTCTGTCAGTAGAAATTGAACATAGAGGATAATTTCTGCGAAAGAGGTATGAGTTGTGTAGGTGTTCTTCTTAACCTTCCTGTTCCATAGATGTTCTATTTAAAACAACTGTAAAAAGCCAAATCACATATGCTGATTATTTAATTTTAATAAAATAGTTCAGTGTTCTGCACAGACTTCTTGAGAATTTATCTCTGTCTTTTTTTGCATTAAATTAAAAGTAATAACGCACAAGGGAGTTTTTGGCAACTTTTAACAGAGGTGATTTAGTTTACTTAATTACTTCTTGAAAAACTGATAAAGGGATGATTATGTGTTGGGAGTTATTTTTTTCACACTACAGAAGAACACTAGTGCATTGAATTAAGGCATGAATTTTACTCTATTTTAGCTTGGAATCAATCTGTGTAAAATTGGGCAAACTGTGGTATGTGTGAGGTGCTTGATTTTAAAGGAGTCTCAGTAAAGTGTATCACTCTGCTGGGAGACAGACTTTGAAGGGAGGTCAGATTTTTCTGAACTTAATGGTTCTTTACCTTTTTTAGATCTTCAAGATTCTGATAAAACATAAGGAATCTTACCCCAGAATAACATACACCCCAAATATAGGGTAACATAAAATATTAAATATCTTTTCTCAAGGAACATAGGAATACCCTTGGTAGATCCCCAAACTTGTGCTTCCCAGTCATGATGAGGATTACCAAATTTTAGATTACATCAAATAACACTTAAATAATTTAATATTTGATATATTTAAAAATAATACATTTAAAATTAAATACAGGGATGGGCAAAGGTAGATTTATAATTGCAATACAAATAAGTAATACAATAATTAATGAAGAATACAGCAATAAACTGTTGTGTATACTCAAACTGTAAACCTACTTTTGCCTACCCCTGTATTTAAAGTGTTTTGGTACTGTTTTCTTTTTATTATTATTGTTGTTGATTTGAGAGGGAGCGAAACATTGATTTACTGTTACTCTTATTTATTCATTCATTGGTTGATTCTTGTATGTGCTCTGACTGGGAATCAAACCCACAACCTTGGCATACCAGGACGATGCTCTAATCAGTTGCGAGGTCTCGCATTGCTTCCTAATTGTTTTTGATCTGTAGACAAGAAAAGAGTTATAATTATGCCAAAAATACAGATTTTATTCCTGGCTCTTTACTGATGATTCTAATGTTTGTGCCATAATTTGTTTTGCCATTTCCATATTACTGAACACTGAGGCTTTATCAAGCTATTTTTCTGTTACATATAAAAGCATGGCAGAAATCTTGCTTCACCAAGTTTTTTCCCCTGTGTTTTGGATTATTCCCTTTGGCTAGAAATCTAGAGGTAGAATTATTGTGTCGTTGACTAAGCCTGTTTCTAAAGTTCTTATAATATTGCCTCACTGTTTTCCAAATTTTTATAGCTAGTAATTTGTGAAAATGCCACTTTTGCCACACCATTATTAAAAATTATTGTAAATATTTTTTAATTCAGCAGTTGAAAATGATATCTAATTAGTGTAATTTTTATGTGATTACTCGTTAGGCCATCAGAACTGTTTTTTTTTTTTTTTTTTTTTTTTGCCCATTTACCTGTTAAACTTTTAAGTTTTCTTAAGTTATGTACTCTTTAAATAATTATTCTAAATTTTTGCCTGTATATACCTTAGGGTTTTTTTTCTACTTTGCCTTTCAGTTTTGGTTACTTAAAATACTCATAGACACACAATTATACAAGATTAGTTAGACATGCTTGATTATTATACTTGATAGACGTACAAGGTGATTAAAAACTTGGAATCTTTTAAAGTAGTTAGGTTATGTAAGAACATACAGCATGCCCCAAATTACAGTGTTATTTGTATTTTCCTGCACTTGCAATACAGAGATCTTTTCTCTGTGTAAACAAATTTCTGCACATAAGCACAGAGCAGCCTTGTGGGACTAAGGAAGTTGATATACTGATTCTCATTACCATTCAGCATTGTTCCAAGAAATTGACAGAAATAGCTGCAATCATTACTCTGGCTCATTTTCTACAAGTGGCATATATCTGATATATTCTATATGCTGGAAATGAGGTACATAATGCAAAATGATACAACTTTTGCAGATTTCAAAGTCACATGGAAGGTGAAAATGACTTTCTTCATTGTCAAAGGTTGTTTTTTAAGGGGAAAGTCCAGTTGCCATATGTAGCACTAAAAACTGAAATGCTGGAATTAAAACATGTAAGGATTGCCAGAAATTAATGTCCTTTGGGCTATAACACACATGGTTCATTATTTTTTGATGAAGAAAATAGTGGTTGAATCACATATCTGGATATGTTGGCTGAGTGGCTTTTCTCACAGCTGTGGGAAGACTTTGACAACATATTATAACTGGCCATGCCCATGCCTTCATCCATCCTGCTACATTGAGGGAGGTTCGTTTGTGGTCGACTTTCATACTACTGGTTTAAGCCTTCTTTTCTGTCAAATTAATGTTTTTAGACATTTATATTGACTGCAAGTCAAAATTGATTGACTTCTTAGGGAAATGGCAAGGTAACAATAAAATGTGTACGTAGAGAGAGAATGGGGGGATGAAAATGGAGCAGTTATGTAGGTTGGGAGGTAGGTTACATTAGTATTTTAAAAGGAAGAAAATTGGAAGTTTTATTTCACAGGGCCATATAAATGTCTGTCTGTAATCACAGAGAGTAATATGATGATCTAAGGTTTCAGGTAGAAGGGAAAAATTATATTGAATAAGAAAATAAAGCTACATTTTGGGTCTGAAATTGGAATAATGAGATTTCATCCCCCAACAGTGCCTTTCAGCAGTACTTGGATAATAGAAAACCATGGAATAGTGTCAAAAGGAAGCAGAGCATCTAGTAACAAGTTGTAATGTTGATTAAGTTACTACTGCTGGTAAAGATTTCTCTTAAGTTGTAGAGGAATACACAGCTTGCCATTTTTCTCTGTTATAGTCTAGGTGTTTTTGCTTTTTCCTTTGAAAGTTCAAAGCATTGACCTGCTCTTAAACCGTGACAGCCCAAATTCCCAGATAATACACCATATAACCCTTCTTTTAGCGAATTAGTCAAGTGCTTTTTATGTCTACCACCTCTTTCCCACAATGATGAGGAAATAAAGAAATGTGTCTTACCTGCACAAAACTCTGGTTTGAAGTAGGCTACTGGATTGGTGTGCTCTGTGACACCTAAGAACATACAGATCTTTCTAAAAGTATAGAACTAACATATTTTCTTTACACATTGGTTTTGACTTTTGAAAGTGTTGAATACTTTGTGTTTCACCTCATCTCCTTTGAGTTTTCTTCACATATGGACAACTGAACCTAAAAAACAACAAAAACAAACTAAGCAAACAACTAAAACAGGAAAAGAATCACAGAAATGGAGATCACATGGAGGGTTATCAGCAGGGAGAATGGGCAGGGAATAAGAAGCATAAATTGTAGGTACAAAATATGCAGGGGGAGTTAAGAATAGTATATAGGAAATGGAGAACCCAAAGAACTCATATGTGTGTGGACTCATGGACGTGAACTAGGGGGGGTAATGCTTATGGGATGGGGGATGCAGGTTGGAGGGGCATAAAGGAGAGGGAAAAAAATGGGACAACTGTAATAGCATAATCAATAAGATGCAAATAAATTTGGTTGTTTTTTTTTTTTTACTTTTATCTAAATTCTTGATTTCTTTTGTACCTAATATAAAGAACATTTTGGGGGTTTCATAATTTTGTTCAAGTTTGTTTCTGCTTTTGTAAAGTTTTAATTTTTATCTTTATTATTATAACATAGCTTCTTTTATTTTTAACTATTTTATAAATTGTCATGTTTAAAATGGTAATATAATGAATCAAAATACACTCCCCCACCCCCAGTGTTTAGTCAGCTCTGAAACATTACCGACTCATAGCCGGTAGCTTAAAACAACAGAAATTTATGTCCAAAATTATGGAAGCTAGAAATCCGAAATCAAGGTATTGACAGAGTTGGTTTCTTCTGAGAATTCAGAAGGCGAATTTGTTCCATGCCTCTCTCCTAGCCTCTGGTGATGGCTGGCAATCCTGGGCATTCTTTGGCTTTGTAGATGCACCACCTTAATTTTTCCCTTTATCCACATGGTATTCTTCCTTTGTCTCTGTGTTCTTATGTGACTATCTCCTGTTCTTTTTTTTTTTTTTTTTAAGGTATTTAAAAAAATCTGAGGATATGTTTGATTTTAGAGAGGAGGGAAAAGAGAGAGGATGGGGGAGAGAGACACATACACAAGCACATCAATGTGAGAGAGAAACATTGATCGGTTGCCTCCTGCATGCACCTGGACTGGGGATTGAACCTACAACCTTTTGGTGTACAGGATGATGCTCCAACCAATTGAGCCACTGTCCAGGGTTGTGGCCATCTTCTTAAAAGGACACTAATCTTATCCTTATTCATTATGCCCTAATATTAACTAACTATACCTGCAGTGACCTGATTTCCAAATAAGATCATATTCTGAGGTACGGGGTGGTTATTAGGATTTCACATAACTTTTTGAGGGGGACACAGTCCAATCTATAGTAGTCTGCCACCTGCTTCTGCTCCCCCCATTAATATTCTTACAACATGCAAAATCCTTTTATTCTATCCCAGTATCTCTTGAAATCTTCATCTATTTTAGCATCAACTGTTAAATTAAAATCTTACCTAACTATAATAAACCTGAATGTTCCAAATATCATCTTCTAATGGAATCCTCTAAATCAGGCTATGGATATGGTCCTTCCTGAGGCAAAATTCCTTTTGATTTGTGAACCTGTGAAATATAGAAGAGTTATCTGCTTCCAAGATACAATGGTGGGACAGGTACAGTATAGAAATTCCTATCTCAAAAGGGAGAAATAAGAAGGAAAAAGGGGGCTTCTGGTTTAAAGCAGGTTTGTAACTTAGCAGAAAAAATTCTGTTAGCTTCTAAGACCTGAGAATAATTCTCTGTGGCTTGATGATCTGTCTTCTGTACTCATGGGTGTGGCCTTTTCCCCTAGTCCTCTTCTAATGATACCATATGTGTAGGTTGAAGGCTGGGGTATTAGGTTTTTGGTTCCATAATGTTTGTGCTCTGTGCTCACCTTACAGCTATATTGTTCACTGTGCCACAGGAGGTAGATCTCTCTGTGCTCTGACTTTACCACACGTTTGCCTGTCCTTTGGTGTTAGATTGCTGTTGTTTTTTATTTGCTATTTTTGGGATTTCTCTGTTGTTTTGGTCCAGCCTTAGTTTTGGTAGCTCTATGTATCTTGGCCTTGGAGGTTCCTTATCCCTTTCCTTATGACATACTTTGTATCTGTGGAAGGACTTGTGAGAGAGAGCTTCCTGCCCCCTTTCCAGCCTAGAAGACTTCTAGTACTATTGTATTGTTTGTGGATCCTATGGTTGGGAATTTTATTTGCTCTTTGCCTAAGTGACAAAAGATTTTTTTCCTTTGTTCTCCTAACCATGGTGGGTCTTTTTTTTTTTTTTTTTTTTTTTTTTTTTTTTTTTTTTTTTTTTTTTTTTTTTTTTTTTTTTTTTTTTTTTTTTTTTTTTTTTTTTAAGATTTTATTTATTTATTTTTAGAGAGAGGGGAAGGGAGGTAAAAAAGAGAGAGAAATGTCAATGTGTGGTTGCCTCTCACATGGCCCCCATGTGGGGACCTGGCCTGCAACCCAGGCATGCGCCCTGACTGGGAATTCAACCAGTGACCCTTTGGTTCACAGTCTGCACTCAACCCACTGAGCTATACACTAGGCAGGGCACCATGGTGGGTCTTTATCCATTCCTTAGGCATGATAGAGTTTGCTGCCAATCCCCCAATGCTTAAGACTTTTGAAAGGAGTGGGCAAAAGGTGGGATTTCATATCTTCCCCTTAGTGGTACCTGATTTCTTTCTTTATACCTGCACCACTGAGTGAGATTCTTTCTGGTTGTTTTGACTCCTTTCTTTCAGTCTTCCCCATGAGTTCCTTCTAAAACCTTACAGAATATAGCCTGTAAATGAGTGTGAACTTCTATTCTGTCTCTGTTTGCACACTAGCCTATAGTCAGCCTTTAGCAATTTGTTAAAATTTTAGCTGATTTCTTCTTGCATTTCCTCCTGTAGTCTGAGTGTCTTGTGGTTCTTAGTGGGTTGTGGGGAGAGTGCATCTCTTTTTTGGAGTTCAGGCTAAGGCTACTTGGTTGCCTTGCAACTACAAATCTTTTATAGTTTCAGGAATTTGTTTTCTAGTTCAAATAGCTTTTTCTTGTTAAGTTTGGCATAATGCTCTTCAAGCTTTCTACTTCTTAGCAGGGTTGGAATTTGGCTCTTGTATTCTTCTGATATGAACACAGTTTTATTGAAAAAATTAGGTCAAATTATGGCTTTTTTTTCCTTTAAAAAGTGAAAACTTTCAGGCTATGAATTTGCCTCTGAGTATAGCTTTATTCACATATTTAATATTTTATTTAGATATGATTTTGGTATTTGTGAGCATTTTCTCAATAATACTCAGGTAGTTTACAGCTTTCTCCTTGATTTAATAGCTATTTAATGACAATCTTTAAATTATTAAATTACTTGCTTTTCTATCTTGATTTGTGTGTCTTGGGGCTCTGTTATTAGATGCAGATATATAATTAAAATTATTATAACTTTCTGATGGATTGGCCTTCTTTTAAAACATTTTATTTTATTTTTTCATAATGGAGACCAGAGGGAGAATGAGAGGGAGAAAAACATCCATATGAGAGAGAAACATGATTGCTTGCCCCTTGAATGTACCCCGACCAGGGACTGAACCTACAACCCAGGCATGTGCCCTGACCAGGAATCAAACCAGTGACCTCCTGCTTTGTGGGACAATGCCCAGCCTCCTGAGCCATACCAGTCAGGGCAACCTTTTCTATTATTAGAAAATGTCCCTCTTTATCTTTTCTGTTCAAAGTCTTTTGGGTTGGGGGGTGGGGATCTTATATAATGATAGCCATTTCAGCTGTCTTCTGCTTTCACTTTTTGCATGGTAAATTTGTTTTCATCCATTTACTTTTAACTAGTTGGTAACTTTAAAGTATGCCTTCTGTGGACAGTATATGGAACTTGTTATTTTATCAGTCTCTGCCTTTCAATTGAAGCACTCTCACATTCAATGATATTATTAATGTAGTTTGATTTATGTCTGCCATTTTAGTTTTTGTTTTCTTGTGACAACTTTTTTCCTCTTTTTCTTTTCTTAAAAGATTTTATTTATTTTATTTATTTATTTTAGAGAAAGGAGAAGGGAGGGAGAAATAGAGGAAGAGAAAGATGGATGTACAAGAGAAACATCGATTGGTTGCCTCTTGCATGCTCCCAGCCAGTAACCTGTGCCCAGCCAGAGCATGTGCCCTGTTGGGAATCATACTAGTGACTTTTAGGTTTGTGGGATGATGCCCATCACACGAGCCACACCACTCAGGGCTCCTCTATTTCTTTTTTACTGCCTTCTTTAATCTTATGTGGATATTTTTAGTTTACCATTTTTATTCCTTTCTTATTTTAAAATTATATTTTCTTGGGTAATTTTCTTAGTGGTTGCTGTAGGACTTACCATATTCATTTTAGCAGAATCTGCTTAATTTTAGTAATGTAGAAAATTCATTCCTATATAGCCATTCCTGTCCTCCTTTTTGTGCTGTTATTATAGATAACTACAAACTCAATAGTACATTGTTAAAATTATTGCTTTATATAATCTTATATCTTTTCAAGGAGCTAAGAGAAGGAGATTTATTTATAGAGTGGATGTGTGTGTATATGTATATTTTCCTATTTACCATTTTTGTTGCTATTTCTTGCTATTGGTTCAAGTTGCCATATGGCATTATTTTTCTACTCCAATATAGCTTTATTCCCACCCACTTTGATTGTGTTCTCATTGCCAAATATATTTTTATATGTTATAGTCCCAACAATAAAATTTATGGGCATTGTTTTATACATTTACTTTTTAAATTAAGAGAAGAATAAGAAAGAAATATCTACTTACATGGTTTTTTATTGGATCTTTAATCATTTCCTACAAGTTACCTTTGTCAGAGCTCTCTGTTCTTTTTTACTTAAAAAAATTTTTTTTGAGTTTATTGGGCTAACATTGGTTAACAAAACTGTACAGATTTCAAGTGTACACCTCAACAAAACATCATCTGCATACTGCCACATGCACCCATCACCAAAAGTAAAGTCTCTTTTCATCCCCACTTTTCCTTCTAGATATCACCATACTGTTGTCTGTATCTATGTGTATTTGTATTTGTCTGTTTATTTGTTTAATCCTTTCGCCTTTTGTTCACCCAGCTCTCCAACCCCTCTCCCTTCTGACAGCTGCTAGTCTGTTCTATGTATGCATGCTTATGTTTCTGTTATTTGTTCATTACATTCCACATATAAATGAAATCATACGGTAATTGTCTTTCTCTGACTGGCTTATTTCACTTAGCATAATATTCTCCCATTTGTTTTTAATTATTTTTTTTAAAATTTCAGCTTTTTGGGATATCATTGACTGAAGCTCTTTGTTTTTTATGTGGATTGCAGTTATTTTTAGTGTTACTTTTATTGTTTAGTGTTAGCTTTAGCCTAAAGAATTTCCTTTAATATTCCTTCTTAGTCAAGCTTGAAGAACAAAGTATCTCAGTTTTTGTTTGTCTGAGAATGTCTTTATTTCACTTTTATTTTTGCACTTTGTTGGATATAGGATTCTTGGTTAGTGGTTTTGTTCTTTCAGCATTTTAAATATGTTTTTCTGCTGCCTTCTGTCTTCATTGTTTCTGATGAGACCTAAGGTATTCAATTTATTGTGGTTTCCTTGTATGTGATGAGTAATTTTTTTTCACGTTATCAAGATTTTCTCTTTGTTTTTGGCCTCTATCATTTCGAGTGTGGATTTCTACATTTTTATCCTGTTTGAGTTTAACCTTTTGGATTACTGTCTTTCATAAATTTGGGGAAGTTTTCAGACATTATTTATTCAGATACAGTTTCCGTCCCTTTCTTTCACTCCTGGTTTTCTCATACATAAAAGTTGGTGCACCTGATGGTGTCCCACATTTCTCAGAAACTGTTCTTTAGGTAGTAAATTTAAAAAATATTTATATTGTATAATCTCTGTTGATCCTGTTTTTAAGTTTGTTGTTGTTTTTCTACTGCTAACTCAAATCTCTTGAGACCCTTTAGTGAATTTTAAACTCTAGAATTTCCATTTGGTTGAAGTCTTTTAAGTTCAACCTCAAGCAGTTTCAAATGTTTGCTTTCTTGTTCTTGTGCATAAGATCGTACTTTCCCGTTTCTCTGTCTTGTAATTTTTTTGTTGTTGAAAACTGGACATTTTAGATAGTACAGGGTGGGGCAAAAGTAGGTTTACATTTGTTTGTATGGAGAATAATGCAATAATTAATAAATAACAATACAAGAATAAATTCTATTTCACATACTCATAATTGCAAGCCTACTTTTGCCCCACTCCTGTACTCTGGAGAATGATTCTTTCTTCTCCTGTGGGTTTTATTGTTTGTTTGCTCAATTATTTAACAACTTGACTGGAATAATTCTCTGATGTGTATTTTCCTAACAATGTATATAGTCTCAGATGGCCTTGCTCAGATGTCTTTCCTTTTTTTTTTTTAAGCCTGACTTCTTATGTTGCTTTTGCATCAACATAAACCACTTATTAGTCAAAGATTGTGCTTAAGCCCTCTTAGGTAGTTAGATTTTAATCCTTTGCCATTTCATATTTGTGTGTGACTTAGATTTATTTTTCAAGGAGATCATCTAAGGCTTTCTTTTCAGTCCATTTTGAGAGCATGCAGCCTTGAGCATGCACACAGTCTTTTAGACCATTTGATGATATGAGTGTGATTTTATTTTCAAGTCTGGATTGTTAGGAGTTGCCCTAAGAGTAACTTATTGTTCAGCCAGTTTTGATCATAGGTTGTACTAAAGCCCCTTGAGCCTTATTGATTGATGGCTTTGTGTGTGGCTTTAGGGAATGCTTTTAAGTCTGCCCCAAATCCCACTTTGATTTCTCCTTATTGGGTGCAACCTAGTTCGTGTCCATAGCCTTCTGGACCCACAGAGAGGAGTGTGATCCAGGGTCCTTATTTGCTATCTTTCTCTTGCTGGCCTACTGTTTTGCTTGTTTCTACTAGTATTTTGGAGCTTCCAGCTCTGTCTAAATTGTTTACAACCAAAGTGTTTTTTTGTTTATGTTATTACAGTGTACCCAGTTATTCCCCCTTTGACCCACTCCACCCAGTACCCTCGTGCTCCATCGATACCCCCTCCTTTGTTCATGTCCGTGGGTCATGCATGTAAGTTCTTTGGCTACTCCATTTCCTGTACTTGCTCTTAACATCTCCCTGGCTATCCTGTACCTACTAATTTGTACCTAATCCCTTCATCTTCCCCCCAGTCCCCCACACTGTCCTTCCCACTGACCACCATCTCAGTGTTCTCCATATCTATGATTCTGTTTCTGTTCTGCTTCTTTGTTTTTCAGATTTAATTGTTGATAGTTATATATTTATTGTTATTTTAATGTTCATAGTTTTGATCTTTTTCTTAAATAAGTCCCCTTAACATTTCATATGAATAAGGGCTTGGTGATAATGAACTCCTTTAGCTTTTACCTTGTCTGGGGAGCACTTTATCTGCCTTTCTATTCTAAATGATAGCTTTGCTGGATAGAGTAATCCTAGCTTGTTTATTCTACTAGCAAGCTGGGGAACGGATGGTAGGACCCCAGGATTCTTGGCCTGTTGTTAGGTCAAGGTGGAAGTTTATGAGTGGAAGCTACTAGGGATAAGCAGGATGAGAGTCACTAGAGATCTTGCCCTCCTAGGGTAAAAGTATAGCCTTAGACTAGGAGTTGAAGTGAAAGGAAGCCCTCATCTTTTTTGATCACACTCAACAGGAGGGAACTTCCAAAACAGAGAGCTAGCACTTTGTGAAGGTGATGTGGTGGTGATGGGAGCTGATCATAGCTCAAATGTCACAGACACTGTTCTTGAAATTTAGTAGATTTTCTTGAATAAAATTGTCTTTATTCGTTGCATGTCTTTAGGACAATTTTTAGAGACTTCAGAGTGTTGTTTTTCACTTGTGAAATGGTTAATTCACTAGGGAGAAAAATTAGTGGTGCTCTTCATTCTGCCATTCCAGTAGTCCTGGTGTTCTACCTCCTGTTTATTATTCTTAGATAAAAATTCATTGTAATTTTTAGTTTTATTGAATGGTCAAATGATGGTGTCTTTCACTGTCAGCTCTTTGGAGGTTTACAGAGGTATTCTTTGAGGCATATTCGTCCAATGCATTTTCCAAGAATTTCACTATATAAATGTTACTCTTTTAATCAGCTCTCTCTTTTTCTTTTTTAATCTTCTTGATCATTTGTAGGCTAAAAAAATGTATGTTAAATTCTTCCATTGTAGTTGTTTCATACTGTCTTTTTGTAATTCGAACAGTTAGAGCTGTTCTTATTCAATATGTCTAGGTAAATGGTTTTGTTGTAACTTGAAAACTTTACTTTTTATAGGTATGAAATAATTTTTGTAATGCAGTTCAGTTTGAATCCTTTTTTCAACAGAGGATTTTATATTTGTGTACCTGACTAGATATTAGGCTTTTTTGGTAAATGTTGTTGAATGATGTTATTTGGTACCATAGTGCATAATGGGAGAAAATCTCTTTAGTTCCAAAAATTCATGTGATCCTGTTGAAGTTGGCTAGGTTATACCTTATTACTGTTCAGAAGTTGGTCTCATTTTAGAAGTATATCACCTGATTATATGTAGTTAGACATTAATTTTTTTGTTTGTTTTGGCATTTTAAAGTATAATTTATTGATTATGCTATTACAGTTATCCCAATCTTTCCCCTTTATCTCCCTCTACTTGCTATCACCCTTACCTCTAGCAGTCTCCCCTTAGTTCCTGTTCATGGGTTAGACATTAATTTTTTGTTTATTCAACTTCTAGTCAGCTAAGAATTTTATTCATTATACAGATACTCATAGGTTGTCATTTATATAATTAAGTCTTCTATGAAATTCAGCTATTTGCATTTGGTAAAAGCAAACAGATGTTAGTCAAAGTTACTAGGAGTGTGTGTTAGCCAATATCTCTTGAGGGCATCTCTGACCTTAGCTAAAGTATCTTTTTCAGGCCTAGTATGTCAGGTTGGCAGGGCTGAATGAGCCCATGTGAGATTTTTGTGGACAATTGGACTGGCCTAAATATTGCTTACTCACGTAGGACTGTCTTTCATCCCTTAGCTCCTGCCTACCTGTATCAAACTCCCTTAGATATGCTTACTTCCAGAAGAAATGAAGGACAAAATTTCTTTTTACCTCTTTTTACAACGTTATGACAGGAATCAGGTGAATATTGGTGAGGTTTTCCAACCAAGGTGTGATAGACAATGTCCTGGTCTCTGGTCTCAGTGCCTGTGGAGATTCTTCTCTTTTTTTTTTTAAATCCTCACCTGAGGATATGCTTATTGATTTTGGTGAGGGGGCAGAGAGACAAACAGACATTGAGAGAAACATTGATTGGTTGACTCCTTTACGAGCTCCAACTGGGGATCAAACCTGGGTATGTGCCCTGACTGGGGATCAAAAACAAAACCTTTTGGTGTATGGGACAATGCTCCAACCAACTGACCCACCTGGGCAGGGCAATATTCTTCTAATTTTGTAGGGATTGTGAGTCTAGGAAGACAGTGCCTTTGTGAAATCCTAGGTCTACTTAATATGTCCTTGTTTATGGTTTCATGTTTGTATTGTTTGTAAAAATTAGGTTATAGTAAAAAAACATGAATTCATGTTTTGAAGTAAAGTAGGTTAGATAGTGAAACATGATCTTGACTCCTGAAGATAAATGTAAAATTCAGAGTTTCATTTTTGTTTTTGTTTTTCTATCCTAAGACTTGCTACATTTGTGATGAACAAGGAAGAGAAAGCAAAGCAGCCACTGGAGCTTGCATGACATGTAATAAACATGGATGTAGACAGGCTTTCCATGTGACATGGTAAGTATGTTTCCATCATTGTACAAAACTGAAATTGGGACTGCCTTGTAAATGAAAGACTTAGGTACCAAATACTTTTAACAGCAAATCTTATTGGGATAGTGTCTACATTTAGATTTACTTATTTGTGATAAAGGTAATTCTAATAATTGAATGTATTTACCAGTGTGAATTTTCAGTAGGTGGATCCTGGTTCCAATGTCTTTTATTCAGTTTCATTTCACTTAAAATATTAGTGTTGGTTTCCTACCCTTTGATTTGTTATTAGGTAAACTTTGTGCAGTGCCTGAAATATTAGTAAGGATTCAATGAATGGTAGTAACATTTCTTGCTGTCTGTATTTTAAGGAGGAAAAAAGCAATCAGCATTATTCTTAGTATTATAGTGGCTACTTCTTACAAAGTTACTTAGATGTTTTTTCAGCATAAAATTTTAAGAGCAAAAATATCCTAAAAAATTCAACATAATAGACAGTTCAAAGTAAAAGTCTGTGAAATCCATTTACTTACTAATTTTAAGACTCAGTCTATATTTAATAATCAATATAGGCACATGCTTTATTTTCTGAACTCTTAGTGTGTGGATTCATGAAGTCTATTTTAGACTTTTTGGGGAGTGCAAAATATTTTTTTACTAAATTCTCTTAATACTGTACTTAATTTTTCCATGATGAAAGTTCATTTTTTGGGCATGAGATATATACTAATAGCTATAATTCTGGATTGTTAAAAGTGGAAGGTTAAATTGAGAAGATGATGATTAGATTATACACTTTAACACTTTGTATTTTTAAAATATGTGAATATCTTAGGTTTCAATTCCATTTCTTCCATTGTTTTCGATTGAAAAACACAGCTTGTGTTTTTCTTGCCTTCAAGCATTTTCCTTCTAACAGTCTATGATCTGCATCTGTGGGCAAATACCATCACATGTCATTTCAGCCTTTTAGAGGCCTAGGCTTTCCATTTGTACCTCTGGTATAGATTGAAAAGTAAAATGAAGTGTTATTTGTGAGGGGATTTCTTAAAGAGATTCATTGTATGCTTTGTGATGTAGAATAATGAAAAATTTATATTAAAGCATAAATGTAACTTTAAAAAATATTAACCAAAAAAAAAAATCAACCGCAGATTGGGGTGAAATATACTTGCTCACAGTGAGAACAAAACTTTTTATATTGTGTTTTTCTCTTAGGAGATCTACATTTTTTTTTTTTTTTTTTTAACTTTATGTGCTTGGAAGTGAATTTCAGTTTACACACGCGCACACACTGAGGTTTTGAAATTTCATTGATATAATTGGCTTTTATTTTCAGTGCTCAGTTTGCTGGACTACTTTGTGAAGAAGAAGGGAATGGTGCAGATAATGTCCAATACTGTGGCTACTGTAAATACCATTTTAGTAAGCTGGTAAGAATTTGATATTAAAATGTTAAGTGATTAGTTTTGACAATAGAGTTGACTCTTAAAGAAGGCATAATAGCTATTCCTTTTCCTTTGATTTTTTTCTTCAAGATTGGGTTTGCTTTGCATGTTCTTTACTGGGGATAAAAAGACCTAATAATTTTAAAAGATTTTGCTTTGCTTCAGTTCATTAATAAAGGCAAATATTCCAAAATTCTAATTTAGAATATGTATTACTAGATAATAGTAAATATTGGTATACATTTAGTAGAAAAAACAAATGTTTAAAGAATTGTATAACTCAAGACTATTTTTAGGTAATGATTTTTGACATTTGACTACAAGCATTTTCTGATTCTCTTATTTCTTGTTTCTCTTCTTTTTGCTTTATTACTGTTGCTATTTATTTTTATATGTATACCCATTTTTTTTTACTAGGAGATAGTAAAACTGAAACAAGGCTGTTTTGTAACTTCTTAGTTAAAAATCTTAAAATATATTTAAATACAACTTAGGGGACTATTTTAGATTTGGTCAGTCTTTAGTGTTACACAGTAGTATGGACGATTAAGTTAGTAATATTTGATTAACTATTTAATATTTTGTGTTCATGATCCTTTGAAGGACCAGTATTTTTTTAATGTCCCAAGTGTCTGTTTCTCAGTTATCATTGATAGGAATCAGATATGTATACTGAAGTTTAAGGCCTCTTTGGTTTTCTTTAGTGTCTTTTAAAAAAATTTTGTTACCTTTCTGTTGAGGCTGGGGCACTTCCTCTTTCCCTCCCTCCCTCCTTCCCTCTCTTCCTCCTTCTATCTTTCCCTCCCTTTCTCTTACGTCTCTCCCTCCCTGGTAAATAATAACATTAGGGATCCATTTTTCTTGAAATGAGCAGTTCATAACTCCAATATTCTGATTCGTGTATATGAAATAATTAAAAGTATGTGTACATGTTGTTTGATATTGGAAACTGATGTATTTTAATAACTGACAAAGAAGACTGAAGTGTGTAAGAAATTTTGAGATAACAAAATTGAAAAGTGTGCTTCTTGGATGTTTAAAAGCATGTTGGAATTTTTATTTTTTAAATGAGAGATGATATAGATAAAATATAGAAGTAATGAAGGATTTTGAAGTTTGTGTGAATAGAATTTTCTCATTCCTAATTATTGACATGCTGTTCTTGTATAAGCTGTATATTTGCATGGAATTTGAGCACCTTTTATAGTCATTTTTATCTAGTATAAACTAATTAGTTATGGTACCACCAAGTTTTAAACACCTCAAATACTCCTAACCATATTTTATTATGAGACTATGTAAATACTTTAAACAGATATGTGTGATACTTTTAGCAATGCTTTGAAGAATGCATGGATCTAATACTGACATTTTCTTTAATTTTCTTCTTAACTGCAGAAACAAGTTTTTAGAAAACTGTATGCCCTAATTGTGTTTGAGATTAAAAAGCTTCTTGCTTTTCCTAGTGGCATAAAGTAACTCTTCATATATTTTCTTTTCCTCTAGTCTTAATATCCTTCTTTAAAATATGGCATTCTCTATTTTGATTGAAGCTTTTCTTTTTTAAAGCAAAACTTGAAAATTATAGCTGATTTTTTTAATGAGGTGGTTGTGTGATAAAGTGACAAATAAGCTATTGCTTGTTTGAAACTGTAGCCTATCTTCACACATCTTAATTAATGTACAAAAATATGGCATTAATGTTAAATTTAGGGTCAGATTTTTCTTAATAATGCAATGGGTAATATATGGATGGTGTCTAGTTATATATTTTAAAATAGTGAGACTTTTTTTACAACAGTAGACATTTGAAATACTTCACAGTTGAATTGGTTTAGGTCTAACAAATCGATTATTTAAAAAATTTTATATACATATACATATATGTATATATATTTTCTTTTTTAGAAAAAGAGCAAACGGGGATCTAATAGGTCATATGATCAAAGTTTAAGTGATTCTTCCTCTCACTCTCAGGATAAACATCATGAGAAAGAAAAAAAAGTAAGTGAATTTGTTGTTGCTAAATATGTAGCACATCGACTTAATAGATTTTTCCTTTTTTAGATGAAATTAAGTTCTTGGTAGCTGAATGTAGACATTGAAATACTGAAAGTTTTTGATTGACTATTAAGACAAACAGGTCTAAAATAATGCCATATTTGTGAATATGATTGTATCCATTTCAACTGCAAATTTGAAATATAACTTGATTGAAAACATGAAAGGGATTTCTTGCATGTGTTACTGTGGTCATCTTATGAAATCTTTAGGTGACTTCAGCAGTAATAGCCTGTTGTGATATAATATTTACTGATTATTTTCACATGTAAGTAAAATCTAATAAGCTTTTTTTCTTTATAATAGAACAATTTGAAAGTTCTATATATTCTTGGTTGGGTTTTTTTTTTCCTCCCAGTGATTCTAATGGTTTATAATTTTTTTTAATGGACAAATATCATACCATTTGCTTGAATATTTTGTCTTTTAGTTAAAACATTAAAAGCTTGCCTAATACTAATCTGTCTTCTTCTGACTTAGCTATTTTCTGCTTACATTTCTACTTATATTAAAGGTTATGAATAATTTTCAGTAAACTAATAAGTACTGTAGAATCAGTCAAGGACATATTGCCAACATAGGAAAATGATCGTCTTTGAATTGTTTTTTAGCAAAGTGAGGATACAGAGGACACCTTCAATTAGAAAAGAATATTACTCTGAAACAGTTGGTATAAGCCAATTTGGAACGTATTTCTACAGGCTGTGTTAAAAGCTAAATCACCTGACATTTTCATATTTGTAAATAATTGAGATTGAAAAAAAAAGAAATAACAAAAAAATACTTTGGCTTGAGAAGGTGATTGAAAAGCTAATGTTATTTAAAAACTAATTTGGCTTGAATTTATGTTTGTGCCCTTTTTCCAGGGTAAACATTTTAAAAGCTGACTCTTTAATCTTGAGATAAATTTTCCAATTGTGAGTTAAATAATAATTATAACTTTATATTCACTTTTAGAGCACTGTTTAGGTTTGTACAATTCTTCGTAGGTCTTAGGCAGCAAGTATACATACTCGTTTTCATTTCTTTAATGAGGTGGTTTTGTGATGATGGAACTTGTAGAGTTCTGCCTTGCTGTGTATTGTTTGAATTGCTAATGGAAAAATTGAAGATTTGGTTTAATTAGCAGTTTTAGTAAGAAGCACATCAGATTTTATTTAAGCTTTTAAATCCATGAGCAAGGGATTCTTATTTAAGGTGCATTATAAATTGTGAAGAGGAAGTCTTACCAATGATTTCTTCTGTTCCTTCATTTCATGACCATTATTTTGTTTAAAGAAGTGTTTATTGTATGATCATATTTACCTTAATATATACCCTTTCATATTATTTTTAAAGGACAATTAAATGTAGGTCTTTGTTTAGTAAATACCAATGCTGATAATTTTATTAATTATTTTTCTTGTCTATGAATGAATTAGATTTTTTTATTTTATGAGGTTTTTTGCAGTTATTGAATACTAGAGTAAAAAACATTGTATTTAGTTAGTCAAATTTGTTTAGCTTTAAATTTTAGCTTGCACTTTTATTAGTGTGTAAATACCATACTATTTGAGTTTTACTTTTAGCATATATGTTTGATTTTGTTGTACATTTGATTTTGTTGTCAAACTTAAAATCCATTTATGCATTTTATTTTGTAATAACTAAGATTTTCTGATAATGTGTAAAGTTTGTGAGGTAAACATGTTATAAAGTTAATGTTAGACTTGTTTGCTTACCTAGGTAGGTAATATTTGGGAAGGGATATTAAGTGATAATATAGCTGAAAAGATTTGATGCTATAGACTATTTTTCTCTTCATCTTGTCCTTACCTCTTAATGTTTAAAATCATTGAAAGGTAACACTCACAATCTATTCAGATTTTAGTTTTTAAAAATACTAGATGGCTTATGAACTAAACTTTGGTGATATTGTTTATAAAATATGTTAGAAGGACTCTTCTTCTGAATTCTTTTATCTACCGTTATTCTGGCATGTGTTTTAAAATACTAAATTTTAAGTAAGCAATGATAAGGAATATTTAATACTAAATATTGTGCGTTATCCAAATCACTTATTTAAAAATGGAATAAGTAGTTTATAAGTCTATTTTTTATATAATTCTAAGAAAATAGTAAAATATATAGCCTTTGTTTTTCAGAGAATTTCTTTGTGACTCAAGATATATTAATATTGGCTAGATATTAACTGAAATGCCAACAAGGACAGAAGACAAGTTAATAGGGAGATATATGACTTTGAGTAAGGGACAGTGTCTATAAAAATGGAAAAGTTGACATATATTAAAGGAACTAGAGTAGATGTTTAAAATAAATTAAAGCTACATATGGGGAAAGTTGAATTCAAGAGTTAATGTTCATTATAAAAGAGAATTTTCTTTTAAGCCTAGTGTTCCTATGTTTACAGAAGCACTGCAAGAGAGTGAGTTGTGGGCAAGTGTTAGGAAATGGAGAGGCACATCATATATAGTAAAGGGATTTTTTTTTCCCTAAAGGCTAAGTTGTAGGTCATTATTTAGAAATCATTGACTATTTATTGCATTGAAGTAATCTTGTACCAGTTCATTTGATCCTTAGACTCATTCTCTTCCTGCTCATTAATGCTAACTAATCCATAATGTTTCAAAAATATAGTAAACATTTTTTTTAATCCTCACCCAAGGATATGTTTGTTGATTTTTAGAGAGGAAGGGAGGGTGGGGGGAGAAACTTTGATGTGAGAATGAACTATGCATCAGTTGCTTCCTGTACACACCCCTACCAGAAATTCAACTTGCAACTTAGGTATGTGCCCTGGGAATTGAACCTGCAGTTTTTTGGTGTGTGGGATGATGCTTCAACGAGATGAATCACCTGGCCAGAGCAGTACTATTCTTATAATACTTTATACTCATCATTAATGACAGTTAGTATATGGAAATGCACTCAGTTCCAAGTAGGTATGGTAGAAATCCATCTATCTCCTACTGTAGCTAGAGCAACGATTTATCTTATTCCCACCCCCACCCTCTTTACTTGTTCTTCATTCCATTTTGTTATTAATAGCTGGCAACAGATAAAGGAGCAATTACCAATATAAACATGGTTAAGGTATGGTAGAGATTTGTGGGAGATAGGCTTTTGGTTAGTGTTTTGTGAACCTCAGGGATTGACTGGACTTCCATTTTCTTCGGGACCCTTTATATCTTGGAAGAGAACTGGTCTACTGCTGTGATCCTCAGAGAAATAAAACTCTCAGTCACAGAGTTGTCATCACTTTCCTGTATCTTTTTAAAAATTCAGCATGAGAATTACATGTCATCCCCTTTCCCTATTTTAGGTACTTCAGTTTTGGAAATCTTCCACTCAAGTTAAAGGCTTAAACCTCTACACATGCAGAGTGTTAAGAGAGAGCAGCGCTTTTCAAGAACAGCAATTTAGAATGTGTGGAATGTGTGTGTGGTGGCTCAGAAGAGTAACATGAAGTGAGACTGTTTAGTTAAGAAAGGGCCAGTTCATGAAGGCCAGTTCATGAGGCTAGTTTTCTCCTTCATCCTGGGGCATTGGGCAGCCAGCCAGAAGGATTAAATATATTTTAACTTTTGATTTTGCAATAATTTTAGACTTTGAGAAAAGGTACAAAATAGTACACATTTTTTCTCTACACCATTCACCCAGATTCCCAAAATGTAAACATTTTATCACGTTAGCTTTATTATGTTTTCTCTTTCCTTCTTGCTGTCTTACCTCCTCACTTCCACAATCTTTTTCTGAACCTTTAGAGAGTAATTTCAACTATCCTGGCCTTTAGCCTAAGTACTTTATTGTGTAGTTTTTAATAAATATGATTAGAATCCTACATTATTACAGTACAATTATCAAAATCAGTGACATTATTACAGAACCATTAGCTAATCTACAGATCATATTCAAATTTCACTTAGGAATGTCCTCCATGTTAATGGGGGGAAATGTTTTACTGGTCCAGAATCTAATCCAGGAATACACATTGCATTTAGTTGTTGTCATGTCTTTTTAGTTTTTCGTGGTCTGCAATATTTTCTCATTCTTTGTCTTTCATGAAGTCGATATCACTGAACCCCATGATTTCAGGCTCTCTGAGGCACACTGTCTTAGATGTGAATGGTAGATTTTACAGACACACCCTCGGTTTTCTCTTCCTGCAGTGGTTTTCTGACAGTGGCCTACATATTACCTTTGAAAACTGTTCCTTACTATTAGCTTTGTTTGCTGTCTGCAGAGACAAGAAGTATTTTCTCTCTTTCTTTTTTTTTTTAAATCTCAGAAGTTGTATTTAGGACACTTAAACTATAGAAAGAGCAAGGTATATTGTATAACAAATTATGGCAGAGCAATTTAATTGTATTTCTGGGATGAACATAGTAACGCAATGGAAAAAGTACATTCTCAACATACACAATATTCGCAATTTTAAAAATCCTATCAATGTAAGAAAAAGGTACCTTTTAAAAAATACATTTTGTTGATTATGCTATTACAGTTCTCCCAGTTTTTTCTCCCCTTTATTCCCCTCCGCCCTACACCCTCCCTCTCATCAGCATTCCCCCCACACCCCTTTAGTTCATATCCATGGGTCATACATATAAGTTCTTTGGCTTCTTTCATTTCGCATACTATTCTTAACCCCTCTTATTTTGTACCTACAACATATACTTCTTACTCTTTGTACCTTTTCCCCTATTCTCTCCCATCCCACTCACTGCTGATAACCTTTCATGTGATCTCCATTTCTCTGGTTCTGTTCCTGTTCTATTGTTTGCTTAGTTTGTTTTTGTTTTTGTTTATTAGGTTCAGTTGTTGATAGTTGTGAGTATGTTGTCATTTTACTGCTCATAGTTTTGATCTTCTTATTTTCCTCAGATAAGTTCCTTTAACATTTTGTATAATAAGAGCTTGGTAATGATGAACTACTTTAACTTAACCTTAGCCAGGAAGCGCTTTATCTGCCCTTCCATTCTAAATGATAGCTCTGCTGCATAGAATAATCTTGGATGTAGGTCCTTGCCTTTCATATACTTATTTCCAGCCCCTTCTTGCTTGCAAGGTTTCTTTTGAGAGATGAGCTGATAGTTTATGGGTACTCCTTTGTAGGTAACTGTCTCCTTTCCTCTTGCTGCTTTTAATATTCTCTCATCTTTAATCTTGAATAATTTAGTTATGATGTGCTTTAGTGTGTGCTTTGTTGGGTCCAACATTTTGGGACTCTCTGGGCTTTCTGGACCTGCATGTCTGTTTTTTTCACTAGATTGGGGAAGTCCTCTTTCATTAAAAAAAAAAAAAAGATGGATTATTTATTTATTTATTTATTTAATGTATAGACGGAAGGGAGGGAAAGAGAAGGAGAAACATCATTGTGTGGTTGCCTATCACATGCCACCCACTGGGGACTTGGCCTGCAACCCATTTCATATGCCCTGACTAGGAATCAAATCAGTGACCCTTTGGTTCTCGGGCTAGCACTCGATCCACTGAGCCACACCAGCCAGGTTGCTGCCTTCGTTATTTTTTCAATTAAGTTTTCAATTCCTTGCTCTTCTTGTTCTCCTTCTGGCATCTTTATGATTTAATGTTGGAATGTGTATAGTTGTCCCAGAGGTTCCTAAGCCTCCTCAGTTTTTTGGTTTTTGTTTCTTCGTTCTGTTCTGGTTGAATGTTTATTTGTTCCTTCTGTTCCAAATCGTTGATTTGAATCCTGATTCCCTTCCCTTCACTCTTGCTTCCCTGTATATTTTTCTTTATTTCACTTTGCATAGCCTTTACTTCTTTATTTTGTGACTATACTCAATAATTTCTGTGAGCATCCTGATTCCGGATGTTTTGAACTCTGCATCTGATAGAGTTTTTGGTCATAGTCATTTCTGAAATTGGTTACTTACATATAGCCTTACATAAAACCTTAAGATTACTAAGCCAGTAGTAATAACCTCAGGTTACTTAGGTTAGTCTGAATGGATAAAACAAATATACAGATAAGTCAAAGTGAGATGGGGCCAGTGAGAAGAAAATAAAGTGCTTGTGGAAATTTTGCAGAAGCTTCGTATGAGACAGTAGAAAATGGTAAGTGGAAGAAGTGGTATTTAAGAAAAATCTTGAATGTTGTCAGTGATTTATTTCTGTTAAATAATTATGAGAGGACAGCGTTCTCAATGACAAGAATATTTTTCATAATACAAAGATGAGAGAATTCACATAGAAAGTTCAATTTGTTGAAAGTATATGGGGTAAGGGAATAAGAATGATAAGCATGAAATGCAAGTTGGGGCCATTTGTGACCATTCCTATAAAAGGAGTTTGTATTTAATAATGGTATGAGGAAGATTATTCACCTAGTGTTGTATGAGGTGAAAGAATTTGGGAACCGTTGTGATGACTGATAGTTTGTTTATAATAGTATTTAAGTTTTGTATATTTCTTTTACCCACTGAAAGAGTGGAATTTCTCCATAAGTCTTATTTGACTTTATAAGTTTTATTCACTTTTGTATTCTCTGTGCTTAGATGCCAAATAAATGATTTTTTAACTTAATGAGTGACTGAAATAGGGAGTCCAGTTTGTAGAGTGATGATGATGACTATGATGACAAATCAACAGTAACTAAGGTGTGTAGTATTTACTATATTAGACACGCTGCCAAGTACATTACATGTAAGAACTCATAATTCCCAACAAGAAACTTCTGAGATAGGTAATAATGTTATTTTTCTGTTTTACAAATGTGAAAATTATGGCATAGAAGTTTACAGCTCGTACAACTAATATAGTTAGTAAAATAGGGCTGAATGTGAACCCATGTAGCCTGGCTCCCATGTGTATGCGCTTGACCATTATTCTGTGCTCATTAAACAAGTCAGCCTGAGTGAGATTAAAAATAATGAAGTGTAAAGTCAACTTAGTGGCTGTAGGAATGGAAGGATGTGGAAAATGATAGTCAAGATGCTGAAGGAATAAAATCTATATGGCTTCGATCTGATTGTTTGAAGTAAGGCAAGGAAAAAGGTACATTTTAGGTGGTGGATGGTTAGAGGCGCTCTCAACTGTGGAGATGGTACCATAGTACAAGCCAGGAACTTGAGGAAAAGCTGATTTGTGAGCATCATAAACAGAGGAGAAACTGATGAGTTTGATTTTAATCACATTAAGTACAGTGGAATGGGAAACATTTAGAGGTAGATAGAAATGTGAATCCAGAGTATGAGATGGGTCAAGCTATATGTATATTTGATCCAAATAAATGAAATTATTCATATTTTAAAAGCTTATAAAACATTTCCTATATTTTTTCTCCTCTTTTGGGATATGTTTGGTTTTTAGGGAGAGAGGAGGGTAGGGAGAGGGAGAGAGAGAAACATTGACATGAGAGGGAAACATTAATCTGTTGCCTCCCCATACACGCACCAACAGGGGATTGAACCTATAACCTAGGTATGTGTCCTGGTCAGGAATCAAACCTGCAACCTTTTGGTGCACAGATGACGCTCCAACCAACTGAGCAACCTGGCCAGGGTGGGGAGATCATTTTGATAGTAAAGAAGATATTGGAGGAGTTGTCAGATAGACTTAAATGATGATTCTTTGCTTGGACTGAGGTATTAGCATATTAGACATAATGTTTGAACCATATTTTACCCCTTGCCTCCAAACAAGCTTTGGGTTTTTTTCCCTTTAAACATTACACTGTTTGCTCTAATTATTCTGACAAGCAGTGATCCTCCTTTATTTTTTTCTTTCCTTAATTTCATCTCCATTTAAATCTAGCATTTACTTAGTTTTGACTTCATAATGAAGCCAAACTTCCTTTGTCTTATATGAATTACTACACAGTATCTCTTGCCTTGGATATCTTTTACATGGTTTTCTTATTTTTTTCATTTCACTTTTATATTACTAATTGTCATTAATATATTCCAGACTCCACTGTGTCTCAAAATTTATCCCTATCTTTGTACTTAGCTGTTCTTTCCATAATGCTTAATATGGTTTCTTGAATTCAGTGATGCCATTTGAAATGCTTACCTTTTTTTTTTTTTTAAACAAACCCCAAGTTTTAAGTGTGAAGATAATGGTATAAAGGTAGTATTGTCACAACTTTTGAGTAAATAAGAACTGATTTGGGAGAAATTCTAATTTTAGTTGCATTGAACACAATGTAGGAGTTACATATTCATTTATAGGCAGATAAGCGTATGAAACTGGAGCACAAGATGTTAATGGAGTAAAAGGACTTTGCTGAAGTCACGAAAAGGTATAGTATCTGGTGAGGCATTGAGAATGGATGGTAAGGACTTTTATCCCTAGAGGTGAAAAAGCTTTAGTATTAAACATTGAAAATGGATGTACTTGTCAACCAGGCAGAGAGAAATTAGAGTGAGCATTAATAATCAGTTATTAATTAGCTGATGTAAAAATCAAGTGAGTGTCAAAGTGAATCACTTAGAGCCTCTAATACCTGAAAAGTTAAACAAGATGTTTGGCCTCCTTTTTGATGTTGGGGATCTGAAGAAAGGGATTGGACATTTTAAATGCACTCACATAATTCCAAGAAACTTTACTTGTTGAGCAGGTCCCTGAATTTTATTGGGGTTTTTCAGGCAACCCTCTTGGGAGAGGTATGATAACATCAGTATGAGAGCTGTTGAGACTCATGCTACTGACTTACTAACCAATTGTGAAAGCGTGGCAATCAGATGGAGACACCTGTACTAAATTCTGACATGCCTATTGTTGACAAATAGCAAAGAAGTTAGGTTTTCTTGGGGAAGCACTATAAACTTAGTATGAGTGGTACAGTAAATAAGTCATTAGCAGTGTCCAAGACCACCAACTAAGTACCATCAGTCTGTGTAATGGATTTAGTCTGTAATAGCTGTAGTTATAACAGCACTAAACTCAGTTAACAATAATTCATTATAAGCCTCCAGCTTCTGTTAACCTTTTTTCACTGGACTGGCAGGGCTTTTGTGTTAAGATGCTGCACCTCTTACTACCCATGGTATATTAGGTTTTTAATCAATGTTGTAGTTTCCCTTTGTCCTTCTATAATTCTGTTCTGTTTCTGTTTGACCAGAAAGAAAAGGGAAATGATTTGGGAGCAACTTGTATGTGCCATTAGCATTTCCTGATTGGGAGAATATTGTTTGGTGCTTACAGAATGGGTAATGATAAGTACATAACGCAAGTGTTCAAATCTTTTCTGTAAAGAACCAGAAAATAAGTATTGTAGTCTTTCCAGACTTCCTGTAGTCTCTGTTACATATTCTTCCTTTTTTTAAAACCTACTCTTTAAAAGATGTAAAAATTGTTGCCAGCTTGGGTACTATAGTTTGCTGACTCCCAATACATCAATTCCTGCTATACCTTGAGATGTATAAGTGGTAATAAAAATTCAGCGGGTTACTGAAAAGCCCAGCCTACAAAGTCATGTTAGCTTCCTTACCCCACTGTTAATCTCTCCTCTACATCCTGGTGCCTTTTTCTTCTTTGGGTCCAAGTAGGATAAGGGTATGGGTATCTCTGTGTGACCGAGCCTTAAAAATCTGTGTCTCTCCTTTCTCCAAATTCCCCAGCATACTTGGACAGGTACATATGGCCATTAATTGACCCCTCCCTGAGGATAGGGAAATCTCATCATCATCTCCATTCATTTTTCTTCTTAAAGCAACTGAGGTTGCCTTAAAGGGTGGGGAGGTTAAGGAAGCGTGAGAGATTGTGGGAGTACAGAATGGTTCCACACCATTAAACATGCCTTTGTATTAACTTTCAATCTGGAAAAATATGATGACTGCTTGTGGTGTACTCATGGATGAAACCAATTATTTCAACCTTGGGAACCCCTTGACTCAGTTGCCAGTTTGCACACTCTTCTTGACTGAATCTTGGCTCACACTGCAGGTACATGTTTTGGAGAGCCCTTCCGAATCCGGGGCATATGCTACCCCAATATTAAGATAATGTCTCAAGTTTTCACCTAGTTTCAATAGGGTGCTAGTTCCATAAGGGCTGGGAGAATTTTTCAGGGTGGCATTGTCAATTGCAAGAGTTTATCTAGGTTTCTCATTTGCCAGAGGACCATCTTCATCACACTGTAAATGTTTAGTTAGTATTGTAAGCCCAGTCTGGGCATTAAGAGCCTAAATCCTGGTCAAGGTCTCAACTATAATTTCCTGTAGGGGTTGGTCTGTCTTTGGGAATAGTCCCCAGTAGGACCAGAGCTGCCTTATAACACACCAAGACTCACTGTAAAAAACTTTTACTGAGATCTTTTACTGTCATCTCCAAGTGTATTTAAAGTTGGCAGGGTAAACTGCAGGAGGTGTTAAGTTGTAAGGTAGTCCAACTTTTGCTGTCTTCATTCACATGCTATGCCCCACCTCCTCCTCATCTCCAAGCAAACCAATCAGAGGTCTTGATTTTATGTTTGATTTGCTTGATTTATGTTCATAGTGGTTGCTTGCCAGTATCCCTCTTTATTGTTTAGTATAGATGAGTATCTGTAATTTTTCTGAAAAGCCTTGTAACCTTCTGTTCACTGAGGATGAATCCTAGTACTAGTTTTTATTACAGTGGGGTGGAACTGAAACTGATTGCCAGATCGGTGGGGAAGTCCTTACCTGGAGGTTTAGCAACCACTGGAACATCATTTGGGCAACACTCTTTGAATGTACACTAAGTCCTTACTTAATGATGTCAGTAGATTTTGTGACTTTAAGTGAAAGGACATATAATGAGTCCAGTTTTACTGTAGGCTAATTGGTATAAACAAGTTAAGTTCTTAGGGCATTTCATCAACATTGTAATGAAACATCATTGAACTGAACCACATTATTCAAGGACATAGTGTATTTCCCAGTACTTAGTCTGCTATCTCCTCCTCAATTCCTCCTTGCTTTCAGGCAATAAAATGGAGGACCATCTACTGTCTAATTGACCATAAGATATGCTCACTATATTTGTTACCCATTCCCATAGACGTTTCTGAAATGCCATTAATTGGCCTGTGAGACCCTTATCTTTCCTTTCACGGAAAGCCATGTAACTAACAGCATCACATTCTCATGACCAAACTGTTAAGAACTATGAAAGAAGTCTATGATTTTAACTATACTTATATGATAACAAGTTAGGAGACTGGAGAATTCTGTGTTCCCCCAAGACCCAGTTTCCATAGGGTAATTCAGAGAGGTCCAGATAATATCTGCTTGTAGAGTCTATTGCATTGCAATAAAGGAACCCTGAGTTTAGGGCACCTGAATCTTTCGTAATGGACAGTAAGCATGGCTACCCTTTGTTCTTAAGACAGATGCACTGATAGTCCAGAGCAATGGGCAAGTCATTGCCTTACTTGAAAGACATGCAGAAATAGTAGAGACACATAAAATTGTCTCTTGATATATAACAATTATCAAATTATGTTTGGTTTAATGTTTATTTTTTTATTCATAATTAAGTCCAAAATACTGGTTGGTTTGGGGTTTTTTTGGTTGTTAAAAGTTTTGAGTACTGCTTTGATCATTTCCATGTTATCAGGAAAAAATGTGATATTTTCCCCTAATTTCTGTACTTTATTCATAATTGTAATTTTATTATTTTGCTTTGCTCTGCTAAGTCACTTGCCTGTTATAGGACAAAATATAAACATAGGATATATTTTCTTTTAATATGTTTTTAAAATTATAGTTGGTATACAGTATTATATTAGTTTTAGGTATACTATGCAGTGGTGAGACATTTATATGACTTGTGAAGTAATCACCCCTATAAATCTAGTACCTGTCTGACACCATACATAGTTATTACTGTATTATTGACCGTATTCCCTATCCTTTCCTTTCCTTTACATCCCCATGATTATTCTGTAACTACCAAGTTGTACTTTTTTTCTCTATCTGTGAGTCTTTTTCTGTTTTGTTTGTTAATCTCAATTTGTACTTAATCCCTTCATAGCTTCCTTCTCATTCCCCCCTCCCATCTGGCAACTCTCAAAATGTTCTCTGTATCTATGAGTCTGTTTCTGTTATGCTTGTTTATTTGTTTTAGATTCCACATATAAGTGAATTCAGATGGCATTTGTCTTTTTCTGTCTGACTTATTTGACACATCATAATGCCCTTTAGGTCTATCCATGTTGTTGCAGATGGCAAGATTTTGTTCTTTTTTATGGCCAAGTCACTCCAATGTATATGTGCGCCACTTCTTATTTATTCATCTGTTAATGGGCACTTTGGTTGCTTTCTTATCTTGGCTGTTGTAAATAATGCTGCAGTGAACATATACATGTATATGTCTTTTTTATTTAGTGTTTTGGGTTTCTTCAGATAAATAACTAGAAGTGGAATTGCTAGGTCCTTCTTTGTTTCTTTTTTAATAGCCTTTGCAAAACAAGTGTGCTTGATTGACAGCTTTCTTCCAAGCTGTGAATCAGGAACTTGGGTCCCTTTCATCTTGTGACTTAGCCTTCTTTAGTATTCCTTCTCCAGTGTTGCTTTATGGCTGCCATGCTCATTTGTATTAATCTCTGGAAGAGGAAGGAGCATGGACACTAAATAGCTAGGGCTATTAGGAACCAGGCCTAGAGGTGACACACATTTTTCTTTCACATTGCATTTGGCTAGAATCCAGTTAAGTGGCCACATGTAAGTGCAAAGGAAACTGGGAAATGTCTAGTTATATCTTGAAGAAGAAAAATAAATGGGTTTGGTGAACAGCTGGCAGTCTCTACTTCATTTTAGTCCATTCTTTTTCCTTAAGCTATGTGTAATTATTTAAAAAATTCAAAAAGGCAGAATATTTTTTTAAATGCAAGTTAATTTTTATTTTTTACTTTTATTTTTAGTTCTCACATGAGATTATGTTCATTGATATTTGGAGAGAGGAAGGTGGTCGAGAGAGAGGGACAGAGACAGAAAGAGACAGACATCAATGTGAGAGAGAAACATGGATTGGTTGCTTCCCATACATGCCCCAACTGGGAATCAGACCTGCAACCTAGGCATGTACCCTGACTGGGCATCAACCTGCAATGGTTTTGGTATATGGAATGATGCTCCAACCAATGGAGCCACCCAGCCAGGGCTAAAATGCAACTGAATTTTTTTAAAAAACCCACTCCAGAATCTACCATCTAGAAGTAGTCATCATTACTACTAAGTAAACATTTCAGATGCTTTTTCTATACAAAGATAAAAAGGATGATTTGATCAGTAAAAATTATCTTGTTAAAATGATGTAACTGTTAATTTTTTAAAAATATTATGATCAGATTTACTTGGCTATACAAAAGAAAAAGAAAGTGATGTAAGATAATATTATTGAGCTCTGAATACAATTTCCTTATTACAGAAGATAGTATTTCTTTAAATATACCTTTAAATTGAATAAGAGATTACAAAACAAAAAAATACTGAGAGGTAAGACTGTCTTTCCAGTTTATTTATTTTTAAAAAAAGATTTTATTCACTTATTTTTAGAGAGAGGGAAAGGGAGGGAGAAAGAGAGGGAGAAAAACATCAATTGGTTGCCTGAAACATCACTTAAGGCCACCCCCAGGCTTACAGCCCAAGAATGTACCCTGACTGGGAATCCAATGGGCCCCAGATGCACAACCCACTGAGCCACACTGGTCTGGGCATTTCTTTTTCTTTCCAGTTTACATCCTCTAGCTGTTACAGAGTATTGCTAAAGCCATAGGCACAGTTGACTCTTTTGAATAAGTTTAGAGGCTACGTTTTTCTAATATTGGCCAGTTCAGCAATGGTAAGGCACTTTTTTTTCCCATGGCTCTTTTGGCTTTTTTAGGTATGGTTGCTAGGTCACTGTATTTGTTCCAAGGGTTATAGCCTACACTTAATCATCTAATAGCAGGAAGGGAGTACCATTTTAAGAGAGAAAACAGAAAAGTTTCTTTTCTCTTTTGTTATCCTGATCTAAATCTATTCCAGATCTAAAACAGTCAATGACTAAAGAGATTTATCTTAATTGACTTAGATACACTCCTGTTCACCTCTGGACTGGAGTATGGGGCCACTTTTATGAGGATATGAGACAGTGATTAGCTAAAGAAAACCAAGGACTTTGTCTATAAGGAAGGGATTTGTGTGTAATTACTTTTTGGTGACAAACTATTATGTTTTGACCACATGCTTCAAAATCTGTATTGAGCTTTTGCTATGAAAGGGTAATAGTCTTCTCATGCTCCTGTCATTCCTTGCTATCCAATTTGTTTGTTTTAAAGACATTCATATTTTTCAGGTTTGTGACAATATCTTGTGTAAACATAATCCTCAGAGTTAATTAGGTATTTGTTCTGTATTTAATTTAAGTTTGTTAGATGGTCACTGTCACTACTAGTCCTTTACCACATCTTCAGTAAGTTCTTCATATCATCTCTTAAAAGTGGCTCGGTGTTATCATCAAGTAACTTTTTTTGAAGAATAAGTTCTTTGGACCTGTATTCTCCAAAGTTTGTTCATAATAGGAAATGTTTCCTTCTTGCCTTAATTTTCCAACTATGTCTTGGCTGTATATAATATTATTGGGTTACTTTTTTCCCCCTAAGAATTTAAACAAAGGGCTTGGGATATTACTACGGAGAGAATTAAAGGCAGTTCCCCCCTCCCTCCCCGCCACCTTACACACACATTTTCCCTTTTGCATTCTATTAAGTGTAATTCCAATTAAGTCTTGCTGTTATACATTTATAACAGTATTTTTCAGAATGAGTTTTTTCAGTTTTTATTTTGTGGCCTTTTACAAAGTTTGAATACATCTTCTGTTCCCCATTCATTAAATTTGCTACTTTGGGGACATAAGTTATCCTAATGTTTGATTATCTTTGTTTTCTGTAGTTCCTCTAATTGCTTTAATGTCTGCTGTTTTTTCATTTGTGATTATTTTATGCCTGTGTCTTAGCAATACTTTGATGTTTAATAATGTCTATTTTTTCCCTTGCTGTTTCTATTTTATGTATTAATTCTGTTTTAGGATTTAAATTATTTTGGTTCTGCATTTCCTGAGGGATTTTTTTAAAACTTTTTTCTGTTTAATATCTTGTTCTTGAGCTTCATTTGAACTTAGGTTCAAATTAAGTTTTTTTCAGCATGGGTAGTTTTGAGAGATATTTTTGTGCTAATTTGAGATTTTTGTTTGTCTTATGTATCTTATGCTTTTTATATAGTTTATTTTTGGGGGAGTAGTCTCTTTGCCATGCAACTTTTTGTCATCTTGCTCATGCTTGGAAGGCTCTTTTTAGACATTTACTGTACTGTAATTTAGGTAATTTCTTGACTAAACCTGTGTGTGGGAGTAATAAACTTTCCTCTCCTCTTAAGGTTTTTTTTGGTTGATCTAATAATCAAATAGATATGAGACAAATTAGCAAGAAAAAATGACCAAGTTTAATATGTACATATGTATGGCAACGACTTATACATGAGAGAGTCATAGACCTCACATGAATGAGAGGCACAGATACAAAAGGGGCTCATGGGTGTATAAGACATTCTGAGTCAGGGATGATGAGGTAAGGTGACTTGGGGTCTTCAAATAAATGGTCATTGCAGACAGATAAGAAGAGCAGATGTGTAATAAATAGAAGTTTACCTTGTCTTTTAGATAGGTCAAAAGAAGTTATTGCCAACAATCTCCTATTAGGGACAAGGCCTCTAATTCAAGTTCTTCTAGGTGGTTAAGGGAGGGGCAGAAGTTTTTTTTTGAGCCAGAGACTAAAGTTGCCAGAACAGTTCATACACACACACACACACACCCACCCCCCAGAGAGGCACATCCTTGGCTGACTCCTTCTGAATCCCCATGCCTGCCTTTTCCCATTCTGATTTTGCACTTTAGAAAAAAATAGAAGTCTTCCCTTTCTTAAATTTAAGACTTTTAAAATGTTTTCTTCCAGCTTCTTAGATTATTTTAAAATTTTTTAAGTCTTATTTTTTAAAGATTTTATTTATGTGGTTTTAGAAAGAGGGGGAAGGAGGGAGAAAGAGAGTTAGAGAAACATCAGTGTGTGGTCGCCTCTCACGTGGCCCCCACTGGGGACCTGGCCTGCAACCCAGGCATGTGCCCTGACTGGGAATTGAACCCTTTGGTTCACAGCCTGCACTCAATCCACTGAGCTATGCCACCCAGGACAGATTATTTTAATTTTTAAGTAGCTCTTTAAAATAATCCACCTAGATTTTCTTTTTGTATAAGATACTTTTCCCAAATTACTAACCAGTTTTTCTAGTACCATTATTAAGTAATTTCAGTCTTTGTGGATTTGGAATCCCTTCTTTATCATGTACTAAATATTTATATTAAATTGAGCCTTTTCCTGGAATTTCCTTTTGTTATGTCGATTTATTAAAATCAGCTAGTATCTTCAGTGAATGTCATTAGACTGCTTTGATTCATATTTTACAGGCCTATAATACATATATAATTTATTCAGTCTGTTTTTCTGAACATTTGCAATCCTCATTTCTGGATACATCGCTTTACTTCCTTTTTTAAAAAAAGGTTTTAGAGAGAGGGGAAGGGAGAAGGAAAGAGAGAAACATCAGTGTGTGGTTGCCTCTCCTGTGCCCCCTACTGGGACCTGGCCTGTAACCCAGCATGTACACTGACTGGGAATCATACAGAAACCCTTTGGTTTGCAGGCTGGCACTGAATCCTCTGAGCCACACCAGCCAGGGCTCAAGATACAGTTCTTGATGTATCACACAGGACCAGAGTTCTGTATTATTTGATAATGAGTTCCATATATTTACATTCTCATACATGTATGTGTGCATATTTTACTTTTTACTTTCTAAATTTTCCAAATTTTTAGAGTTTGTTTACCTTAGTAATAGGGGTCATTCACTATTAAATTATCCCAACTCTTGTACGCTTTCAGAATAAAGCCCAGTATGAGAAGTAGAATAAGCAAGAAGATAGAGAAGAATCCTTTATTATCTTTACTGGAGAAAAATATTATAGAACTAATAATAGATCAGGATCATTTGAACCTCATGGTTATAAATTAGATTGTATAATTATATTTATTTTGGTGTATACAAAAAACACCCCCTAATGTGTGTTACTTCTGTTACAGAATGGACCTATAGTTGGGGATATACTACTACCAAATGAACCCCCTTTCTCCCGGGGTTCCTCTGTGCTAGGTTCACCTTGCCCACCACCAGGAAAATATAGTTCTCAATGTCAGAGATTGGTGCAAAGGAAAGGGATTATTTATTCAAGAAGTTAAACAGACTTAGAGTAATGACTTAATTTCTTCATTAAAATTCCAAAGTCCCTTAAAATGCCCACAAACATACACAGTCCTTCCTTCCCCCCTTTGCCTAGTCCAGGGTACCATACCTCAGGAAAAGAAGTAGAAGTCTATGGCTCAGGTAGCCCCCTGTTCTTCTCAGTAATCCATGGTCGACTGTTAGAACTCCTGGGTTTCCAGCACAATCAGCTGTGTTGCCAGGATCTCCAGGTCTTAATCCAAACCTGTGCGACACCTTCTCATGGCCCACCAGTAAGAGTCCTTTCATCCCTTTCCTTCCCGCAGTATCTCTCCTGCATTCTTCCAAACTGCTAAGAGAGAGCTCTGCATCGCTGCTACATCTTGCTTTTCAAATTCCTAAGTTGCGTGGCAAAGGGAGATCCAAAGCCATGTGGTTCTCCCCTGCTAAACCTGCATAGTTCTTCTTGTCATGGCTGCTGCTCCTGGATTTAAATCCCAGCACCGGTCTTCCTCTGCAGCCTGATTTTCGACTCGCCCCACAATTGGCTATACCTGCTAGCATTTCCATATTTTTCCAGCTTTTCTGGGCTGCCATAGTGGGTCCGGGCAGGCATGGCCTCATGGTATGCAAGCTCATCTGCAATCTCCCACATGGGTGCTGTAACAAGGGGGAGTTACCTCCTAGTTACATCCTGGGTGGGAGTCACTCCCATATCCCTTAGCTCAAAGCATGGCCACAGCCATTTAACATATTTATGAAACCAGTCAAAAGTTATAGGTATGTTAAATGACCATTCTAGAGGTTATTTGCAAAACTGTTGATATGCAAAATAACTCAACAACCCTGCTCCATGTGTCCCATTTTCTAGTTCAGACCTGTGGGGGTGAGGACATCCTATATTTTTAATATTTCCTGGACATCCTGAGTTCTGGATCCCATTACAAATCCCTCTTTGCGGGGGCTCTGGTTGCACCCTGTTACACTTTTAATTTTTATTTTCTTTAACTCCCATGACCCAGTTCCCAGTTGTGAATTCTAGTCTTGTTTTGCTTACCTACCATTGCTTGATAAACCACCCCACAACTTTTAGTGACTTGAGGTCAGGAACAATTAATCTTTCTTCCACACAGTGTCTGCTAGACTTATTCATTCAGCTGGGTGGTCCTGGATCATCTTACTCTTGTGTCTGGGCCTAGATGTGGTACCAGCTGTAGGCTGGGGTACTGCAGCTTTATTCTTTTAATTGTCCTGTCAGGAGAGTGTGAACCGATTCTTTACATGTTCGCTGGGATCCAAGGGAGCAGAAATGGAAGCCATGCAAGACTTAAAGCTCTGGGCTCCTGAACTTGCACAACATCACTTCCGCCACATCCTCTTGGCTAAAGCAAGTCGCAAGGCTAACCCAGCTTCATGAGAGTGGAGAAGAGGACATCTTATGATGGGAGGAGCAGTTGACATCCTAGTACAAAGAAGTGGAGGCATGATTCCTTGTGGTCATTATTATGATTTGTCACAATTAAAAATAACTTTAGAGTAAGAAAGTTTCTTTTAAAACACTGAATAAAAACTGCCTGTGGTGTCTTATATTCTCTGTTCCTGAAGTATTAACATTGTAGTCCAGGAATATCTTATGTAATTACACCAGAAATTAAAGGCAAAAAGTGGCAGTATTTGGGTATTATAATAAAACATGTCTTTAATTTTATGCTTTTTATTTGTTGCTATGTAATGTCTTTTAGGATAGGGCCAGTGATATTAATCTTTCATTCCTTGAACAGATTTTTAAGTGCTCTGAATGGTTAGTTTTAAGTACTGTGAGAAATAAGTTGAATTAATTCTTTAAATAGCAGTAAACTTCACACCCCCAATGCAGATTCTTAGCTACTGAATTTAACAGTTGAGAACAATTTGGTTAAAATTTTCTAACATTGAAGTTGGACTCCTTATACGTAATTAATTTCTTATTTATTTGAAATTTTTCTTAAATTCAGTAAATCAGTTTTAAGACTTCATAATAAAGCAGCATGCTATAACTTTAATTTTGTTAGTGTTAATTTTCTGAATAAATCTAGGAGAATTTTTTCCCTGATAACCTACTTTATGGGCCATAGAATTTAATGCATGTTGATGGAGAATCTGACGCTGTTTTGAAAGTGCATGTCAACATGCTATGTAAATTTTAAATATCCATTTACAAAATGCACACAAAAGTATTGTTTTTAATGAGGAAAAAATATATAGTTTGCCAGATGTAAATATAGCAAATAATTTAGGCTTCAGTTTTTTATATATTATTTTATGTTGTTCGAGGGATAAGGAGGCTGAAGTCACTTTAAAATAACTTATACTAGAATTATTACATATTTATATTATAGCATTATTATACAATATAATGCATTATATATAATATGTAGCATTATATAATAATGCTATAATATAAATATATAACTAGTATTTATATACGAAATAATATGACTATGGTACTAAACATGATTAAAATATCATCTTTAGTGTGTGTGTGTGTATGTTATGATTTAAATTGGATTTTACTTGTATTCATTTTTAGAAATATAAAGAAAAGGACAAACACAAGCAAAAACACAAGAAGCAGCCAGAACCATCACCTGCATTGGTTCCTTCCTTGACTGTAACTACAGAAAAAGTAAGTTTTATATACCATTATTTTATTGCATTATATACACAGTTATTTTAGTCCTTTTTGCTTAAAATATATTGTAAACATCTTTGTAAACATGTCATTAAATTTTTTCTCCTGCCTTTATTTTTTTATTGTTTTAGACAGTTACATGATTTAATAGTAAATTATTATTATTAGACATTAAGGTTGTTTCTCAATTTGGGGTTATTATAAACAATATTTAACTGTGATTTCACTTATACGTGGATATATACCATTATTTAGTTTTATATAATAACCAATTATACACTGACTTTTTACTTTTAAGAAATATTTTCATTCCCAGTGTTCTGGTTCCTTCTAACTTTTCCAACCTCTCTAACCCTACATTAAGCACTTTGGCATTTCTATTTCTTAGCCCTTAATCTATTTTCTGTTTATACCATACTTGGTTGTGAAGAACGTTTTAATTAAAGGTAACCAGTGGGAACCATCATTGAGGTTAGAATTTGGGCTGTGATGTAGGCTTCATCTTTCTGATTTTTAATTTTGGCTTCACCACTTACTGAGCTCTAAGGACAGATAGTTAATTTAACCTCTTTGTAACTCGATTTCATCATTTGTAAAGTGAGGGAAATAATTACTGTAATTGAAAATTTGTATGTGTAAAGCAATTAGAACTATGTCTGGTTCATAGTAAATATTACCACGTAAATATTGAATATTATTAAGATTATTATCACATGGTTAATATAAAAAATAAATGGAGACAGGGACAGGTGGCTGGGACAGAGTAAGCAAGGGTGGGGGTGGGGAGTGCAGTAGGATATGAGGCCAGATGAGGGGCCAAACGTGTAGGGCTGTGCAAGCCAGTGGAAGGACTTTGTTTTTTATTTTAGTTTGGGTGAAAAGTGAACTATTGGAGGTTCTGAACCTAGATATAACATTCTCTGACTGAGGTTTTTTAAGTACCTCTGGCTGCTTTGTTATAGATTAAGTAGACTATAATATAGAGAATCAGTGATAGCAGGGAGGCCATTAGGAGGTTTTTGAAACAATCTAGAGAGAGATAACAGGTAACATGGAGGGCCGGACAAGTGATTAGACTGAACCTATACATTATAATGGTTTTAAATTTATGTAAGAAGTATTATAAATTTGCAAGCTAAAGCTGCCTTTTTTTCTGATGTTTTACTATTTTTTTCTTTTTTTTATTGTTGTTCAATTACAGTTGTCCCACCTTTTCCCTATTGCTCTCCCTTCCCCGCTCATCCCCCACTCCCACAGTCAGTCCTGCACCATTGTCTGAACTCTCTGTTTGTGTTCCTTGGCTTGCCCCTGCCCTGTGTTTTTATGCTTAGGAAAATCTTTCCTTTCTTAAAGACTTTAAAAAAATTTCTAAATATATTTTATTGATTATGCTATTATAGGTGTTCCATTTTTCTCTCCTCTTTATTCCCCTCCGTCCTGTACCTTCTCCCTACCAGCATTCCTTCCCTCTGAGTTTACGTCCATGGATCATACATATAAGATTTTTGGCATTTCCATTTCCTATAATATTCTTAACCACCCCCCCCCCGGTCTATTTTGCACCTACCATTTATGTTTCTTACTCCCTGTACCTGTTCCCCTATTCTTTCTCTCCCCATCCCTTCTGATAACCTTCCTTGTGATCTCCATTTCTGTGAGTCTGTTCCCGTTCTATTGTTTGCTTAGTTTGTTTTTGTTTTTGTTTTTAGGTTTGGTTGTTGATAGTTGTGAGTCTGTTGTCATTTTACTGTTCATAGTTTTGGTCATCTTCTTTTTCTTAGATAAGTCTCTTTAACATTTTGTGTAATAAGGGCTGGGTGATGATGAACTCATAGCTTTAGCTTTACCTTGTCTGGGAAGCACTTTATCTGCCCTTCCATTCTAAATGATAGCTCTGCTGCATAGAGTAATCTTGGATGTAGGTCCTTGCCTTTCAAGACTTCAAATACTTCTTTCCAGCCCCTTTTTGCCTGCAAAGTTTCTTTTGAGAAATCAGTTGACAGTCTGATGGGAACTCCTTTGTAGGTAACTGTCTCCTTTTCTCTTGCTGCTTTTAAGATTCTCTCCTTATCTTTAATCTTGGGTAATATAGTTTTGATGTGCCTTGGTGTGTGCTTCCTTGGGTCCAACTTCTTTGGGATGCTCTGAGCTTCCTGGACTTCCTGGACGTCTATTTCCTTTGCCAGATTGGGGGAGGTCTCCTTTATTATTTGTTCAAATAAGTTTTCAATTTCTTGCTCTTCCTCTTCTCCTTCTGGCACCCCTATGATTCAGATGTTGGAACGATTAAAGTTGTTCCATAGGTTTCTGAAGCCTCTCCTCATTTTTTTGAATTCTTGTTTCTTTATTCTGTTCTAGTTGAATGTTTATTTCTTCCTTCAGGTCCAAAGCATCTATTTAAGGCCCAGTTCCCTTCCCTTCACTGCTGGTTCCCTGTATATTTTTGTTCATTTCATTTTACATAGCCTTCATTTTTTTCTCTATTTTGCGACCATACTTAACTACTTCTGCGAGCGTACAGATTACCATTATTTTGAACTCTGCATCCCATAGGTTGGTATCTTTATTGCTTAGTTCTATTTTTGGAACTTTAATCTCTTCTTTCATTTGGGCCACATTTCTTAGCACACCTGTTACAAGGGTGGGGCCTTAGGTATTCACCAGGGTAGGGCAACCCAGGTTGTGTTTTTGTGCTGTATGTGAGGGAGGGGTCTAATAGGGAACAATGCCATTTGTTCAGCTCTCCACAGGCTTTCAGTCACTTCCCCTGCTACCCACTAGCAAATTGGGCCCTTCTAGTGCTGATTCTCATGTGGGTGGGTATGTGAACATTCTAGGACCTTGTGGGTCTCTTCTATGAGGCTGGGAGTTTCTCCTGCCACTGCAACCCCTATAGGTTTTTACAGCCAGAGGCTTTGATGCTTTTCTTTTTCTGCACTGGAACCCTGGCTTGCGCAGTCTGACTCACTCCCCAATTGTTCCTCCTGGTTTATCCGCATGCAAATATGGGATCACCAGCCACTACTTTGCCACACATTCTCTCTACCCCAGCTGCCCATCTACCTCCTCCTACCAGTCTGGATGAATGTTTCTTCTTTAACTCCTTGATTTTGGGCCTTCCATACAGTTTGATTCTCTGGAAGTTTTGGTTGTTTTTTGTTTTTAAATTTGTTGTTGCTTGTTGTTGCTTTCCTTTCAGTTGTGCGAGGAGGCGAAATGTATGTACCTACGCCTCTATCTTGCTGGAACTCATAAAAATTTTTCTTCCATTTTCTTATATTATTTCAATTTTTAAGTAACTCTAAAATAATCCATGTAGGTTTTGTTTAATTTTGCATAAGATACTTTTCCCAAATTACTAACCAGTGTTTATAGTACCATTATTATTTCAATCTTTCCCTGTGGCTTTGGAATCCCTTTTTTATCATGTACTAAATGTTTGGATTAAATTGAATCTGATCCTGGAATTTCCTTTTGTTCTGTTGATCTATAAAAGTCAGCCAATGTCTTTAGTGAATGTCATTTGACTGCTTTGATTCATATTTTACAGACTAATAATATGAATATAATTTATTCACAGTCTGTTTCCCCGAACATTTGCAATCCTCACCTCAGGATACATTTCACAGGACCAGAGTTCAGTATTTTTCCATGATGAATTCCATGTATGTACATTCTCACACATGTATGTGTGCATATTTTGCCTTTTACTCTCGTGTTTTCCAAGTTTCAGAATATGATCACCTCTCGTCAGCTGATTTAAAAAGGGGTAATGTGTTAATCAGGTTAGTCCAGGCAGATTTAAGACAAATAATATGGGGAGGCCTTGAGTGGTTGGAAAGGGGTAGGTGGTTGGATGGTAGAAGACCTGAGTTATAGATACCTTTTAGGAGAACACTGTCATTTTGGTTCACCATATTCTTTGATCTTTTGTTGTGGAGACAGGGAAAGATCAGGGAATGTAAGGTTGAGTGTTACTATGAGCTGTAGGGGCTTCTTTTATGAACCTTATGGTTTATGTTAGTAGAGCACATTTAAATTGCAAGTCATAGGCAACTTGGAGTTACTACTGTAATTTTTAAATACCTGTAATACATAACCAGTTTTGATTTTACATTTTTGAACCTTGCATTTGCCATTTTTCATACCTTAATACAGAACTCCATTTTATTCTTTATTAACTTAAAGTTCATTATAACTGTCTTAAAATTTTCAGTTGCACTTTTCCTGTGACTAATTTCTAACCTCTTCTGATTCTAAGTCTTTTTAAAACTGGAAATTAGCAACAGATGTCTTGAGGTCTCGTGTTAATGTGGTGTCACTATAACCTTTTAAATGCTCCCACTGTAATTTCTCAGTGTAGTATTTTCCTACCGATCTCTGATCACCGTGGTTGTAGACCACTGGTGATACATAGACATGTAAAATGCTAGGAACAAAGTGGGATTTCATATTAATCATTACCAGTGCTACCAGAGTGACCATAAATATGTGTGTCTTTTCTAGAAAACCTAGCTTGATGTTTCTGTCATGGGGAAGGGGGATAGCTTTTATATAAAAGAGGATTAGATGGAACAGATGGGATTCTGCAAGACTTGATACTCTAATAATTTAAAGGATTAAATTATTGACTATGATAATCCTTTAATATCATAAAAGAAGAAAAGACAGCAGAAAAGGAGGCTCACCTTGTGATAGACGGTGCAGTTGTTTCCCTTGATTTCCTCAGTTTAGTCTTTCTCATCACTTCAAATCTGTTTCCTTTTTATAATACTAGTAGTACAAGGGGATATTGCCAAAGAAAGATAAGGAAAGTCTTAGCTCTTGACCTTTTTAAAAAAAATCATTTAAAAAAAATTTTTAAATTGTATTTGACATTCAATATTGTATTCGTTTTAGTGCACAACATAGTAGTTACATATTTAATGTAGGAAGTTATTCCTCTGATAAGTTAGGTCTTGACTGTGAACAGATTTGTTTGATATCAATGATGTGTTTCTGAAAAAAAATTCCTGGACATGTGCCAGAGTTAGGCTGTATTTTTAAATTTGTCGCAAAATTGAGCCTGATACCTTATTAGAAGTCATTTTATTTAACACGTTACTTTTTACCATTACTTGAAGACTTAATAGTTGTTCTGACCTTGATTGTAAATAGCTCACAGTCATTAGTCTTAAAAATTTTGGAGAGGTTTAACTTTACTGTATTTCTTTTAAAAATATTTTATTGTTTACAGTTTTCTCAATTTTTCATCCTGTTCCTCCCTCCACATGGGCCCCAATCCCTCAGGCAGTCCCCACACTGTTCTCCATGTCCATGGGTCATGCATGTATGTTATTTTCCTAACCCCTTCACGTTCTTTCAATGAGTCCTCACCTCTCCCCTTCTCTCTTATAGATATCTCTGATTATGTTTTGTTCGTTAGTTTATTATGTTCATTAGATTCCACATATAAGTGAGATCATATGGTATTTACCTTTCACTGATGCTTATTTCACTTAGCGTAACAGTCCCCAGGTCCATCCATGCTGTTGCAAAAGGTAAGAGTTTCTTCTTTTTTACTGCTGAGTAGTGTTCCATTATGTAAATGTACCACAGTTTTTTTATCCACTCATCTACGGGCACTTAGGCTGTTTGCCAGTCTTGGCCATTGTAAATAATGCTGCTAGGAACGTAGGGATGTATATATTCTTTTGAATTGGTGTTTCAGGATTCTTAGGATATATTCCCAGATGTGGAATCACTGGGTCAAAAGGCAGTTCCATTTTTAATTTTTTGAGGAAGTTCCATACTGTTTTCCACCGTGACTGTACCAGTCTGCATTCCCAGCAAAAGTGTGCTGAGGTTACCTTCTCCATAGCCTCACCAGCACTTGTTTGTGGGTTTATTAACAGTAGTTGCCATTTAGGCAGGTGTGAGGTGATAAAGTGGTTTTAATTTGCATCTCTCTGATGGCCACTGATGTTGAACATTTTTTCATATGTCTATGGGCTATGTGTCTGTCCTCTTTGAAGAAGCATCTATTAAGGTCCTTTACCCATTTTTTAATCGGGTTGTCTGCCTGTTGTTGAGTTGTATAAGTTATTCAAATATTTTGAAAATTGAACCCTTATCCGATGTGTCATTGGCAAATAGGTTCCCATAAAGTGGATTCCCTTTTTATTTTAATGATGGTTTCTTTAGGTGTGCAGAAGCTTTTTAGTTTGATGTAGTCCCGTTTGTTTATTTTTTCTTTTGTTTCCCTGGGCCTATATACAATGTACGCAAAAGTATTGCTATGTGAGATGTCTGAAATTTTACTGCCTATGTTTTCCTTTAGCATTTTTATGCTATTGTGACTTACTTTTAAAACTTTCATCCATTTTGAGTTTATTCCAGTGAATGGTGTAAGCTGGTGGTCTAGTTTCCTTTTATTTTTTTTTCCACATACCAGTCCAGCTTTTCTAGCAGCATTTGTTGAAGAGACTGTCTTTACTCCATTGTATACTCTTGCCTCCTGTGTCAAATATTAATGGACTGTGGTTTTATTTCTGGGCTCTCCATTCTCTTTCGTTGATCTAAATGTCTGTTTTTATGCCAGTACCAGGCTGTTTTGATTGTGGGGTCTTAATTGATATTAGGTATTGTGATCCTTCCAACTTTGTTCTTTTTTATCAAGATTTTGGGTCTTTTTGGTTCCATATAAATTTTTGGAATATTTGTTCTGTATCTGTGAAATATGCCATTGATTTTAATAGGAATTGCATTAAACTTACAGATTGCTTTGAATAGTATGGGCATGTTAATGATGTTAATTCTTCCAATCCCTGAACAGAGTATATGCTCCCATTTATTTGTATCTTCTAATGTTTCTTTCTTAATTGTCCTATAATTTTTGGAGTATAGGTCTTTTACCTCCTTGGTTAAATTTAATCCTAAGTATCTTATTTGTTGTTGTTGTTGTTGCACTGGTAAATGGGATTATTTTCTTAGTTTCTCTTTCTGGTAATTGATTATTGCTGTGTAAAATGCCACTAACTTCTGAGTATTGGTTTTGTGTCCTGCTACTTTACCAAATTCATTTAGTAGGTCTAGTAGTTTTTTTGGTGGAGTCTATAGGGTTTTTTATGTATAATATCATGTTTTCTGTGAATAATAACAGTTTTACTTTCTCCTTTCCAGTTTGTTTGCCTTTTATTTCTTCTTGTCTGATTGCTGTGGCTAGGACTTCCAGTAGTATGTTGAATAAGAATGGTGAAAGAGGGTATCACTGTCTTGTTCTTAAGAGAAAAACTTTTAGTTTTTGCCCATTGAGGATGATGTTGGCTGTAGGTTTTTCATATATGGCCTTTATTATGTTGAGGTATGTTCTCTCTATTCCTACTTTTCTGGGAGTTTTTATTGTAAACAGGTGCTTGGTTTTATCAAATGCTTATTCTGCATCTGTTGATATGACTATGTGATTTTTATCCTTCATTTTGTTTATGTGATATATCACATTTATTGACTTGGGAATGTTGTATAACCTTGCATCCCTGGGATAAATCCCATTTGATCATGGCATATGATCTTTTTAATATATTGCTGGATCTGGTTTGCCAATATTTTGTTGAGGGTTTTAGTATCTATATTCATCAAGTATATTGGCTCATAACTTTCATTCTTTGTTTTATCTTTACCTGGTTTGGAATTAGGATAATACTGGCCTTGTGAAAGAGCTTGGGAGTTGTCCTTCCTCTTGAATTTTTTGGAATAGTTTGAAAAGAAGAGGTAGTAGTTTTTCTTTGAGTGATTGGGAAAATTTACCTGGGAAGCCATCTAGTCCAGGACATTTATTTGCTTGGAGTTTTTTGATTACTGCCTCAATTTTACCAGTTGTTATTCAGTCTGTTCAGGTTTTCTGCTTCTCCCTGATTTGGTTCTGGAAGATTGTATGCTTCTAAAAATTTATCCATTTTGCCCAGATTGTCCATTTAGAATTTTGGCATATAGTTCATACTGTTTTCTTATAATCCTTTGTAGTTGTGTAATATTAGTTGTTACTTCTTTTTCATTCCTGATTTTATTTATTTGGGTCCTCTTTTTTTCTTGTTGAGTCATGTTAAAAAGCCATCAATTTTGTTTATCTTTTCAAAACACCAGCATCTGGCTTCATTGATCTTTTGGATTTTTTATTTTTTAGTCTTTATATTATTTTTTTCTGCTCTGAACTTATTATTTTCTTCTTTCTACTCTTTCCAGGCTTTGTTTGTTGTTATTTTTCAGTTCTGTTAGGTGTAGGGTTAAAGTCTTTATTTGAGATTTTTCTTCCTTATTATGTAGACCTATAATGGCATGAACCTCCCTCTCAGTAGTGCTTTCACTATGTCTTTAGGTTTTGGGTTGTTGTGTATTCATTTTCATTTTCCAGGTAATTTTTTATTTCTTTCTTGATATAATTGATAACACATCAACAGCAAAAGAGCCAAGAATAAGAAAAAAGAGAAATGTAATAGTAAAAGAAAAAAATATGAAAATATCAAAGGGAAGAAAAATGATTATGAGAGGAGAGAAGGAAGAGAAACAGTAAGAAGAAGGAATAAAAAGAACAAAATTACACAAAAAGAACAAAGAAAGATAAAGAATAAAATATATGAAAAGGAAAAATGAAAAATATAGAGTAAGAAAAGGAAAGAGTAAAATGAGAGTAATATGAGAGAAAAAATAGAGATTAAAAGAAAAATAGGAAAAAATAAGAAAAATAATGAAAAAGAAGTAAGTTGAATTCATCTTAGTGGAATTTAGTGGCTGCTTGCTGGGTTCTTCCTTTGATGCTGCTTCAGTGTTGTGAGAAGCTTTATAAACCAATGTGAGATGCTATCCATATCTGGTCTTTGGCAGCTTGTTTGAAGCTCCAAGGGATCCACATTTTGTTGCTACTTGTGCCAGGCTTGGCTGAACATGGGAGGGACCAAGCTGCGATGCAAGGCCCGTCAAGGGATACATCAGCAAATATCTCAAGACACCCCAGGATCTGTCTCTGCCTGCTGGCTTGTTGTCAGTTGCTGAACCAACTGTTTCTTAAAGGGGTTCTGGCAGAATCGGGAGAATGAGATCTCTGGATCTTTCGTGGTGGGGATGTGCCATTCAGACATCAGGAAAGATGTTGGGTATCCCAACGTTAAGATTTTGATCTGAATGATTCCACCATTTTCCTGTAGATGTGCTAGTATTTTTTTTAAGGTTATTTTTCTTTTTGTACCAAAGATTGGATAGATCATCTTCTGTCTTTTTATTTTTAAGGAGAGGGTAAATGAGGATCTAATTCTAAGTATATCTCTTAAATTAGCTGTTAAATTTTATATTGTTTCTTTAAGACTTTTTGGTCATGGAACAAACTTTCTTTTTGTAAAATATGTTAGTTGATTTTTTAAAAGATTGTATTTATTTATTTATAGAGAGAAGGGAAGGGAGAGAGGGGGCCGGGAAACATTGATGTATGGAGAGAAAAACATCAATCAGTTCTTTCATGCCCCTAACTGGGTCCTGGTTTGCAACCCAGGCATGTGCCCCAACTGGAAATCGAACTGACAACCTTTCAGTTTGCAGAACACCTAACCCATGAAGCCACATCACTCAGGGCTTAACTGGGTTTTTATTTTTAATGTTTAATTTTAAAATTTGCATGTGTTTCTTTAAAGGTTGACTTTTAAGGAAATCTTTAGGACTTTTAAGTTATGATGAAATCCAGGTGTAGATTAATTTACTGTTTTTACTCTTTGTTCTTTCCCTATAGCATTCATCAACACAACACATCTGAATGCTAACTCAAGGAATTTTTTATTAAAATTAATTTTTAAGGGAATACACATGAACAGGAATCTTAAGATGGTAAAGGCATTCAGAAATTAATTATATTTGTATCTGAAACTAATACAAAATCATGTAGAATGCAAACTAATTAAAAAAATAAAATTAAAAAATGTTGATGAAAATAATTAAAAGTAAAAATAAACAATAGTTTATTGTACCATATAAATTCGACTTTCTGTTAAGGTTTCTTGAGGTACAGTTGTTGTATAATAAATTATACATATTTAGGGTAAAAATTTTATACAAATTTGTGAAACTATCACTACGGTCAGTAGGAAGAGCTTATTTGTGACTCAGTAAACCCCCTTCTTGTCCTCCTACTCCTACATATGCCCTGACCACTATTGTTCTGCTTTCTGTCACTATAAATTAATTTAAATTTTCTAAAACATTAGAAGTGGAAACATTGAAACACGTAAACTTTATCTGAGTTCTTTCACTCAGCTTAATTATGTGAGATTCATCCATGTTGTGTGTATCAATTTTTCATTTCTTTTTATTGTTGACCACTGTTTTATTATGTGAACATACCATAATTTGTTATTGATTTAACAAGTGATGGATATTCAGTTTGTTTTCATTTTGAGGGTATTACAAATAAAGCAGCTAGAGTGTAATAGAAGTGTTTGTATAGACATATGCTTTTACTAACAAATGGAATACAGCTGGGTCACAAGGTAGGTGTATCCTTAATTTTTGACACTATCAAACTGTTTCCAAAGTGGTTGTGCCATTTAACAATTCTACCAGCTGTATACAAGAATTTCTCTTCCTTTATATTCTCAGTAACACTTTGTATGATCAATTATTATTATTTTAGTCTAGTGGGTATGTAGTTGGTTTCTCACTGTGGTTCTAATTTGCATTTTTCTTAATGACTAAATTATGTTGAAATCTTTGCATTTGTATATTTGCTATTTATTTTTCGGTAAGTATCTATTCTGATCTGTCTACCACTTGTGGCTTTTTATTGGCTTGTTTTCTTACTATTGAGCCTTGTAAGGCATAGCTTCTTGGTGCAAATCCTTTATCCAGATACATTATGTGGAGATATTTTTACCACTCAGTAACTTGAGCAGGTATTCTTAATTATGCTCACTATATAATTTTTAAAATGATTTCTTCTATAAGTTTTATATTTTTGTTTTACATTTTGCTCTCTGATCCATTTTGAGTTAATTTTTGCATATGATGTGAGTTCTACATCAAAGTCCACTTACTTGAGTAGAAATGTCCATTTTTCCAGAGCCATGTATGGAACAGACTGTTCTTCTCTACAGAATTGCCTTTACCCGTATTTGCTGAAAACTGGACAAACTGGGTATTAGTTGATTATTTGTATTGGCTTATTTCTGGACTCTGTTTTGTTTCATTGATTTGTTTGTCTGTTCTTATATTAACAGCACACTATTTAAATTACTGAGTTTTGGAATAACCCTTTCTATCAGGTAGTATCCATCTTCAACTTTGTTTTTCTCTTAGTTGTTTTGGCTCTTCTAGGTTCTTTGCATTTTTATATGAATTTTAGACCCATTGTCAAATTGTGGAAATAAGACTGTGAATATTTTGATTTGAACTTCATTCAATCTACAGATCATTTTGGAGGACAGTTGATCTTAATTATATTCAGTCTTCTGATCCATGAACGCAGTTTATCTCTTGACCTCAATTTTTACTTTAGCAGCGAGTATTCAGGTTTTGTATAGCCTTTTTCAGCTTGTTTCCAAATATTTGATATTTTTTGATGCTGTCATAGCCTTTTTTATTATCATATTCTGATTAGTCTTTGCTAGTATACAGAAGTACATTTTTTTCAACTTTGTTTGTGGATCTGGTACCCTGTAACCTTGCTGAACATTTGTTGTTATTTCTAGTAGCCTATTAATTCCATTGAATTTTCTTTATAGACCATCATGCCAATTATGAATAAGGCAGTTTTACTTCATCCTTTTCAATCTGGGTGGCTTTCGTTTCTAATTATACCTGTTAGAACTTCAGTGCAGTGCTGGTAGAAGTGGTGAGAGTGAGCACCTTTGCTTTTTCCCTGATCTTTGGGGGAATGTATTTAATCTTTTAACATTCCATGTGATGTTGAGGAAGTTTCCTTCTTGTCCTGAGAGTTTTTATTAGCAATGGATATTAGATTTTTGTCAGATAATTTTTCTACATATTTTAATAGATATATTGGTATGATTTTTTCTTTTTTGGTATGAGGTCTGTCTGGAAAAAGTCTAGCCATTGTTAATGAGAACAGTTTACACAATATCAACATAACCAAGGAGAGTGGACTGGAATGCACATGTGTGAACAGTGATAACTTCACTGCACTAGTCAGTGGGGGCAGTAGACGCTGTTCAGTGAGCATGTGCACTGTGTGGCTGTTACATTCAAAGTGACTGAGCCATTTGAGCAACAGATCTGCATCAGATTTTATGCTAAGCTTGAACATTCCTCTGCAGAAACTATTCAGATGATTCAGAAGGCTTTTGCAGACGATGCAGTGAGTGCAGTGCAAACAAAAGTGTGGTGCACACGCTTCAAAGATGGTTGAGAACCGCTTGAAAGTGATCCACATTCTAGAAGGCCTACAACAAGCAGATCACCTGAGAACATTGAATGTATACAGGCAGTATCAGCAAAGATCAGAGAACTATGTGAGGTCCCAAGGTGGCTACTTTGAAGGAGACTGAGGTGTCATTGTCCTATGCACAATGTTTCTTCAATAAATGTTTCTGTTTTTCATATTACATGTCTGGATACCTTCTGGATAGCTATGTGATATGGCTAGTTTTGATTGATTTTTCCAGTTGTTAAACCAAACTTAGATTCCTGGGATAACTCCTACTTGGTCTTAATGTATTACCATTTTTATATATTGTTGAATTCAACTTTTTGATTTTTGTAAACGAATTTTTGCATCTGTATTTATAAGGGATATTGGTTTGTAGTTTTCTTAGAATGTCTTTGTTTGGTTTTGGTGTCAAAAGTAATGCTGACTTTATAGGATGAATTGTAAGTATTCACTCTTACTAAACTTCCCTGAAAGAGTTTGTCTAAACTTAGTATTATTTTTGTTTGATAGAATTCACTTCTAAAGCCATCTGGGCCTAGAATTTTCCTTATAGGAACGTTTTTAACTATAATTCCATTTCTTTAACAGATATGTTGCTATTCAGGTTATCTATTACTTGAGTGAGCTATTCTTTTTTTTCCTAATTAGGTTGTCTATAGGTTTATGAATTTTATCAGTCTTCTACTAACTTTTCATTTTATTGATTTTTCTCTATTTTTATATTTTATATTTTAGTGATTTCTACTTTGGTTTCATTTATTTCCTTTCTATTGCTTACTTTGGGTTTCCTTCACTCTTTCTAATTTCTTAAGGTACAAGATGATGAAACTTGTTTAAGACCTTTCTTTTTTCTAATATAGACAGTTTAAAAAACTAATAAAGTGAGCAGTTTTAGATTAATAGCTAAATTGAGTGGAAAGTATAGAGGTGTCCTATATCCGCTGTCTTCACGCACATACAGCTTCCTCCACCATCAGTATCTCACACAACTCACCCAAAGTCCATAGTTGACATTAGGATTTACCCTTGCTATTGTATATTCCATTCGAAGGGTTCTGCAAATGTGTAATGACATGTATCCACTATTGCAGTATTCTTCTGAATAGTTTCACTACCCTAAAATTTATGCCTATTCATTCTCCTTTCTTCTAAACCATGACAACCACTTTTTTTTTTACTGTATCCATAGTTTTACCTTTCCCAGAATATCATACAGTTGAAATCATACAGTATGCAGTTTTAGTTTCACAGCAAAATTGAAAGTAAGGTCCTAAGATTTATCTTATAACACCTATTTCAGCATACCGTTCCTCTGTTCTCAACATCCCCCACCAGAGTGGTAAACTTGTTACCGTCAGTAAACCTATATTGATATGTTCTTATTATCCAAAGTCCATAATTCACATTACTGTTTGGTTTGGACAAATATATGATTGGTATCTACCATGGTAGTATAAGACACAATAGTTTCACTGGCTTCAAAGTCCTCTGTTTTCCAGCTATTCATCCTTACCCACTTCTAGTCCTTTTCAACCACTGATCTTTTTATGGTCTCCATATAGTTTTTGCCTCTTCCCAAATGTCATATAGTTGTAATCATAGTATGTAGCATTTTTTAGGTTAGCTTTTTTTCACTTAGTAATATGCATTTAAGATTTCTCCAATTTTTTTCAAGGCCTGATAGCTGATTTTTTTCCTAGGACTGAATAATATTCTATTTTCTAGATGTATCACAGTTTATTTTTTCATTCACATTATATCTTTGTTGCTTCCAAGTTTTGGAAATTATGAATACACATACTATATTAAACATCCCTGTGCAGGTTTTTGTGAGGATACAATTTTTTAACTTTTTTGGGTAAATACCACGGAGTGTGATTGCTGAATCATATGTTATGTTTAATTTTGTAAGAAATTGGTAAACTATCTTCCAAAATGGCTGAATCATTTTGCACTCCTACCAGCAGTAGATGAGAGTTCTGTTTTCTTTATATCTTCACTAGCATTAGATGTTAATCACCGTTCTGGATATTGGCCATCCTCATGGGTGTATAGTAGTATCTGTCTCATTTTTAAAATTTGCAGTTCTTGGCTGAAATAGAATGTGGACCATTTTTTCTTATGCTTATTTGCCATCTGTATATCTTTGGTGACGTGTTTGTTAAGGTTTTTGGCCCTTTTACAAATCTGGTCTGTCTTACCATTGAATTTTAGGAGTTTTTAATATATTTTCAGTGAGTCTGTTTAATCAGATTTGTTTTTTGCAAATATTTTCTCACAGTCTTTGGCTGCCTCTTTTGTTAACTTGATAGCATCTTTCTCAGAGCAGAAGTTTTTAATTTTAATGAAGTCCAGCTTACCAATTCTTTCTTTTATGGAGTATGTTTTTAGTGTTGTATCTAAAAAGTCATTGCCAAACCCAAGGTTCTTTTATTTTCTCCTTTGTTATTATTTAGAAGTTTTATAACTTTGTGTTTTACATTTAGGTCTGTGATCCATTTTGATTTAATTTTTGTGAAGGATGTAAATTCTATGTCATGTTTTTGCATGTGGACATCCATTTCTGGCACCATTTGTTGATAAGCCTATCTTTGCTATTGTATTGCTTTTGTACCTTTGTCAAAGATCATGGACTATATTTATGTAGGTCTATTTCTGGGCTCTCCATTCTGTTTTATTAATCTGTTTTTCTATTCTTTTTGTCAATTCTCACAGTCTTACTTATTCTAGCTTTCTAGTAAGTCTGAAATCAAGTAATGTCAGTACTCCAGATTGCTCTTGTCCTTCAATATTGTGTTGGCTATTTGGGACCTTTTGTCTCTTCATATATACTTTGCAATCAATTTGTCAGTATCCACAAAATAATTCCCTGAAGTTTTTATTGAGATTGTATTGAATCTGTAGATCAGTTGGGGAGATATTATCTTCCTATTAATGAAGCTGGAATATTTCTCCAATAATTTAGTTCTTTTTTTGATTTTGTTCATCAAAGTTTTGTTGTTTTCCTCAGATAGACCTTACTCATATATTGTTAGATTTAAAGCTAAGTAATTTTACAGGGTGCTATTATACATGGTGTGTTTTTTAATCTCAGATTTCTGCAACCTTGCTATAAACACTTGTTCCTGGAGTCTTTTTTGTTAATGATTATTTTGGATTTTCTGCAGAAATGATCATGTCATCTGTGAAAAAAGTTTAATTTCTTTCCTCCTGAACAGTCTGTTTTTAATTTCTTTGTTTTATTGCATAAGCTGGACTTCCAATATGATGTTGAAAAGGAGTGGTGAGAGAGAGGAGACATCCTTGCCTTGTTCTTGATATTAGTGGGGGAATGCTTGTCATTATTCTCCATTATATATAATGTTAGCTGTAAGTTTTTTACACATACAGTCAGCCATCTGAACCCATGGGTTCTGCATCTGCAGATTCAAACAACTGTAGAATAAAAACATTTGAAATAAATAAAGAAACATTGTTATTGATATGTATAATTCATTAGGCCTGTGATGGTTGAGTCTGTACAGAACATAGCAGTGACTTTATTCTTTTATTATTCCTTAAACAGTACTGGATAACAATTGTTTACATAGCACTTACATTGTATTAGGTACTGTAAGTATAACCTAGAGATGAATTAAAATATTTGGGTGGAGGTGCATAGATTATACGCAAATACTGTGACATTTTATGTGAAACTTGAGCATCAGTGGATTTTGGTATCCTTGGGGGAACCAGTCTCTTGTGGATATGAGGAATGAGTGTGTTCTCTATCAAGTTGAGAAAGTTCTTCCTCCTTTACTGAGAGTTTTTATTGTGAATGGGCGTTGAATGTTTTTTCTATACCTATTGATATGATATGTGATTTTTCTTTTCTTTGTTGATGCGGTGGATTACATTAATTGATTTTTGAATGTTGACCCTGCCTTGCCTTCCTAGGATAAATCTCACTTGGTTTTGGTACGTAATTCTTTCTATATTGTTGGATTCAATTCACTAATATTTTGTAGAGGATTTTTACCTCAGTTTCATGATAGATATTGTTCTGTAGTGTTTTTACTAGTTGCAATTAGTCTGTTAATATATTCTGATTCTCCCTGATTCACTTTGGAAGATTATATGTTTCCAGGAATTTATTCATTGTATTCAGATTGTTCTATTCGTTGACATATAGTTGTTCCTAATATTTTCTTGCAATCGTTTGTATTTCACATCAGTTTTTACTTCTCTTTCATTTCTGATTTTATTTATTTGGGTCCTCTTTCCTTTCTTGATGAGTGTGGTTAAAGATTTGTCAATCTTGTTTATCTTTGTAGAGAACCAGCTCTTGGTTTCATTGATCTTTTCTATTGGTGTTTTATTTTATTTACTTCTGCAATGATACTTATTATTTCCTTATTTCTACTCACTCTTAACTTTGTTGTTCTTTTTCAAGTTTATTTAAGTGTTAAGTTAGATTATTTGAATTTTTTTTTGTTTGTTTCTTGAGGTAGTCCTATAATGCTATGAATTTCGCTCTCAGGACTGCTTTCACTGTGTCACAGAGATTTTGAGTTGTTATGTTCTCATTTTCATTTGTTTCAAAGTATCTTGATTTTTTCCTTGATCTCAATTGTTAACCTATTCATTGTTTAGTAACATTTTATGTAGCCTCCATGTCTTTGTGTGCTTCTTAGTTTTTTTCTTGTGATTAATTTCTAGTTTCATACCCTTGTGATCAGAGAAGATGCTTTATATGATTTTAATCTTCTTAAATTTGAGATTTGTTATGTGTCCTAACATGTGCTCTATCCTAGAAAATGCTTCATGTGTACTTTAAAAGAATGTATATTCTGCTTCCTTGGGATGAAATGCTCTGAAGGTATCAGCTGAATCCATCTGATGTAGTGTGTCCTTTAAGAGTGCCGTGTCCTTGTTGATCTTCTGCCCAGGAGATCTGTCCATTGATTTTAGTGGTGTGTTAAAATTCCCTACTATGATTGTATCCCTGTCGATCTGTTTTTGTATTTCCATCAAAATTTGCTTTATACAGTGATCCCTCACCTATTGCGGGAGTTAGGTTGCAAAGACCCCCGCGATAGGTGAAAATCCATGAAGTAGCAGCGTTATATTTATTTTATTATTTATATATATTTTAAGGCTTTATAAACCCTTCCCACACTCCTATAAACCTTTCCCACACTCTTATTAACCTTTCCCACACTCTTATAAACACTTCATATGCTCTTAAACACTTTCTGTACTCTTAAACCTGCGTAATTTTAACAACATATAAAATTCTATATGGGTACTCACCAGTGAAGTATACAGTTGTCCCTCGCTATATCACGGTTCACTTATTGCGGCTTTACTGCATCGTGGGTTTTTTAAAACTGCAATAAGTGAACTGCGATATAGTGACAGACGACTATATATTTAGGTACTCCTGTGTTGGGTGCGGTGCGATGATGTTTACAAAGGTTAAATCTTCTTGTTGGATTGTTCCCTTTATTATCATGTAGTGTCCTTTGTCTCGTACATAGCCTTTGTTTTAAGTCTCTTTTGTCAGATGTAAATATTGCTACCCCAACTTTTTTTTCATTACCATTTACATGAATATCTTTTTTTATTTCTTTACTTTTAGTCTGTGTGTATCTTTTGTTCTGAGGTGGTTCTCTCGTGGAGAATTCGTCTACTCTATATCTTTTGATTGGAACACTTAAGCCATTTACTTTCAAAGTGATTATTGATAGATAGGTACACAGTTATTGCCACTTTATTCTTTTAACTGTATCCTTCTGGTTCTTCTTCATAAAGAATACCATTTAACATTTTTTGTACTCATGGTTCGGTGGTAACAAACTCATTTAGCTTTTTCTTGTTTGGGAAGCTCTTTATTCCTCCTTCGTTTTTAAACAATAGCTTTGCTGGGTAAAGTAGTCTTGGTTGTATGTCTTTGCTTTTCATTACTTTGAATATATTTTGCTAATCCCTTCTGCCCTGCAAAGTTTCTGCTGAGAAATCATCTGACAGTCTTTTGGGAACTCCCTTTTTTCTTGCACCATTGCCATTTTAATTATAATGTGTCTTGGTGTGGGCCTTCTTGGATCTAACTTGTTTGGGACTCTGTGTTTCCAAGGCTTACATCTCTTTTTCCTTCACTAGGTTAGGGAAGACACTCTTTCTTCAAATAACTTTTCTTTTAATATGTTTTATTGATTATGCTATTACAGTTGTCCCATTCTCCCCCTTCATTCCCCTCCACCCTACGCACCTCCTCCCACCCACATACCCCCCATTTAGTTCATGTCCATGTGTCATGGGTTCTTTAGCTTCTACATTTCCCACACTATTCTTGCCCTCCCCCTGTCTATTTTCTACTCATCATCTATGCTACTTGTTCTCTGTACCTTTTCCCCGTCTCTCTTCCTCCCACTCCCCTGTTGCTGACCTTCCATGAGATCTCCATTTCTGTGTTTCTGCTCCTGTTCTAGTTCGTTGCTTAGTTTGCTTTTGTTTTAGGTATGGTTGTTAATAACTGAGTTTGCTGTCTTTTTACTGTTCATATTTTTTATCTTCTTTTTCTTAGATAAGTCCCTTTCACATTTCATATAATAAGGGCTTGGTGATGCTGAACTCCTTTAACTTGACCTTATCTGAGAAGCACTTTATCTTCCCTTCCATTCTAAATGACAGCTTTGCTGGATAGAGCAATCTTGGATGTAGGTCCTTGCCTTTCATGACTTGGAATACTTTTTTCCAGCCCCTTCTTGTCTGCAAGATCTCTTTTGAGAAATCAGCTGACAATCTGATGGGAACTCCTTTGTAGGTGACTGTCCCCTTATCTCTTGCTGATTCTAGGATTCTCTCCTTCATTTTAATCTTGGGTAATGTAATTTTGATGTGCCTTGCTATGTGCCTCCTTGGGTCCAACCTCTTTGGGACTCTCTGAGCTTCCTGGATTTGCTAGAAGTCTATTTCCTTTGCCAGATTGGGGAAGTTCTCCTTTATTATTTGTTCAAATAACATTTCCACTTGTTGCTCTTTCTCTTCCCCTTCTGGTACCCCTATAATTCGGATGCTGGGATGTTTAAAGATCTCCTGAAGTTTCCTAAGCCTCTCCTCACTTTTTTGAATTCTTGTTTCTTTATTCTTTTCTGTTTGGTTGTTTCTTCCTTCTGGTCCACTCCATTGATCTGAGTCCCAGTTTTCTTCCCATCACTATTGGTTCCCTGTGTATTTTCCTTCATTTCACTTAGTGTAGCCTTCATTTTTTCATCTAATTTGCAACCATATTCAACCAATTCTGTGAACATTCTGATCACCAGTGCTTTGAACTGTGCATCTGATAGGTTGGCTATCTCTTCATCGCTAAGTTGTATTTACTCTGGGGCTTTGATCTGTTCTTCCGTTTGGGTCTTGTCTTGTCTTGTCTTGTCTTGTCTTGTTTTGTCTTCTCTTCTCTTCTCTTCTCTTCTCTTCTCTTCTCTTCTCTTCTCTTCTCTTCTCTTCTCTTCTCTTCTCTTCTCTTCTCTTGGTCTGGTCCCGTGTGTTACGTATGAGGGGCGGAGCCTTAGGTGTTCACCAGGGCAGGACAACCTAGTTGCTGGGTTCTGACGCTTTATGTGGGGGCGGGGTCAGAAGGGGAACAATGTTGCTTGCTTCCCTCTCTCTCGGATTTCAGTCCCTTCCGCCACTTCCCACTAGCAAATTGTGCCCTTCTGGTGCTGATTTCCATGTAGATGGGCTTGTGTATGTTCTAGGACCCTGTGGGTCTCTCCAATGAACTCTCCTTTGAGGCTGAGAGTCTCTCCCGGCACCTCAACCCCCACAAGTGTTTTTAGTTGGTGCTTTTAGGCTTTATTTTTTGGCGCTGGGGCCCTGCGTTGCGTGGTCTGTCTTGCTCCCCATTTTTGCCTGGTTTATCTGTGTGTGAATGTGTGACCACAGTCAGCCAGCCGCCAGTCAGCCAGCTGCCTTGCGCGCCTCTCTGGGTCTGCCTGTTGCCACTCCATGCTGGGGGTCTGCCAGCCCTGCTTTTTTTCCTGCCTCGACCCTTGCCTGCCAGCCACCAACTCCGCCGCTCTTACTGGTCTGCAGGAATGGTTGTCAGACTTCCATACAGTTCAATTTTCTGTCAGTTCTGGTTGTTTTTTTGTTTCTAAATTTTTGTTGTCCTTAATTTTGGTTGTGTGAGGAGGCACAGTGTGTCTACGTATGCCTCCATCTTGGCTGGAAGTCCTCAGATAACTTCTTGATCCCTTGTTCTCCCTTTCTGGTATTCCTCTGATGGGGGAGTTGTTACTCTACATGTTCTTTCAAAAAGTTCCCTTCAACTTCTCATTTTAAAAATTCTTTTGTCCTTTTTTTCCTTTTCTACTTTGCATTCCAAATGGCAGTTTCAGTCCTTTACTTCATTTAATCTGCCATTTATTATTTCTGCTGTATTCTTCATTTCAGATATCATAGTCTTCATTTCTGACTGGCCCTTATTTATGGTTATAAGGATGCTCAACAACATGAAAAAGAATACAGTAGAATATACTAGACATAATAAATGTTAGGTTGGATGAAGTGAAAGATCAAATCTGCCATTACTTGAAACTCTTATATTCAATAAATTGCTTTCCTCCATTTCATTTAACTTTTTTTTTTTTTTTTTTTTGAGATTTTTCCTGTTCTTTCATTTGGGGCCTTTTATTTCGTCTCCCAATTTGGCTGCCTCTTTGTGTTTGTTTATATGCATTAGATAAATTTGCTCTGATTTCCAGTCTTAATGGACGGCCTTATGTGTCCTGTGGGTTCATGTGGTACAGTCTTCCTGTTCACTTGAACCGAGTGCTACAGGATGGTCCGTTGTGTGGGTTATGTGGTTCCTCTTGTTTGAATTGTATTGAATTGTTTGTGTGGGATCAACCCTCAGGCTGACTTGACAGCGAGGCTCAACTGCAACCATGGAATGTGAGCTCCCTTGCAGGTGCTGGCACACAAAGCAGAATTTGTCTCAGCAGGATCTGGTGCCTGCTGAGATCTCCCTTTGGATGTGTTGCTTTTGAAGCTAATTGAAGCAACATCCTGCTGTGATGTTGTCTGAATGTGTTCACTCTGTATGTTGGTTCTGGGCCTCTTGCAGGGGACTGTGGTTCAGTCTAAAGCAAGATGCTGCCTGTGACTGGCCCTTGGCAACCTGTTTGTAGCTACAAATGATTCACAGTTTGTGGCTGCCTCTGCTGGGCCTGGCTGCACACCAGGCCTGGATTTTACCAGCACCAGGCCTAGGCAGGTCAGCAAAAGTCCAAAGGCATTCCAAGATCTGCTTCCACCTGCTGGCTGCCCATCAGGCTCAGTCACTGAAAGGGCCTCTGGATGTACTCCTCAGCAGGGTGTAAGCTCCACATAATGGGGGTCAGAGGGAGTCTAAAGTTTGGGACTATTGCTTCCCCCCAAGCTGATGTGCACAGAGGGGAGCGATCTACCCAGGAAAGGTGGTGTCTGTGGTATGGGAGAATGACTCAGCATGTGGATCCTGGTGGCTCTTTCTTTAGCTCTCTCCTAAGAGCCACAGATTCCATATTTGACTCATGTGACTCTAGTCTGCTTTACCCTCCTTCCACTGGAGCCCAGGGTGAGTGTCTGTGAAAGAAATTTTGTGTGTTGGCCCTTTAAGAGGTTTTGTGTCTTGGCCCTGTGTCTCTAGCAGATTTCATCTCTGTCTGGTGTACAGAAGCCCCACTGCTTTTCACAGCCAAATGTTATGTTGGGGCCTCTTCCTGGCTCTGGTGCTCTTGGTTAGGGAGCCCAGCTTGGGGATTAGACCCCACACTTTTCAGGGGAAACCTTTGCAGTTTATATAACTCTTAAGAATCTGAGACTCCATCTGTGGGAGCAGAAGCAGCCCTTTTTGCATCTCTACCCTTCTTAACAGTTTCTGTTTGGCTTCTGTATATCCTTAATTATAAGACTTCCCTTCAGCTAGTCGTTAGGTGGTTATTCAGTATGATCTGTAATTTAGTTGTAATTCCTCTGTGGTCCTAGGAGGAGGTGAGTATAGCTTCCACTTACTTTGGTACCATCTTGGATCCACCCTTCCTTTCTTTTTTTGCTGGTATTCTCATTATATGTTTGTCACACCATTTATACTTGCCCATGGTTCTTGGATATAGTATTATGTCTTTCACTCATCTTTCTCTTTGCTTTTAATTTTGGAAGTTTTAATTTTTATATCCTCAAGCTCTGAGATTCTTTCCAGAGAAAGAATTATGCTTTGGCAACTCCAGCAGCCATGCCCAATCTACTAATGAGCACATCAAAGAATTCTTTATTTCTGTTACAGTGTTTTTGATCTTAAGTTTATTTCTTTTTTGTTCTTTTCTTAGATTTCCTCATTGCTGCTTACATTACTTGTTTGTTGTTGCATGCTGTCTGTTTTTACATTAAAATCCTTCTCCTATTAGCCCTGGCTGGTGGTATGGCTCAGTGGATTGAGTGCTATTGTCCGAACCAAAAGGTTGTGAGCTCAATACCCAGTCAGGACACATGCCTGGGTTGTGGGCCAGGTCCCCAGCAGGGGGTGTGTGAGAGGCAACCACATATTAATGTTTCTCTCCCACTCTTTTTCCCTTGCTTCCTCTCTCTCTAAAAATAAATAAGATCGTTTTTAAAAAGACATTTAAAAAAATAAAATTCTTAGCCTATTAGTCATAGTTTTAAAAATTCCTGTTTTGATAACCCCAGAAATTTTGCCACAGAATGTCTCTCTGGTTTTGATGCTTGTTCATTCTCTTCACACTGTATTTTCTCTTAGTATATATGCTTCATAACTTTTAAGAAATACATTTTGTTGATTATACTATTACAGTTGTCCCATGTTTTTCTCCCCATTATTCCCCTTTACCTGGCACCCCCCTCCCACCAGCATTCCCTACTTAGTTCATGTTCATAGGTCCTACATATAAGTTCTTCAGCCTCTGCATTTCCTGTACTATTCTTAACCTCCCTCTATTTTGTACCTACTATTCATACTTCTTATTCCCTGTACCTTTCCCCCCCATTTTCCCTCTGCCCCTTCCCCACTGATAAACCTCCATGTGATCTCCATTTCTGTGATTGTGTTCCTGTTCTAGATGTTTGCTTAATTTTTGTTTTTGGTTTTTAGGTTCAGTTGTTGATAGTTGTGAGTTTGTTATCATTTTACTGTTCATAGTTTTGGTCATCTCCTTTTTTGTAGATAAATCCCTTTAACATTTCATATAATAAGGGCTTGGTGATGATGAACTCCTTTAACTTGACCTTATCTGAGAAGCACTTTATCTTCCCTTCCATTCTAAATGACAGCTTTGCTGGATAGAGCAATCTTGGATGTAGGTCCTTGCCTTTCATGACTTCAAATACTTCTTTCCAGCCCCTTCTTGCCTGTAAGGTTTCTTTGGAGAAATCAGCTGACAGTCTGATGGGAACTCCTTTGTAGGTAACTGCCTCCTTTTCTCTTTCTGCTTTGAAAATTCACTCCTTATCTTTAATCTTAGATAATGTAGTTATAATGTGGTTTGGTGTGTGCTTCCGTGGGTTCAGTGTTTTTGGGACTCTGAGCTTCCTGGACTTCCTGGAAGTTACTTCCTTTTCAATGACTGAGCCTTTTCTATTTCCTTTGCCAGATTAGGGAAATTCTCCTTCATTATTTTTTCAAATAAGTTTTCAGGTTATTGCTCTTCCTTTTCTCTTTCTGGCACCCCTATGATTTGGATGTTGGAACATTTAAAGTTGTGCCGGAGGTTCCTAAGCCTCTCCTCATTTTTTTGAATTCTTGTATCTTCATTCTGATCCCATTGAATGTTTATTTTTTCCTTCTGTTCCAAATCATTAATTTGAATCCTGGTTTCCTTTTGTTCACTTTCCTTTCCTTTGGTTCCCTGTAGATTTTTCTTGATTTCACTATTCTTAGCCTTCACTTTTTCCTCTACTTTGCAACCATGCTCAACCATTTTTGTGAGCATCCTGATTATGATTGTTTTGAACTCTGAATCTGATAAGTTGGCTATCTCTTCATTGATACATTGTATTTTTGGAGTTTTGATCTGTTTTTCCATTCGGGCCATGGTTTTTTTTTTTTTTTTTTTTGTCTTGGTGCGCCTGTTATATAGTAAGGGGTAGAGGCTTAGGTATTCGCCAGGGTAGGGCAACCCACGTTGCTGCATTGTGGTGCTGTATATGGGGAAGGGGTCTGAGAGGGAACAGTGCCACTAGCTAGCTGGGCTCTCAGGTGGCTTTCAGTCACTTTCCCCACTACCCACAAGCAAGTTGGGTCCTTCTCGTGCTGATTCCCAGGTCAGTGTGCTTGTGTATGTTTAGAACCCTGTGGGTCTGTCCAACAAACTCTCCTGTGAGCCTGGCAGTTTCTTCTGCTGCCACCTCAACCCCCACAGGTTTTTACTGCTAGAGGTTTTAAGGCTTTATTTCCTTGTGCTGGGATCCTGCGTTGGAGGGTCTTTCTCACCCCCCAGTTATTCCTCCCTGGTTTACCCACAGGTAGGTGTCGGACCGCCCAGTCTGCCAGCTGCTGCCTTGCCACATGCCCCCTCTGGCCCACCTGCCTGTCTCCAACCCTCCAGCCAGTCTGAATGAATATGTTGTTCTTTAACTCCTTGTTTGTCAGACTTCCATACAGTTCGATTTTCTGGCAGTTCTGTTTATTTTTTGTTGTTCAAGGAGGCAGAATATGTCTACCTATGCCTCCATCTTGGCTGGAAGTCTGTTTCATAATTTTTTGTTTTGGAGGTCAATAATGATAGCCTTCATGAAAGGGACTGTGGTAAACAGGCATTATCTATTGTGGTGATAAGGTATTGTGAGAGGGAAACATTTGGTAGTCTTTTGATTAGACTGTGCCCCTGGACTGTGACCTTCACAAGTGAGTCTATCCCTTCCCCTGCCTTGTTAGGTGCGATAGGATGCTGCTGCTGTGCTGGGGAGGCATTGGAGTTGCTCCAGGGACTTTGGTTTCTGATATAACCCCAGCAGGTTATGGTCTGGTAAAAATAGTTTTTCCTGTAAGCAGGCCTTTTAAAGAGGAACAGAATACTTTGGCACGTTTCAGAACTGTTCTTTTCTTTCTTCTGATACTTACTGTGAAGACCTGGTAGAACTCCTGGAGATGAAACTCAAAAAATTTTAAGACTCCCGTATGACTGAGTCCTGCTGGAGTTTTTCTCTCTCAGACTTGTCCACACTGAGTCTTCAGCAACTTTTCAATTATACTTGAGGGCTTTTTCACTCTGATACTGGTTCCCATGGAGGTTTCTGTTGAATTACATTGTGATTTCTGTATCCATGTGCCTGTCTCTCCAGTCTTTGGGGCAGTGGTTTGCCATGTGACCTTGCTGCTTCAATGGATCTAAGAAGAGGAGTTGATTTTTGAGTTCAGCCCTTTACTTGTTAGGATGGAATGAAAACTTCCAAGTTCCTTACATGCTGAACCAGAATCCACAAGTGCTAATGATACGGATTTAATGCTTAAACTTTGTTCTAAGTATGATTTACACATTTGATGTGTTTTATTTTCATTTTTATTTAGTTAAACAATACCCTTTTATTTCCTCTTGATTTCTTTCTTCTTTGACTCATAGGTTACTTAGAAGTGTGTTATTTACTTTTTAACCATTTTGGGATTTTCACATATCTTCTTGTAGTTTCCACTTTAATATTTTTGTATCATTTAATTTTTTTTAATTTCTAAGATTTAAAAAGAAATGACATAATACAGATTATGTTGTTTGATGTCCTATGTGCATTTCAAAAGAATACGTGTTTATTTTGGTCTTGTTGTATGGAGCTTTTCTATAAATGTCAGTTCAAGTTGATTGCTACTTTTTAAGTTCTCTCTATTCTTACTATTTTTGTTGTGTCTACTTGTTCAGTCGGTTATTGAGAAGGGGTTATATAACTGGATTTTGTTATTTCACCATTTTCTGTATTCTGTTAGTTTTTACTTTATTTGTTTTGAAAGTCTTTTATTAGGTGCAAAAACATTTAGGATTTTTAAATCCTTGTGATGAATAGACCTCTTTATCTTGGCAATATTTCTTACCTAAAATTTAATTTTTTGATATGTTAATATAGTGAATTGAGCTTTCTTTTGTTTACTGTTAGATTTATATCTCTTATACTTTTAATATCTTTATCTTTTATTTAAAATGGGTTTCTTGTAGGCAGCATATAATATTGTTACTTTTTTTAATGTAATCTCTGCCATACAATGGGGTATTTGGGTAATTTACCTATAATGTGATTATTGATATGATTGTATTTAAATCTGTCATTTACTAATTCTTTTTTATTTGCCCATTTTTCATCTTTTTTCTTTTAGTCATTGAATATTTTTATGATTTCATTTTGGCTGATTATTAATATTTAATTTTTGTATTATTTTATTAGGTTGCTTTAGGTTTTATAGTATACATCTTTAATATATCAGTCTGCCTTCAACTGATATACCATTTTCAGATGTTGTATAAGAACCTTGTAGCTATATACTTCCATTCCTGCCTGTTGGCTTTTGTGTCATTTTATCATTTAAAAATTGTTGCCTATTTTATAAATCTCACAGTTAATATCTTTGCCCCAAATCATCAATTAACTTATAAAGAGATTTAAATAATTAAAAAGTCTTTATATTTACTCATGTAATTGCTGTTTCTAGTGCTCTTAATTACTTTGTGTAGATCTACATTTTCTTTGTTGTTTTTCTTCTGCCTAGAAAATAGTCTTTAGCATTTACTGTAGTGTTATCTGCTGGTAATTAGTTCTTTCAGTTTTTTTAAAACTAAAAATTATTTTGCTTTTGTTAGTTAGTTTTTTGCTTTTTGAAAGTTATTTTAGCTCACTATAGAATTCTAGGTTTATGGTGGTGGTTTTATTTTTTAGTACCGTAGTTTAAAGATTTTTCTCTTCTGGCTTTTAGCTTACATTGTTTCCATGAGAAATCCGTTTTCATCCTTATCTTTGTTTCTTAACCCATAAGGCATCTTTTTTGATTTTTAAACCCCTGGCTGCGTTTATCATTTTCTCTTCGTTGTTAGTTTTTAGTGATAAGCAGTTTGATCATGATGTGCATTCGGAGTTTTCTTCATGTTTCTTCAGCTTGAGGTTAGTTGATCTGTAGGTTATAGTTTTCACCAAATTTTGTAATTTTTCTGCTACTTCTTTTAAGTTAATTTTTTTCCCTCCCACTCTTTTATTTTTTACTCGAATAACGTGTGAATTAGGCTCTAACAGATCACCAGACCATTGCTTCCTTTCCCCTTATTAAAGTCTCCTTTTTGTGTTTCATGTTTGATAGCTTATGTACTAGGTTTTTAGAGTTGGGTTAATGAAAAATTTGTGGCTTTTGCAAGACACTTTAGATTAGGACATAAATTTAAAAAGCCAGCATTATTATGTTTCATCATGATTGTCCCTTTTCTCTCTGCTTCCTTCTCCCAAATGTGGATTACAGAGCTTTGTAGAATAGTGTAAGGACAAAAAAATAACTGCTGTTTCTTTGGTTACCTTTTATAGAGTCATTGTTGAATTTTGAGTCCAATTTAAAATTTTTGCTTGAAGTAGGAAATACTTTTTGTTTTTAGCTGTACATTGGTGTTGTATCTAATCAGAGGATGTGTAATTAGAGTTAGCCATGAAACAAAAATCATACATACTCTGTCTGTTTTAAAGAATTCATTAAGTTGCATATAAGTCACAATATAGACCAGAGTATTTATGCCCTTTTTTGAGACTCTTGATATGGTCAAATATCCAGTTTTATCTCTAGTGGAAAAGGAAAAAAGGCCATGTTTCATTCAGTTGAATAACAGTTGAAATAGTTTGCAATTTATGGGTCAACTTACATGAAAAATATGTATTTTTAAGCAGTACAGCTTTTCTCAGAGCAGTGAGATAGCAATACTAAGAGTTATTAAGGTTGTGAAACTGAGGAAACAACAGATCTGTGTTTTAGGCGTATTTATTATATTTCTTTGAGCCTTACCTCACTCAATACCTTCTCCTTTTACTTCTTTCTACACCTTGTTGATTTTGAGTTGACTATATGTTTACAATAGAACTCCACAGTGCCATATTATTTAAACAGAATATTACAGAAAAATACTCTTAAAAGAGTTAACTTACAAACATGGAGTTAAGGTAGAGGTCTTTCTTTGAGTAAAAATTATGTAGCCTTTTTTTCCTTTTAATTGAGTGTAATTTTTATAACAGACTTCTCAGTTAAAGGTGTTTTTTTTTCTTTAGAAGTCTGTGATATCTTTTGAAACTTAAAAGGTGTCAAAGTTTTATTCAAAATGAAATGTTGTATCATAAGGTTTAAGTATCTAATCACTATGTTGTACACCTGAAACTAATATAATATTGTATATCAGCTGTAGTATTATTTTAATAAGACTTTTATCACTGAAATTTCCTTAATTTTTATTTATTGCTTTCTTCGTAATATCTTTTCTTCCAAATGTCATGTTTTCATTAGATGTATGGGCATATTTATATTCTAGGGGTAAACAAGTAAATTCTGTTAAATGAATGGGAAAATTTACCAACCCTAAGTTAATTGGTATGTGGAAACAAATAGTATATTCTGTTTTTGATACCTCACCCAGTTATTTCTCCTTTCCTTATTAGATACATGAACAAAGTACTTTTTTTGATACATGAAGAACACTGCTGTGTTTTTAAATGACTTTTAAACTTCACTAGGGTCAGATATGAGCAGGGTGGAGAACCTCGGGGTCACTCGTGTTACTGGGGGAAATTATTTGAAAAGTGAAGTGTGTGGCTTCCCAAATGACCTGCCAAGTATGGGTTCATGTTTCTGAAATAATTCATGAAGGTTAACCATTGTTAAATGAGAGTGTGTTTCTTCTGAAATTTATATCAAACCCTTTATTCTTATTTATGGATTATAGTTTGTTAGGTTAGTGATTATAGTTTGTTTTTATGAGATAATGTCTTATATTTAATGATGAGAATTTGTTATTAGCAGTGAGATGATATGGGGTGGGAGAAGTAGCAGGAAGCAGTAGTGGAAGAGTAGTAGGAAAGAACATTTAGGTTTTTTAAAAAATATATTTTATTGATTATGCTATTACAGTTGTCCCATTCCTCCCCTTTATTCCCCTCCACTCCCCCTTCCACCCACATCCCCCGCCCCTTTTGGTTCATGTCTGTGGGTTGTGTATATAAGTCCTTTGGCTTCTATATTTCTTATAGTATTCTTAACCTCACCCTGTCTATTTTCTGCCTACCACTTATGCTACTTATTCCCTGTACCTTTACCCCCCGCACTCCCCCACTAATAACCCTCCATGTGATCTCCTTTTCTGTGATTCTGTTCCTGTTCTAGTTGTTTCCTTAGTTTGTTTTTGTTTTGCTTTGTTTTTAGGTTCAGTTAATAGCTGTGAGTTTGTTGTCATTTTACTGTTCATATTATTGATCATTTTTTCCTTAGATAAGTCCCTTTAACATTTCATATAATAAGGGCTTAGTGATGATGAACTCAAAGCTTTAGCTTGTCTGGGAAGCACTTTCTCTGCCCTTTCATTCTGAATGATAGCTTTGCTGGATAGAGTAATCTTGGATGTAGGTCCTTGCCTTTTCATGACTTCAAGTACTTCCCCCCCACCCCCTTCTTGCCTTTAAGGTTTCTTTAGAGAAATCAGCTGATAGTCTAATGGGAACTCCTTTGTAGGTAACTGTCTCCTTTTCTCTTGCTGCTTTTAAGATTCTCTCCTTATTATCTTGGCTAATGTAATTATGATATGCCTTGGTGTGTTCCTCCTTGGGTCCAACTTCTTTGGGACTCTTTGAACTTCTTGGACTTTCTGAAAGTCTATTTCCTTTGCCAGATTGGGGAAGTTCTCCTTCATTATTTTTTCAAATAAGTTTTCAATTTCTTGCTCTTCCCCTTATCCTTCTGGCACCCCTATGATTTGGATGTTGGGACATTTAAAGATGTCCTGGAGGTTCCTAAGCCTCTCCTCAGTTTTTTGAATTCTTGTTTGTTCATTCTGTTCTGGTTGAATGTTTCTTTCTCCTTCTGCTCCAAACTGTTGATTTAAGTCCTGGTTTCCTTTCCATCACTGTTGGTTCCCTGTAGATTTTTCTTTATTTCATGTAATGCAATCTTCATTGCTGCCTGGGTCTTTTTTATGCTGTTGCAGTACCCAGTGAGTTCCTGGAGCATCCTGATAACCAGTGTTTTGAACTGTGCATCTTATAGGTTGGCTATCTCTTTGTTGCTTAGTTGTATTTTTTCTGGAGGTTTGAACTGCTCTTTCATTTGGGCTGGGTGCACCTGTTATGTAGTAAGGGGTGGACCCTTGGGTGTTCACCAGGACAGGGCAAGTTGCCAGTTGTGATGCTGTATATGACACTGTATGTGGGGGAGGGGTCTGAGAGGGAACAGTGCCTCTTGCTCAGCTCTGTGCCAGTTTTCAGTTACTTCCCCTATTACCCACAATCAAATTGGGCCCCTCTGGTGTTGATTCCCATGTGGATGGGCTTGTATACATTCTAGGACTCTGTGGGTCTCTCCGACGAATTCTCCTATGAGGCTGGGAGTTTCTTCTGCTGCTGCCTCTATCCCCATAGATATTTTCAGTCAGAGGTTTGAGGCTTTATTTCCCCATCCTGGAGCCCTTGGGTTGTGGGGTCTGTCTGACTCCTGAGTTGTTCCTCCTGGTTTTTCCTCATGCAAATGTGGGACTGCCCCATCTGCAAGCTGCTGCCTTGCCTGGTCTGCCAGCTGCCACCTTGCTCACCAGGTCCTCCAGCCCCTGCCTTTCCCAGAGTCCTCTCCACCCTGCTGCCCACCTCCACCCCTCCTACCCATCTGAATGAATGTTTCTTCTTTAACTCCTTGTTTGTCAGACTTCCATGCAGTTCGATTTCCTGTCCATTCTGGTTGTTTCTTGTTTTAAATTTGTTGTTGTCCTTCTCTTGGTGGTTCTAGGAGGCACAGTGTGTCTACCTATGCCTCCATCTTGGCCAAAGTCTAAGAACATTTAGCTTTTAAAATATTTGAAGTCTTCGCTTATTTTTCTTTCTTAATATTGATTCTGCTAAAAAATGCCAAGTATTTTGAAACCTGGTTTTATTGTCACTTTCATATTTTTAAAATTTACATGATGGTTAAGATTGAGTGATAGTTATATCTGGGAAATATCAGTTTTGAATATTTTTAGATTTTTAATTTGTATTTCATCAGATCTCAGTTATATGTATTAGAAAAATATTTATTAATTTATTCAACAGAAATTTAGAGCTAGTCATATTTCATGTACTTAGTGAACCTAACGACAACAAAAGTCCCTGACCCCATGGACTTTACATACCTTTCATTTCTAGCCCATTACTTAATTAATGTACATCTGCTGTAACACATTTTCTCATTTTCATAATCATTTAATTAGCTGATATTTGCACATACCTTGTATTAAAATGATGATTAAAAACTGGAAACTAATTGTTTAAGCAAATCTTTATTTTGCTCTTTTCTCCAACATATGTAAATCAGGGGGATGATTGAGAATCTATTTTAGGGTATAATAATACTTTTAAGTTTTAAAAATCTTAATGGCAAAATGTAACTTTTCATACCTTAGTGCTTGGACGAAATACTTTGTGTTACAAAGGCTTTAATCTTTCTTTTTGAAAAGCAGACTTCACCTGAATATAACAATTCTTGCTCTAACCTGTGCTAGCTCTGTCCTTTTAATCTCATGGCTATATTCCTCTAATCAATTTATGGCACCTCCCTTCTAATTGTTACATTCCTGAGCTGAACAATAAAGCTGATTTTAATTTCATGTGTAAGAAGTGTAGTGTGTTCTTGTTGAGAATGCTGTTGTTTGAGAAACAAATGTTTTCAGTATTATTTACTATATGTCACTGAATAAATAGGACTAATAAGTATTTTTACTGATTGCTGCAATTCAATGCTCAAACAGCTATAAATTATCTGCATTTTTTAAAAGAGTATTTGTAACAGACTCAAATAGGTTTTACATAGTGCTTAGGTGGAATTACTTGTTTTTATAACAGAAAGTTTCATATATTACATTACAAGTCCAGTAGTTATTTGTTATTATTAATGTGCTATCTTTTTTTTTTTTTACTATCTGTAACCAAATTATAATCAGTGTTTTTCCTTTTCCTTTCTTTCTCAATGAAAATGTTAGACTTATACAAGTACTAGCAGCAACTCTATATCTGGATCATTGAAGCGCTTGGAAGATACTGCAGCACGATTTACAAATGCAAATTTTCAGGAAGTTTCTGCACATACAACTAGCGGAAAAGAAGTTTCAGAGGCTAGAGGGTCAGAGGGCAAAGGGAAGAAATCTTCAACTCACAGCTCAGGTCAAAGGGGAAGAAAGCCTGGTGGACGAAATCCAGGAACGACTGTGTCAGCCACTAGCCCTTTTCAGCAAGGTATTAATTATAATATTTTAGTTAAAATACTTATTCTATGATGATCAATAGTAGTTAAGTTTTGTAAAAGAATTTGCTTTTTACTGTTTATAACTAATGCTGTAGTAAGATTACTTTCAAGGCTAGTGTTTCTTGTTAAAATGTTTTTGGGACTTTTGCTTTCTTCTTATATTATGACATATCCTTCCAAAATTGAACTATAATTTTAATATTTAAATAGATATGGAATAAAATTAAGTTTGGGGAGAAAAGCAACAAAAGCTGGAGTTTTGCTTTCTGCTAATAGAATAGTCATCTTTTTTATAAATTGTTTTTATTTACCTTTCCTAATTATACACTAAAACAGTTAAGGTTTATATTTTTGGAAAGTAAACAAGTGTTGAATAATTTTTTAGGGGATCTAAATAGTTCTCAGTAAACAGTATTGTTGATTATTAATGCATTACAAAGCTTGATGTTAAAGTATAATTTTGCTCAGCCTACATATCTTTTGGTAAGACAGCTATATTTACAGCATGTCCAATTGAAAAATAATTTGTTGTTTAACTGAAATTTAAAATTGACTGGGCATGTTGTGTTTTACATGAGTAACTCAGCTAAACTTTAGAACACATTAGCCCTATGTTCTAGGTTTTAACTTTGTGTAATTCTTTTTTTTTTTTAAGATTTTATTTATTTATTTTTGAGAGAGGGAAAGTGAGGGAGAAGGAGAGGGAGAGAAACTTCAATGGGTAGTTGCGTCTCGTGTGCCCCCCACCAGGGAACCTGGCCCACAACCTAGGCATGTGCCCCGACCAGGGATTGAACCAGTGACCCTTTGGTTCTCAGGCCAGTGCTCAGTCCACTGAGCCATACCAGCCAGGGCTACTTTGTGTAATTCTTAATATGAACACAAATATTTTGAGACATATAAATGTTAAAACTGGTTGAGGTAAATATATTAATAAAATATATAGTAAATGCCTCCCCCCCTCCTTTTTTACTCTCTAGGAATAAATGAGAGGGTGGGCAATGGTCCTTTTCTTTACCCTATTGAAGCTTTTGCTAATTATAAAAATTGTATCCAAAATCTACCAAGATATAATGTGAAGATATAGAGAGATTACTTAGTCTGCTGACCTCATTAAAAACTGTATTTGTATATTTTAAACTAACAGTTATTTTGGGCTTTGAGATCTCCAAAAATCCTTTTTAAAATTTTGCCTTATAATACCAAAAATAGACAAATAGAAAAGAAGTAAAATGCCAAACTTGTCTTATTTTGGTAAGTTTACTTTGTATCAATTTTTTATGCCACCGTGGAAAATAAATAGTAAAACCTTAATTTTTAATGTAACTTTATTCACATTTTTAAATGTGATATTAGGAGAATTCAGTCATCTGTACAATTAAGAACTTATTTTCCATTATAGAAATTGTATTTTTGAGTTTTCAATGTATCTTTGAAGTACTATTCATTTAGAAAAGAAATCTCTCATTTTCTTACGTTTCACAACATTGAGTCTTTTCCTGCCTCTGTTAAGACATGTGTAGCAAATATGTTTTTTTTTTTTAAATTTTTATACCTGAGGTAATAGTCTATAAAAGATGAAATATAAAGGTAGGATATTTAAGATAATTGTGGTTTTTTTTTTCTTTCAGTGCAGGTAGTTTGTGAATTTTAGAAAACAAGCATTTAAAGTACTGGATAGACTAAATTTAAAATATTTGTTACACTGTATTGTGGTTCTAACACCAGCTGTACAAACAAAAATGTGTAGGAAAAAAGATAATGATAGATCAGAATAGCTAATAAAGAACTTCCTTATAGCTACTAATTAAGTGGCAAATGGCAGTTATCCTTAAATGATTGCTGTAATGTAAATGTCTTCTTAATACATACGATTTTCTATATAGACATAGCCTGAAAATGCTTACATAGGAACAAATACTTTTATAAGTGCATCAAACAGATATTGCCTTGAAAAAGTTAAATTTTAAATTATTAATATTATTTTTTAATAAGCCATTTCAGAAGAGCCTAAAATTTTAAAATTAAAACCGTGATATTTTAAAAAGAAATTCTGGTGTGTGAGGAAAAAAAATCTTCGTAAATATTTAGGTGGAGTTATGTATGATTATTTATGAATATGCTCTGCAATAAAATAACAGCTTGAAATTTTCTTCCCACTCCAGTAAACACTTTCTTTTGAGCTTTTGTTTCTAAATCCATTAGTTAAAATATGGCATAGTTTAATTTTGTGAAATATATTTAGGTTTGTGGTCACAGCTAAATTCATTTCATTTGGCAAGCCTGAAGAGAGGATTTGGTGTGATGGGATGAGGAACCAAACTGTTGTTTCATCCCAACCATATAATTTTTCTGCCAGGCACAATATTTTGCCATGTATTATGTGCTCCTGTAGGTAGTGTGCCCCCACATTTTGGGCTGAACTTTCAAGAAAAAAATCTTTTGCTTTAATTTTTTAATTCAATTTTTTATTTATTTACATTTAGATGCTTGTTTTCTGTATTATAAAGGAATTTTAGCTCTTATTTGTGAACGTATTATGGTACAAGAAATTTTATGTAACAAATAATTACAAAACACAAGAACAGATATAAGGTATTTCAGGTACTACCCATGCATAATATGCATCTTTATTTTTCCGTCAAAAATTTGGGGAAAAAAGTGTGCATTACACATGGCAAAATATGGTAAATAAGAACCTGAGGTTCTTATAGCTCATAATTACATGAGGGGCTACAAATGTTCTTTGCCTAAAGAGTATGGAAAGAATAAGCAGTTATGAAAGAGGTTCATGAGAGGAGAGCCTCTCCTGTGACTTTACTTTCAAAAAACAATAGCAAAATGTTAGTGGCTGGTTTCTTTGCTCTATGCAGCTCCATGAGAAGTAGACTGGAAGAATGTAAGGTATATAAATTAAGTTCTATGTGATTATTATTATTTGATTAAATCTGTGTTGTGGTAGGGTAGCTTTAACTGAGGAACAACATTCACCTACATTATCTAGAAGATCAGAACAAATTACAACCTACGAAACATCTTTTGGTTCTTACTGTATGTTGGGAACAGTTTATAATTATGTCTTCAGTAATTGAAAAAGAAGTTCCCCATGTCATTCCAAGTCCAGTTATAGTCTTGTCAGTGTCTTCTTGAGATTTTGCTATTTTTCAATCCTTCCTCAAGCATACACATATTTGGGGGAGAATTGAAGAATGCTGCCATAGGTTAATTAAAGTACCTCTGTATCTGGGTAATTATATAAGTAATATTTTACAATTAAATTTAATAACTATAAAATGACAAATATTTTTAAAGATAATTTTGTAGATAAAGTTGTTTTCAATAATAATCCATTTAAAAATCTACTTTTATTATGTAAGTGA
>PVKU01002011.1:79633-254405 GCA_004027475.1 Anoura caudifer
TTTTTACTACAGGCAGTTTTTCAGGAACTCCAGGCAGTGTAAAATCATCTTCGGGAAGTTCAGTACAGTCTCCCCAGGATTTCTTGAGCTTTACAGACTCAGATCTACGTAATGACAGTTATACTCACTCCCAACAGTCATCATCAACCAAAGATGTACATAAAGGAGAGTCTGGAAGCCAGGAAGGGGGGGTAAATAGTTTTAGTTCCATAATTGGTCTCCCTTCGACCTCAGCTGTTATTTCGCAGCCTAAGAGCTTTGAAAACTCACCTGGAGATTTGGGTAATTCCAGCCTTCCCACAGCAGGATATAAGCGGGCTCAAACTTCTGGCATAGAAGAAGAAACTGTAAAGGAAAAGAAAAGAAAAGGAAATAAACAAAGTAAGCATGGGCCTGGTAGACCCAAAGGAAACAAAAATCAAGAGAATGTTTCTCATCTCTCAGTTTCTTCTGCTTCACCAACATCATCTGTAGCATCAGCTGCAGGAAGTATAACAAGCTCTAGTCTTCAGAAATCTCCTACATTGCTCAGGAATGGAAGTTTACAAAGTCTTAGTGTTGGCTCATCTCCAGTTGGTTCAGGTAGGGATTTCCCCGTTGTTTTTCTTCCTTCCTTCCTCCACCATCCCTCTTCCATTACTCCAGAAAGTAAATCATTTTAAACTATTGTTATGATAGTACTTGAGTTGCCAAGTGATATTTGATTATCTTGATGAAAAACTATGTTTTGCTCTTGCAGAGACAATTTGGTGTTTGGAAAAGATATTTGGCACTAATCTGATGTTACTTAACTAAATATAGGATAAATAGTTTATTGGTTATTTTTTATGAAACACCTAGAATTTCCCGCTTTTATTTTTGCTTCACTTGCACAGTATTTTTAAAACCAACTAATAATTAACATTTGAGGTATGAACGTTTTTGCTCTGTTTTTGATTAGTATTTGCTTTTGAGCTTTCTTTCTCTAAATTTCACTCTTTATTTTCTGAGCAATTTCTCAGATTCTACCTGAATTACTCCATCTGGAATATTTTTCACTCAGTGGTATATGATTTAAATTTATGGATTTTTAACAATCACATTTCAGCAACTATCTGAAATGATTTATATTCTTTCTGTTTTCCAGTATGTTTAACAGTTTCACTGTTATCTTTATTATAGTATGAATGAATTTATACATGTTGTTATTCACATCATTGAAATACTTCTTTAATGTGTATTTATATTACAAATATTACTTTCAGTTTTTTAAAAATTTAAATGCAAGTTTTTGGAAAGAAACTTAACCATTTAAATATTAGTTAAATGAACATATTTTAAATTGCATCTTGAATTTAAGGTAATTATTTCTGATTGTAGAAATGAGATTTTGGCTAAAATAAACTCTTAATGGATTTTATCAGTTCTATTTGTTGGTAGAGAGAATGGTAGGAAGTGGTATGGAAAAATAATAAATACAGTTTAATAAGAATGTTCATATATATTTTATAAATAACAGAATTTGGGATTTTTATAGTTGTGTAGATAATTTGATTAAGTAAACCTAAGTGAGATACCATTCTAAGGGAGAAGAGATGTGAAAAATAATAACTATAACCATCATTCATTTGTGTCAGGGTCTGTTAAGCGCTGTGTAATTATTATCATGTATAATCCTCACAACAGTTTATGAAGTGAAAACTATTAAGGCCTCTATTTTACAGCTGATAAAACTGAGGCTTAGACCGGTAAAATAAGTTTTCTAAGATCATACATCAGGGATTTCTTTCTGTTTCTTTTAGATAGCTTAGTGGTGGACCTTGTTTGACATGTATGACGTTTATATTTTTGTTTGTTTGTTTTTAAGAAATGGGTGGAAAGTATAGAAGGATTGTTTCATTAGTAGCATGAGAGATGGTTCTAGAGCAGGATTTCTCAATCTTGTCACTGCAGTGTTGCCATTTTGGTCAGGGTAGTTTTTTGTTGTGCATTGCTGTCCTGTGCATTGTAGGATGTTTATCAGGTCCCTAGGCCCTACCTCCTAGATGCCAGTGATATCCAGCACCCACCCCCACCCCTTAATCAAAAAAAGTTTCCCCCCAGGGAGTAGGGAGCAAAAATCTCCTTTGGCTGAGAACCACTGTTTTGGGTAGGAGGAATACAAATTACATTGAGAAATTAATTCATTGAGAAGATATAAACATATTGCACACTTGAACATATATTGTATTTCTGCAATATGAAACATATTTGACATTTAAGACCAGTGTGTCTTAGCAATTAGTTTTAGCCCCAAGTCACAAAAAAGTAATTTTAGATAAATTTACTCAGGAAAGGACTTGAGTTTATTTTCATTTTTAGCAAGAGGCTTAGTAATCAAATGGGTAACTTACTGAGAAAATTAAGCCTAAATTTGCTTTTGTGAAGAGATTTTCACTGATTTCTATACATAGAAGTCTAGTCTGATGATTAATGAATTTCAGGAATTGCATTTAGATACCATTTGAAACAAATCTTCAAATTAATGGAATTAATTAATTTACTGTATTTTGCCATGTGTAATGTGCTTCAGTGCATAATGTTCACCCATAAAAAAATCTTTCATTTTAATTTTTTAATTCAATTATTTATATTTAGATACTTGTTTTTTGTATTATAAAGGAATTTTAGCATTTACTTTGGAACAGAGATATCATTTTTGTTTTCTAGAATTACACTTTTAACACATAAGCATAAATAAAATAATTTAAAACATTTATACAGATACAGAATTAGTACTACCCGTGTATAATGTGCATCCTTACTTTTTCCCCAAGAATTTGGGCAAAATGTACGTTATACATAGCAAAATATGGTACATCTCTGAAAAGATTTTCCTATTTCTACTTGGTACAGATTTAGGGAGATTTTAGGCGTAAGAAATAGTATTCTTTACACAGTGATTACTTTCAGAGGACAATGTTTGTGGTACATCTGTGGAAGAAAAATGAATTTGTATTCCTTTTACCATAAATATTATATCATGATAATAAATGGCTTAAATTTAGACTTGCTGGGATTTTTTCTTAAACTTTCCTAAAAAACTTAAATTTAAAAAATTTAACTTAAAAAATTAAATTCTTACACTTACACTTGTATCTCTTGTTAAAGTGAAACTATAGTAATGAAACAAGATTAGTTACTTAAAACTATTCAAGATAATATATTCTTTAATTTCATACATTTTAATAAAATTTTTAGGATTAGATCAGAGCACTCTCTTATTGATATACTTAGTACTAAAAAGTTTTTCTTACCTAGAAGAAGCTAGCTAAATGCTATTGATATTTAGAAATTATGCTCTGTTGGCATAAATTAAGAATTACCAACTGTTGTTGAAACAGTATATGTTAAGTACTGTCTTAAACACTTGACAAGCATCAATTATTGTTGCTCATATAAAAAAGAAACAATTCTTATAGCTCTGAGTCATGAAGCTATGCATTTTCCTTGATTTTGAACAATTATAAAATTCAATGGATGTTTGCTGATGAGAGTTTAAAACTGCAGTAGTATACATGTCAATCACACTTTAAGGAACAGGATCAGTGAGAGAATTTGAGCCAGTAATTTAACTTGCAACAGTAGTATCTCCTCTTAGCATGAAAATATTAATTTTCCTTTGAATTGATTTTAGATTGAGAATTCATTCAGTAATTGTAAAAGCAGGAAACTTTCTCCCTGTATAAGTAAGTAGGAAGGAGAAAATGTATACTGTGTAGTCACATTATCAAGAATTGTTTTTCATGGTACCCTTTTAAAGAGATTCATTGGCTATAATGACAGGTTCATAATTTAGTAATAATGAAAGTGACATTTGTAAGCATCTTTTGGCTGTGAGATTAAGACTGTCACATGCACTTTAATCCTAGGTCCACGAAGTTAGGGGCTGTTTTTGTCATGTTTACCACTGCTCATTGCCAGCACAGTGCTTGGAGCTTAATACTGGGTTGGCCAGAAAGTCTGTTTAGTTTTTTTCCATAAAATAAGATATATTTTTCATTTTCACCAATAACTTTATTGACTTGGATATTTTGAGTATGTTGGCTGTCTCCTGAGTGGTATAATATTGATTGTTTTCAATTAATGCCTCAATTTGATTGCTGTCAGCTTCAGCTGATCTATCCAACCGTGGAGCATCACCCAGTGATAAGTCTCCAGCACGTAACTTCGCAAACCACTTTTGACACGTTCAGTCACTCACAGCACCTTCTCCGTACACTGTACAAATCTCTTTTTTTTTTGCATTTCAGTTGTGTGTTTACCTTTCTTGAAATAATAGAGCATAATATGACAAAAAATGTTTATTTTCTTCCATCTTCAACCTTACAATGACTACACAAAAATTCACCAATTTTTTTTGATGCATGCTGATGTGACAGTTGTCACAACAGTCTCACAAAATTGTTTTGAATGAAGTTAAAAACAACTAAGCACTACGTAGGGCTGTCTTATGGAAAAAAAACAAATGATCTTTTTGTCCAAACCAGTAAATGTTGCACATCTTTTTAAAAAATGAATGAATACTGCCAGTAACCAGTGAGAATGTACCATGTGGTTAGTATTCAGTATTACAAGTTATTTTGTACTTACCTTTGGGTGTTTATAATCAGGTTGCATGAAAAGCTTTACAAATAATTAAGCTTTTTAAATAATTAATTTTACTTGATCAGGGCTTTGGATTATAAGGTTTTTAATTTAGTAAACTGAAGTATAGCCTGATGAAGCACCTACTGTTCTACATGAAAAACTAGTATGTTGTTTTAAGTGCTGACCAAAGGTTGTAAATTTTGGTTTACAGATTACGTTAAGCTTTTTGTCCAATTCTTTCCTACAAATATTCTTTTGAGATCCTAACAAGTAGGCACCCAGTTTTTTTTTAGACATTGAATATTAGTACAGCATTTGAAAAAGCTGACATGCAGTATTTGTCCTTTTCTTTTTTCCTATTTGAATATGTTGACCACATTAAGAGAGTTTATGATTTACTAAAGTGAAAGTTAACATTTAAAAAAATGTATTGGGGTAACATTGATTAACAACATTATATAAATTTCAGGTGTACAATTTTATAGTGCAGTCTGTATACTCTATTGTATACGCAGTCCTAAAGGAAGTTAATTTTTTTCCCTTCACAAAAACATCCTATTTTCTCTGAGAAAAATATGTATGGTATTTGTTAAATGATAAGGAATTGATGGTTTAACCTTTTTTTCTTTGCATACTGTCTTTTAAAGTATACAGTTCTCTATTTTTTAAGAATTTATTTATTTATTTATTTATTTATTTATTTATTTATTTATTTATTTTCGGGGTCAGGGGTGAGGCACACACACCCCCCACCCGATTGGTTGCCTCTTGCATGTCCCCAACTGGAGACCTGGCCTGCAACCCAGGCATGTGACCTGACCAAGAATCGAACCAGTGACCTTTTGGCTCACAGGCTGGTGCTTGAGCCACACCAGCCAGGGCACAGCTCCCTGTTTTTAAAAATTATGGTTGTCAGTAGTTCTTTAATATAATGCCATACCTTTCTATGTTAAGATACTTGAAATCTGTTTTAGTGATGAATTCTTTAGTGGTGATAAATGCTACAAAAGAAGATTCTAGAAAGGCGCTCTTTTGGTTGTAATCCTATCTACTTAATGTTAAAGATTTCATGGAGATGAGTTATTAATACAAATATAATTTCAAGAGAAGTTTGTTCTAACTTTTATGGAGATACAAAAGTTACGAAAGTTTAACTTGAGGCCATATAAATAACTTTGGAAGGGTTCTTGTTAAATATACCCCTATTTATGTCATAGGTTATAAAATGAAACTGATAAAACCTACTCTGGTAAAATATTTTAATTAGGAATAGGCTGATTCTGTAAACAAATAAGGGAATCATAAAGCTACACATATTAATCGAATAAACAGAAGAGTAGAGTTACTAGGATAGTATTGTAGATCAAGGGACAGATACAGTTATTGAGCATAATTCAAACCTATCATAATGACTCAGGCTAATGATTTTCATATACTTTGATTATATTGTATCATAAATGAAAATCATATAGGATACTGGATGCTGCTGAAACCAGGATATACCCTGGCATTGGCTTTCTTGGAAAATCCCCTGATTTTGTTTTGGTCTTCAGTGAGTGGACATTTGGGCCTGTACCATACCTATCTTTCTGCAGAAATACTAGATTAAAGGCCAGAATAGCAATATTCCATTTTTTTCCCCATTGAGAAAGTTTTTTGGCTAATCTGAGTGTCCTTTGATTATTTTTCAGCACATTCTAAACAGCTTTCATTTCTCTGTAATGTACCATGTTAGGTCTCTTCAGTAGCCCTCACTTCCTTTTTAAATCTCAGTTGTGTTGGATTTGTTAATGAGGCATTAAGGTGGTAGATTCTCCTACCATCTCTCATTTTTGAGTGTCCCTTGGAAAAGACTTATGCTAAGCTGGTCTAAATGTTTCTTTTTTTTTTTTTTAACAGCAGTAGACGTAAAGTTCTGTTAACATTACAATCATTCAAAGTAAGCACTGGCTTGCTCTATCTTGCTTTGCATTTTTATTTCAAATTATTCACAGTGTGCCCAAGATTAGGCTCGACTCCTGAGATACATGTTGTTGCCCTGAAAGGCTCTGTTGTACACATGGTTCCTAGAGGTCATGTTTTTGGTTTCATAATATCCAGAGAATTCCCAGATGTCCTTTCTTTAAAAGAACTTGGCCATTAATGTTAGCCACAATGGAATACCAGTTGTTCTGGGATTAGCAGGGTTGTGTGTGAGTCACAACCTTAGTCCTGGTTTTATCAAGTGTTTTTGCCTTTGCAATGCCATGTAGAAATTTATTTCCCATTTTCTGAGCAGCTTTTGCTTTTAACATTGTTTTATTGCCTCATGTCACCCTCTCCTTGTTCTCATTTGGGTGGAGTAAAAGAATGAGAGCAATGGCTTATTCATTCATTAGTGTCATCAAAAATGAAAGGTTACAAGAAAGTAAGCTGAGTGTAGTTTAATGAGTTTTATGCTATTCTATAAATCATAATGGCTTCTGCTTGTATATAAACTAAATAATTTTCATACTTAAATTGTAATTTCTAATTGACCACAGCATTCAGATGTTTTTGATAAACTGTTCACAGCTAATGAATTACATAAAACACATTAGTTTATCACATTCCCTAACTATAATTTCTCTTAGTAGTGAATCCATTTATTCTTAGACGTTTATTATGCAGATTCCTTTGTAAGCCTTTATGTGTTTTCCTCATTCTTTGTCCATACATGCACACACACATTCCTGCATTATCTCATTAAGATTTGTGAGAATTCCTTCATGTTTTAGTCTTCCTGTCCCTCACATCCCAGATTACTGGCTTATCATTTCTGTACTCACAGTTCTGTTTGCTCTTCTCAGCTAGATTTTTTAGGTGAACATTTTCCTATTTTTCTGTCCTGTTTCTTTTTCTACTCTTGAGTCACTGACAACTTCTTTGCTGATTTCCTTTCTCCCTCCCTCCCAACAGAAATTTCCATGCAGTATCGGAATGATGGAGCATGTCCAACAACTAGTAAGTTGTCAAACTGGGTTGGTAACCCAGGCTTTTTGACTCCTACCCTAGTGCTTTTTCTGGTATATTATGCCACCTCTGAACCTCTAAATTTTAATTTTTCAAAATACGGTTTATTCTTAATTGAATAGATTTCTTTCTCATACAAAGATATCTTAAGTTGCTGCTTTGTCTTGTGTTCAGGATCCATATTATAGTCAAATTGTGAACAGATTTTAATTATTGTTGGCCCTTTAATATGGTGCTTCCATTGCAGAATTGTGATGTCTGTCACCAGTAAAGTAATATTTTCAGTATTTTGGTTTTCATTAATCTTGATGTTAATATAATTTTCAGTATTTATATATTGACACTAGATAGCTTTCTTGCTTAGACTGCTATACCTGCTGAGATTATATGAGATCCAGGATATGAGAATGTTTGATGGGGTTAGATGATAAAATGAGGTTTTTCTTTATGATAAATACTGTTGAGTGTGACCAAAGGTGGGTTTACCTGTATAGAATTTCATTTAGGTACTTTTTGCAAGAAAGACATTACATAGTTAGACTACTAAGCGTCTTCTTAAAAGTGATTTTGCATATGAATTATTATTAAGGAAATTTGTCATCATTATGATAATATACCTAACATTTAAATTTAGTAGGAAATATATTTACAAATACAATATTTAGAATTTTATACCATTGTAAAAAATGAGCTGACCTTGCAGTTTTAATGATTGAAGCAATAATACATGATACTGAGATTTTATCATACTGATTTAGTCTATGCCTATATATTTCTTTTGTGTGTTTGAGAATGATCTTAACCTGAAGTCCTTTTTTCCTCACTTAAAAGCTTTCTCAGAGTTGCTGAATGCAATACATAATGGTAAGTTTTATTAGAATCTTCTCCAGTGGTTCATTTATCGCAAAGGTTGCTTTTTATAGAGAATCCTGATTGAAAACTTGTATGTTCTATAGATAAGATGAAATCAAGCTTTACTGTGAGTCAGTTATTCAGCAACTTAGTGAAAACTTTTTGTAGACTTGGGATGATAATAGGTCAGTATAGTTCATCACTTTGGCTTTTATTGTCTCTTTGTGAGCAGAATGTAATAGTGTTGTTCTAATTTTATGAAAGTCTTCTTTATTTTTGCACATAGCTTTTGTAGTTCTTTTGAATTCTCTCTTGCCACTACAATTAGTAATTGGTACCTGCATCAGGAATATACTATTACTTCCACAACTTGGAGTGAGAATTTTATCTTTATGATTTTGTATTAACGTACAGATTACTTTTATAATTTATCCCTATATTCCACATAAAGAATAAAAAAGAAGATAGCCTTTTAAGTTATGTCTAATTTGGGACCAGGTTTTCTTTATTAACTTTATGAAGTCTTGCGTATTTTGCTAATGTAGTTTAATTTGCAGTCAGTTTGCATTGCGTTTGCATTATATGCCAGGTGCTTACAAATCTACTGCCAGTAACAGAATAATGGCATGGTGAGCAGGCGTAGATACTCATGTTGATTTGAAGGTGGGGATAGTTGGAACGTGATTTTATAAGTGATCATTTTATTAATGCATGAATTTATTATAACTCTTGCTTCCCTGTATAACTTGGAACTGCAGAGCCTTAGGAAATGAATACTTCAGATAAAAAGGAACTCTTGAATATTAGATTTTTTTTAAAGGGAAAGGGATTGGAAGCATTCTTGAGAATAAACTAAACATGTTACCCAGTTTTTGGTAGGGAAATATAAAAAAATGAAGAGGTTTAACATTTTTTCCAGTTTACATAGGTAAATTTAGATTTCCTCTTTAATTTTGGAATATTAGCATTTGGAGGCATGCTGGAAGTTTAAAAAGAGTATACTTGGGGTAAAAAGAAAGTAGACATCATGGGGAGCAATTGTAAATGAACTGCCACATTAATCTTTTGCCTTTATTAACTGAAAAAGTACTGGGATATATTAATTTAATGGTATACTAGTCATGTTTCTCTGTATGGATGAATGAAGTTAATGCCATAGGATAAATACAATGAACACAGGTTTTCTTTAAAATTTTTGGTTTTACAAGATTGTTTGAGAGAACTCTCTAGTAGTCTTAGTTACAGTATAGAAAAATGCAATGAGTAATGGACTTATATTTCTTATTTATTTTACAACTGTAAATTTGTACCTTTTGACTCCCTTTACCAGTTTTGCCCTTCCCCTACTCTCCACAAGACAACCATAATCTGTCTATTCTATGGGTTCATTTGTTTTTAAGATTCCACATATAAGTGAGAGCATACAGTATTTATTTTTTTCTTTCTGACTTATCATTAAACCCCTCAAGGTTCATCCACCTTGTCATGAATGGCAAGATTTAGTTCTTTTTATGGCTGGATAATAATATTTCAGTGTGTATATTTCCTTTATCCATTTATCCCTCAGTGGATATTTAGGTTGTTTTCATTTCTTCACTATTGTAATAATGCTGCAATGAACATGGAGGTGGATATAGAGTCATTCCTCGATATCCACAGGGAACTGGTTCCAGAACATTACCACTCCCCCACCCCCCAGCCCCGGACACCCAACTCTGTGGATGTTCAAGTCCCTTATATAAAACGGGCAAAGTATTTGTATATAACCAACAGACATCCTCTCATACACATTAAATAATCTCTGTATTACTTGTAATACCTAATACAATGCAAATGATGTGCAAATAGTTGTATTGTTTAGAGAATAATGATAAGAAAAAAATTCATATGTGTTTAGAAGGAACATAACACTTTCCCCCCAATATTTTCTGTCTGTAGTTGGTTGAATCTGCAGGTGTGGAACTCATGGATGTGGAGGGTCTGTCAACTGTATCTTTTACAGTTAGTGTTTTTGTTGTTTTTGGAAAAATATCCAGAAGTGCAATTGCTAGATCATATGGTATTTCTATCTCAGTATTTTGAGGAACCTCCAAACTGATTTCCCTAGTGATTGTACCAGTTTACATTTCCACCAACACTGCACAAGGGTTCCCTTTCTCCACATTCTCTTTTTTCCCTCTTTTTCCTAACAGCCTTTCTAATATACATGGGATGATTATCTTATTGTGGTTTTGATTAACATTTATTTTCCTGATGATTAGTAATGTCAAGCATCTTTTCATATACTTTTTGGCCATCTGAATGTCTTCTTTGGAAAATGTCTATTCACATCCTCCCATTTTTTTAATTGGATATTTTGATATTTGTTTATTTTTGTTCTTTATATATTTTGGACATTAACCCCTTATTCTTATTATATATATGTTTTACAATCATTTTCCTCCATTCAGTATGTTGCCTTTTCATTTTGATGGTTTCCTTTGCCATGCAGGATCTTTTTATTTTGATATAGTACCAGTTGTTTATTTTTGCTTTTAGTGTCAGACCTAAAGAAATCATTGCCATGACCAATGTCAAGGAGTTTATTGTGTATGTTTCCTTCCAACAGTGTCATGGTTTCAGGTTTTACATTCAAGTCTTTAATCCATTTTTAGTTTATTTTGGGGTATGGTGTAAGATAATGGTCCAGTTTCATTCATTACATGTGGCTGTCCAGTTTTCCAAGTACTATTTATTGAAGAGACTGTTCTTTCCCCATTGTATATATTTTTGGCTTTCTTGTTGTAAAATTTACCATATATATGTGGGTTAATTTCTAGGCTCTCTGTTCTTTTCTACTGATCTATGTGTCTGTTTTTTGCCAATATTATACTGTTTTGATGACTATAGTTACATAATACAGTTTGAAACCAGTGACTGTGATGCCTCTGCTATGTTCTTTTTTCCTCAAGATTGCTTTGGCCATTTGGGATCTTTTGTGGTTCCATGCATATTTTAGAACTGTTCTATTTCTGTGAAAAATGCCTTTGCAATATTATGGGGATTACGTTGACTCTGTAAATTGTTTTGGGTAGTGTGGACATTCTAATAATACTTATTTTTTTCAACCCATAAACATGGACTATCTTCACATTTGTGTCTCTTTGGATTTCTTCCATTAACATATAATAGTTTTCAGTGTAAAGAACTTCTACTTCTTAGATTAAATTGATTTCTAGACATTTTGTTATTTTTGATACAGTTGTAAATGGGATTGTTTTCTTAACTTTTCATTCTAATAATTCATTATTAGTGTGTAGAAACACAGATTTTTATATATTGATTTGTATCCTGCAACTTTATTGAATTTGTGCATTAGTTCTAACAGTTTTTTGGTGAAGTATTTAGGGTTTTCTAAAATCATGTCATCAGTAAACAGAGATACATTTACTTCTTTCTTTCCAATTTAGATGTCTTTTATTTTTCTTGACTTTCTTTTAATTGTTCCGGACTTACATTTTTAATGGCAAAGACAAGTGTTGGATTGTCATTGTGAAGTGATATTTAGCCTATGGATGATTGAGGGAGAGTTGCTTGGATTTACTTGGAAAAGTCCATATGTTTGTGTTGTCTCTCTTTTTCTCCCCAGATGTTAGCTTTTTAAAAAGATTATAGTAAAATGCATACATTATCATTTTAACTGTTTTTATAAATATTTATTGATTTGAGAGAGAGAAAAATATCAATTTATTCTAGTTATTGATACATTCATTAGTTGGTTCTTGTAATTGTGCTGATGGACCTAGAATCAAACTCACAACCTTGATGTATCAGGATGATACTCTAACCAACTGAACTACCTGGCCAAGCTTAACTGTGTTTGAGTGTACATCTCAGTAGTGTTAAATATATTCACATTTTTGTATAACCAGTCTTCGCAACTTTTTCATTTTATAAAACTGAAATTCATTAAACAACCCCGCTTCATCTTCCCCTAGCTTCTGGCAACTACCATTCTACTTTGTGTTTGTATGACTTTGACATCTAGGTACCTCATGTGAGTAGAATCACACAGTATTTGTCTTTTTGTGACTGACTGCCTTACTTTATTTTGCATAATGCCCTCAAGGTTTACACACATTATAGCATATGTTAGAATTATCTTCCTTTTTTATGGGTGAATAATATTTCATTGTGTGGATATATCATCATCTTGTTTATCTTTTTGAGGAATACTTGGGTTGCTCCCACCTTTTGTCTGTTATGAACAAGCTGCTTTAAATATGGATGTACAAATGTCTATTGGAGTCTCCATTTTACTCAGAAGTATAATTGCTGGGTCATATGGTAGTTCTATTTTTTTTTTGGTAGTTCTTTTTTAATTTTTGAGAAAGTACCATACAGTTTGCCATAGTGGCTGCCCAATTTTACATTCCCATCAGCAGTGTACAAGGCTTCCAGTTTTTCTACATCCTTCCCAACACTCACTATATTTTGATAGTAATCAGTTTAACGAGTGTGAGGTGTCAACTGCTAGCTTAAAATTTTTTTCCATTACATTGGGCATCATTTAATAAAAAGCTTGAGACATGTCACTGAGGGAGGAAGGGAAAAGAAGAATTTATGTCATCTTATTTTCCTTTAGTTGTTTTGTATGGTTACTATGACAAATTATCACAAACTTAAAACAGTGCAAATTTGTTGTCTTACAGTTTTATAGGTTAGAAATCGGAGATGGATTTCATTGGGTTAAAATCAGAGTTTCCAGACATTTTTTCTTGTGTAATGTTGTGAGTCTGTCTCCTTATTATTTCCCACTTCCAGGGCTGCTGGCTTTTCTTGCCTTGTAACCCCATCTGTCTTCAAAGCCAGCAACGTTAGGTGAAGTTTCTCTCATACTTTTGTCTGTCTGGTACTTGGATTCAAAGTTGATGAGATCTCTGATGGCCCACCCAGGCAATCCAGGATAACTAATAATGTTTACATGTCAAGGTTCTTAATTAAAGCACATTTGTATAGTCACTTTTACCATTTAAGGTTAACACTTACAGGTTCTGGGCATTAAAGCATGGATGTGTTTGGTGGGGGTGAGAGAATGGGGAGGCATTATTATGAACACAGTATTTGCTCACCATTATTCTGACTGCTTTATCTAAGAAGGTATTACTTAAATCATTCAGGGTTAGGTTTTATTAACAGCAAACATATTTAAAGAATAATATTGGCTTTAGCACCTATTCAATGAACTCTTCTCCCTTGAATTACTAGTGACCAGTTCTTATTACCAATTCTAGGAGATAGTCAGGGTTTATTTTGTTTTGTTCATCTTTTACTTTATTTTGTTGCAATGAGAGTGTTGACCACTCTGTTTTGAAGCTCTGTATTCCACTACAACATTTTCCTTTCTTTTTTTAAATCATAAAATATTTCAGAAGTACAGAGAGTAATTCAGACATCATGAATTCGTTACAGATTTAATACCTGCTAGTATTTTGCCATATTTTTATAGATCCTTTCCTGACTTTTAATATGAAATATTTGATGCATTGGTGGCAATGTGTAGAAGTTACATAGCATACCCTGATACAACAAACATTCAGGAACCTGCCACCAATTTAAGAAATAGAACATTACCAGCACTGTTGAATCCAGCACATGCTTTTCACCCTTGCAATTCCCAGAGGAACTATCCTGGGTGTTATGTTTATCATTACTTTGCTTTAATTAGTTATTTTGTTTGTATGTATGTATGTATGTAGAAAATTACACCCCCTCCTTATCCCATTTTTATATTTCTCTCTTCTCAAATAAATGGTTCTTTCTCTACTACGTATCTCATTATCTCTTTTCAAATCCAATTTTTTAATGAGATAAAATTCATATAACAAAAATTACCATTTTAACCATTTAAAATAGTATGATTTAGAGGTTTTTTAAATAGTACATTCACCATGTTGTGCATCTGTCACTATTGTAAAGTTCTAGAACATTTTCTTCAACCCAGAAAGAAATCACATAATCCCAATCCCTCCTCATCCCCCACAATCCCCTGGCAACCACTAATCCAGCAATTTTCAACCTTTTTCATCTCATGGCACCCATAAACTAATTTCTAAAATTTTGCAGCACAGCAAAATAATATGTTTTTTGCCAGTCTGACAAAAAATTGGTATAATTTTGATTCATTCACACCCCATGGTTACTGTTGTGTTGGTTGTTGTCATTTGTTTAATTTGACAGTCCAGGGGGAAAAGAGGTCATTGTCCCTGACTAAAAGTCAGGTATTGCATGTTTTAAAAATTTTAGCAGCACACTGGTTGCAAATTGCTGCACTAACCTACTTTTTGTCCTTGTGGATTTTAGACATACAGGAAATCATGTAGTATGTGGCCTTTTGTGTTTGGTTTCCTTTTTTTAGCATAATGTTTTCCATGTTTAAGCATAAGCTTTATGCATGTTATAGCATGTATCAGTTCTTCTTTTTTTAATGACTGAATAATTAATTCAGTCAATAATTTTATGGATACACCACATTTTGATTTTCCACTCATTAGTTGATGGACATTTGGGTTGTTTTCACTTCCTGGCTAGTATGAATGATGCTGCTGTGGACATTCATATGCAAGTTTTTGTTTGAACATATGTTTTTGTTTTGGGTATACAATTATTTTATATATAAAATTGGAGTAGAATTGCTGGGTCATATGATAACTCTGTGTTTAACTTTTTGAGGAACAGCCAATTGTTTTCCACAGAAGCTGCACTATTTTTTATGTTGCCATTAGTAGTGTTACTGACAGTATGAGGGTTCTAATTTCTCTACATCCTCACCAAGACTTACTTTCTCTTTTTTTAAATCACACCTATTCAAGTAGGTGTGAGAAGGTATATTACTGTGGTTCTGATTTGTATTTCCCTAGTGATTAATTACATTAGCATCTTTTCATGTTTTATTGGCCATTTGTATATATTCTTGTGAGAAACATTATCTTCTGTCAGTTTTTGTATTTTTCATGTTTCTATGAATTTGACTGTTTTGTCTGCTTTTTAAAATTTCTTGGCATATAATTATTCATAGTATTCTTTTTATAATCCTTTTTGTTTAAATGGGATAGAAAGATCATCTTTCATTCCTGATTTTAGTAATTTGAGCCTATTCTCATCAGTTTAGATGAAGATTGGTAAATTTTGTTCATCTTTTAAACCAGCTTTTGGTTATATTAATTTTCTCTGTAGGTAGTTTTTCTTTTCCTTATTGCATTTCTGCTGTTTACTATTTTCATTCTTCTACTTGTTTTGGATTTAGTTTATTCTTTTTTTCTTGCTTCTTAAGGTGGAAAGTTAGATTTTTTTTTGTTGTTTGTTTGAAAGTGGACTTTCTGCAAGTATATCAGTCAGTATCTTTGATTCCTTTCAGTACTCCTTAATTGTTTTATTCCAAGTATCTTCTCCTCTACTTTTTAACTTATCGTCATATGTACATTCCCTCAGAAAGTATTTTAACTGTGCCTACAGATTCAGCTGTTGTTCATACTCATTAGATTTCGAAATCTGTGCCTCTAATATAGAATTTTCTCTTCAGTTTTAGATTTATTTCCAACAACTTAATAAACCTCTCTATTTCCACTCTAAGCCTGCTTTTCTTGTGTTCTTTATTGCCTTATGGTACTTCACCTTACTAGAGTTACACTAGGGAATTAAATTAAACTCTCCCCTCTCATTTTCTTTGTCATCATTTATTTTTTAAAGGTTTTTTTTTCTATTTTATTTTTTAATTTAATTTGTCTTTTTCTTTGTTTCCATTGCCTCTCCTTGGGTAATCCTACATAATTTGTCATGTGAACTCTTTCAACGACCCCCTAGCCTTCATTCCATTTTCCAGTTCATTCTCTAGGTTCTACTAGAGTTGGTAGTTCATTTAAAATTGCAAGTCAGACCATGTTACTGTTTTACTTAAATCCTTAAAGAATTTTATGGTATTAAGGAGATAAAATTCATCTTCCTTAGCATATGGAGGGTTTTGTTGTTGTTTTGATAATTTGGAACTTAACTAGCTCTCCAGCCTCATTGCTGCTTCTCTCCAGCTGTATGCTGCATCAGTATTATCTACTTGCAGTTCCTGTTACCCTCTCTTCTGCTAAATCTATAATTTAAATTTTGGTTTTGTCAGTTGATATGGCCTTCCTCCTTTCTTTATCTAGTGAAAGTAGAATTTAAAACTAAACATGGTATATTTCTTTGTGTATATGCACCACAGCTTTTTAATCCATATCTATTGATGGGTTGCTTCCATACCTTGACTATTATAAATAACATTGCAATGAACTTAGGGTTGCATATATTCTTTCAAATTCGTATTTCAAGTTTCTTGGGATCTGTTCCCAAAAGTGGAATTGCTGGGTCATAAGGCAGTTGCATTTTTAATTTTTTGAGGAAACTCCATATTGTTTTCCACAGTGGCTGCACCAGTTTGCATTTCCACCAAGAGTGCACAAAGGTTCCCTTTCCTCCACATTTTTGCCAACACTTGTTTGTGGATTTATTGATGATAACCATTCTGACAGGTATGACGTGATATCTCATTGTGGCTTTAATTTGCATCTCTCTGACAATGACATTGCATCTTTTCATACATCTGTTGGCCATCTTTATGTCCTCTTTGGAGAAGTGTCTATTCAGGTCCTTTGCCTTTCTTTCTTTCTTGTTTCTTTTCTTTTTAGTTGGATTGTTTGTTCTTTTGGTGTATGAGTTCTTTCTAAATGTTGGCTATTAACCCTTTCTTGGATGTATCATTGGCAAGTATTGTATCTTCTCCCATTTAGTAGGTTGTCTTTGGTTTTTTCGATAGTTTCTTTCACCATGCAGAAACTTTTTAGTTTGATATGGTTCCATTTGTTTATTTTTTTCTTTTGTTTCACTTGCCCTAGAAGATGTATCAGAAAAAAATATTGCTAAGAGAAATGTATGGGATGGGGAATACTTCGTAAAGTATATGATTTTATGGCCACTACACTATATACCTGAAACTAGTTGAAAATAATATTGAATGTAAACTGTAATTGAAAAATAGAAAAGGGGCAAAATAACATTTTAAAAAGTAAAACTAATATAAGTTTTATTTACTGCCAATTTTTTTTCTGAGACCTTTTATAGAATTACTACTTAAAAAAATACTTCTGGGTTCATGTATGTTCATTTCCTTCTTCAGTCTATCTCTGTTGCTCTTCCAGACAATTGTTTTTGTTTCTGTGATCCATATCTTAGTCATACCTGTCTCACATTTGTGAAACTTTGAAACATTTTTTTTTCATTACACAGTTGATATTTTGAAGCATTGAAGCCTGGATTATTTTTATTATTTACTCTGTAGCATCTGATGCATCTCAGAATATTTTATTATACAGAATTTTATAAAATTAAAATTTATTAGTTCACTGAGATGTTTTGAAATACTTGTAAGGACTAAGGAAATATTGTATATTTATAGTCATAAATGTTCAGTTTTAAGCATACATCTTGATTGGGTGTTTTTCAGAAAGATCTTGGGACTTTGGGGTATATGTAAAATATCCCATAAACTTTTGAAATTGGTGTTTTCTGATAAGGAAATAAGAAAATCATGAATACAAAGAAAAATACTTTTAGTTTAACACCTCACCAATCTAAAAACAACAACAACAAATTAGGCCCAGTGGGATGAATATTATGTGACCAGAGAAATTTTGGGAATTTAAGAGTTAAAGAATCTTTTCAGTTTCATTTAGTAGGTATGTTTTTAAATGCTTAATAATGATGAGACAAGTAATACATATTTATACCACACACACGCATACATACATACAGGGATTATAGTTTAGTTTCATAGTCCAGTTGAAACTAGCATATCATCAACTTGGTTTTCATCATAATATTTCAGGTGATTTTACTCTGGTGCTTTCTAAGTTGTTTTATCTGTTTACAAATTTTTCTTCTTCACTAAACTATAAACTCATTTAGGGTAGGGGCTGGGTGTTATTCATCTTTATTTCATCAGTATTTAGCTTATTATCAAATAGACTCTCCATAATGTTGAGTTAATGAATTGTTGTCAGTTGCTACACAGTCCTTGAATGAGTTTCATATATTCTTAGTAACATGTTCACTTTCTTTGGGAATTAAACTTTCATTAGGCCGTCTTGTTGGTATCAGAGTAGTAACTTGGTTCTTTGCTACAGTAATGTCGTTGCTTCATTTAGTTGTTTTGACAACTATCACTTTTAACATATTTTACAATAGTAGGTTAAAGTAGTTAAAGAGCTTAGATCTATTTTCACAGCAGTGTATTGCTAATTGACTTTTGTGCCCCATTACTATTCTTTTAAATACTCTTTAATTATGGTGGTTATAGCTTGTCTTGACCGTACTCATTAAACAAATCTCATTTGATGGAAGAGGCAAAGTAATGCCAACAACTTACTCATAGATACCTGCTATAAGATTGAGAATAAGTATGAATGCTAATTGATTTTAGAATGAACATTCTCTCTCACAAATGGTATCCTACTCAGGTTTCTCAGATTAGTTTGTAGGAAACTACATGTTTGTTATTCATATGCCCCCTTTTTGTTTCAGGGAAGCATTAAGGAGGTAGGGATCTTAAGAACAGAGATGAGGAATTCTCAGGCATAACAGTTCCCTAGTCTGTTAATCATTTGAGATTTACTATGTATAATGAGATATTATTGATGGGGAGGAGTTGTTGCTCTTTATCGTGTGGAGATTAGTTCTAATTTCATTTTAATCATAGTAAACTTGATTTTTCTTCTTACCTAATTAGTTGGTACGTTCTTTATTTCTATACAATAAATTGTTACATTCCAGGATACACCAAACACTACTATTCCATTCCAGTGTTTCATTCCTGTGTACAAAGGACTAATACTATACAGCCCGGCTAAGTAGTGTAAGACATATACTACAGATAAAACAGTAAGACCTTTTCCGTTTCAAAGCATCTAAGCTACTTTGTCTCTTGAATCACTATATGTTTCTGGGCATAGGCTTCAAAGACTTTTAAGTAGTAAACACAAAAGTTGATGAGTCAGCCACTGGGGAGAAAAAGTAATTTTCAGTATGCATGTTAACTATACTACAAAGCAAAATGAATTTATAAGCTTCTCATTGAAACTGCAAGAGAGACAGAACCTGGAATGTTCCTTATTGAGTGATGGAATTAGTATACATGAAAATTCATGTATAAGAATTAATTTTAATGTAATTGAGTGGTAGTACCATTAATAATATGCCTTTTTATTTTAGTGAAAACAAATTTATAATGACTTAAAATTTTCATAGTTTTTTTTTTAGGACCTTTAACTCTACTGATTTTTTTCTTTCCATATGACTTAAATTCCTTAATTTGTCTAACATAATAGTTTTTAAGGACTAGTTATTAAAAATTCAAAATTAAAATGTGTCTTTTCTTTAGACAAAGATTGTAATTCTATACTAACAAAGCAGGAACTTAAATTCATAGGTATGTACCAAACTTAAACTTGATTCTAAAGGTAATAGGGTTAAATTAACGCAGTTTGGAAACCTTCCCATATAAAACAGTATTAGAGCTCTGTAGTCACAAAAATTATAATTGGAAGGAATTCTCCGTAACTTGAATGGTTGGTGGAATGAAGTATGTTACTGTGTTCTTACCTTTTGTACTTGTTTGGAATTGTCTGCTGTAATGCTATGACATGGTAGGGTGGGATTTAGGATTCCTAAAACTGCTTACCTGTCAGGGTCTAGATGCCTAAGTTTTAATTTTTAAGACCACTTTCTAAATCTGTGACCATTCGTTCTTACTAATGGAAAGAAGCAGCTGAGGTATCCTATGATTTATAATAATTCTGTAATTCTGAATGTATCTCTCAAATACTTCTAGATCAGTTAAGAGTGAGCATGTGTATTCTGAATCTACTAGTCTTAACCAATTAATTAATTCATCTACCCCGGCCCTCCTCTGAAAAGCTCAGTATTGCATATTAATAACACTGGTCTTAAAGCATGTAAGTATCTGCTATATGCAATGTCTCAAGAGTGTCTCAGCTTTTTTTTTCATTGACAAGTATATATTAAATTCTTTCTGTATCTGACATTCTGGTTAGTTGCTTTGGGGAAATAAGTATACTGTTCTGTGCATGAATCCTGTCTTTAGGGAACATAAAAGCTAAAAGAAAGAGCAATGTGTATATATCAATAAATAAAAATTTCAAGATAAAGCTGCTCTAATGATCTGTAGTACAGTAAGAGTTTAAGGTTGGAGAAAATTACTTTCAACTGAGGGAATGAGATGCCCAGGAAATGTAATATTTTACCTGATGCATAGAGAACATGTAGAATTTAGCTATTTGTAGATAGGGAACAGGGCTAGATGCCCAACCCTAGGAAAACAAATAGCACCAGCAGTGGCACAAGTATGAAAATATACAGGCTGTGTGAAGTTATGGTGATATTGATATTTAATATGAAATATATGTGAAATAGCAGCCTCAAATATTAGACTAAGGAGTTGAAAGTTGTTCGTGTGTTTGGTAGGAAAAAAGATAAAACCCAGGTTCACCTGGCTGCAGCGTATAAGATTGAAAGGAGCTAATGTTTGATCAGAGAAAATAATTAGATTTCTGTACAATCTAACCCAGCGATTTTCAACCTTTTTCATCTCATGGCATGCATAAACTAATTATTAAAGTCCTACAGCACACCAAAAGTATATTTTTTGCTGATATGACAAAAAGTAGGTAAAATTTTGATTGATTCACACTGGACAGCTATGGTTGTGTTTGCTGTTGTCATTTTTTAATTTGACAGTCTAAGGGAAAAGAGGTCAGTGTCACTGACTTATTAGTCAGGTATTGCATGTTTTTAAAATTCTTTTTTTTTAAGTATATTTTATTGATTGTGCTATTATAGTTGCCCCATTTTTTCCCTCCCCTTTATTCTCCTCTGCCCTGCACCACCCCTCCTACCACGATTCTTTCCCCCACCTTAGTTCATGTCTGTGGGTTGTACATATAAATTCTTTGGCTTCTCCATTTCCTCTACTATTCTTAACGTTCTCCTGTCTATTTTGTACCTACCATTTATGCTTCTTAATCCCTGTACTTTTTACCCCATTCTCCCCTTTCCCCTACCTGCTGATAACCCTCCATTTCTGTGATTCTTTCCCTGTTCTAGTTGTTTGCTTACTTTCTTTGTTTCGTTTTGTTCTTTAGGTTCAGTTGTTGATAGTTGTGAGTTTGTTGTCATTTTACCCTTCATAGTTTTGACCATCTTTTTATTCTTGTGTAAGTCTCTTTAACATTTCATATAATAAGGGCTTGGTGATGATGTGCCTTTAACTTGGCCTTATCTGGGAAGCACTTTCTCTTCCCTTCCATTCTAAATGATAGCTTTGCTGGATAGAGTAACCTTGGATGTAGGTCCTTGCTTTTCATGACTTCAAATACTTCTTTCCAGCCCCTTCTTGCCTGCAAGGTTTCTTTTGAGAAATCAGCTGATAACCTGTCTCATGGAAACTCCTTTGTAGGTAACTGTCTCCTTATCTCTTGCTGCTTTTAAGATTCTCTCCTTATGTTTCATCTTGGGTAATACAATTATGATGTGCCTTGGTGTGTGCCTCCTTGGGTCCAACTTTGTGGGGACCCCCTGAGCTTCCTGGACTTCTGGAAGTCTATTTCCTTTGCCAGATTGGGGAAGTTCTCCTTCATTATGTTTTCAAATAAGTTTTCAATTTCTTGCTGTTCCTCTTCTTCTAATGGCACCTCTATGATTCAGATGTTGGAATGATTAAAGTTGTCCTGGAGGTTCCTAAGCCTCCTCATTTTTTTGAATTCTTGTTTCTTCATTCTATTCTGGCTGAATGTTTATCTCTTCCTTCAGGTCCAAAGCATTGATTTAAGTTCCAGCTCCCTTCCCTTCACTATTGGTTCACTGTATATTTTTCTTTATGAATAGCCTTAACTTTTTCCTCTATTTTGCAACCGTACTAAACCATTTCTGTGGTAAACTATTTCAGGTAACCATTCCTGATTACCGGTGTTTTGAACTCTGCATCTGATAGGTTGGCTATCTCTTCAGTGCTTAGTTCTGTTTTTGGAGTTTTGAACTGTTCTTTCATTTGGGCCATATTTCTTTGTGCCGGTGCACCTGTTACATTGCCATGTTGGAAGCCTTCAATATTCACCAGGGTGGGGCAACCCACTTTGCTGCGTTGTGGCACCATATGTTGGGGAGGGGTCCAGGAGGGAACAATGCCACTAGCGCAGCTGTGGGCATCTTTCAGTCACTTCCCCCATTACCCACAAGCAAATTTGGCCCTTCTGGTGCTGATTCTCAGGTGGGTGGGTTTGTGTACATTCTAAGACCCTGTGGGTTTTTCCAGTGAACTCTCTTGTGAGGCTGGGAGGTTCTCCCGCCACCGCAACCCCCACAGAATTTTACCGCCAGAGGTTTTGAGGCTTTATTTCCCCTCACTGGAACCCTGTGTTGTGCTGTCACATCCACCAGTTGTTCCTCTCAGTTTATCCGCACGTGAATGTGGGACTACCTGGTGTGTCAGCCACCACTTTGCCCCACATCCTCTTTGTCCTGGCTGCTTATCTCTGTCCCTCCTACCAGTCTGAAAGAATGTTTATCTTTAACTCCTTATTGTTGGACTTCCATACTGTTTGATTTTCTGGCAATTCTGGTTAGTTTTTGTTTTTAAATTTATCCTTCTTTTGGTTCAGCGAAGAGGCAAAGTGTATCTACCTATACCTCCATCTTGACTGGAAGTCTAATATTCTTGCAGCGTACTTGTGTGCCTCTTGTGGCATACTAGTTGAAAAATCACTGATCTAGCCATATGTATCAAGGGCCCAAATAAGGATAATGGAAGTCAGATAATGGAAGAAGTGATAGTAATTGTCAGTGAATTAAATGTCAGTAGCTGAGAGAACTTGGGTATTAATATACCAACAAGATATTCAAGTGTAGATGTTTAGCGTGCAAATGAATAGATGAAGTTAGAGTTTGGATGTTAAGGAAAGGTGAAAGTAGTCCATCCATGTAGGGGTAAATCACTAAAACTCTTAAGATTGGTTGTGTCTGAGAAATGTTGGTAGAGAAAACAAAGACTTTGGATCAGGGTTATTTAAGATAGAAAAGTCTTAATGGGTGGAAAGGAAGACTCTAGAAAGATAATGGATTAAGATGCCAGAGAAGAATATTTGATGAACCAAAAATCTGAATAGATGGGAAGCAATCAAATGAACAAGTAGAAAAAGTCAACCTGAAAGAAGGACAGAATAGCTGTGAAAATACTCAGTGTAAAACAAATCAAAACCTTAATTTAAAAAAATCTTCATAATATTTGATTAATGAATGTTTAAATTACTAGGAATTTTAAAAGTAAGTTTTCTCACAAAAGAGATGATTATTGCTTTTAATATGTGTAGTAATGTATGTGTTTACAAAAGTATTTTCCTTTTGCTTCAAACTAGTGTTTTAGTGATCACATGGAATAATAAATAATTGTACCTATATATGTAAAGATTGTGCTTCTGAGTTCTAGTTATTTTCTTTTGTAATCCTGAAAAGCAATTGCCTCTCCTTTTGTATTCTTTGGTAAGAGTGTGCTTGTTTCTCATCCTCTTCTCTGCCAACAAGTGTACCTTCTACATCTTTTTCTCTAAATAATTAATTTGAAGTTTCCTAACATGATTTTATATCTAATTTGTTCATTTAATTTTCAAAATCCATTTTTCTTCTTCATTGCTATGGGTTGGTTCAGATCCTTATTATCTCTTTCACAGGAGATTACGGTATATTAGCCTTCTTTTGGTTTTGTCCAGTATACCTAGAGTTGATCAGTTTGGCTTACTCAAGGCAGTATCTCAGAAATGATGGTAGGGAAGTATGTCATTTAGTCATTGATGAAAAAGCAAACAAATATGACTGTCTAGAATAACGAATGTTGCTTGCCTTATTGTTCCTTAAAGTAATATTGGGAAAATGAATTACAATTGGGAAGATGCTGGCAGAGTGAATCTGATATCAGAACAGGGACAGTTAGTTAAATTATGTTTAAAGATTATCGATCACCTTCTTGGTAAGATTCTTTTCCCTCTTTATAATGCTGTTGACTGTTTTGCAGCTTCCTTTCATATTTGTAGTTGTGTGTTTACAGAAATTATGTCTAATCACCTTGTTTGATGGAGATACAAACCATGTATTATGGTGAACTATTTCTGTAGATGTCTAGTGTTAGTTTCATACTCAGAGGGTCATTTTATTTCAGGATCTCTGGATGGAATAGTATATTTATATAACAGATACGTATTTGGAATTAGGGTTCTCAGACTTTTCTCCACCATGCTTGTAATATCACAAGCAAGTAATATTTTCATTCAAAAGGTGTATTAGGAAGTTTATATTGAAATGTTGTCTCTGGGTATGTCAGCATTTAGGAGACCAAAAATCTTAAATTATCTTGGCTAGTAATATGAAGTCTGATTTTCTACCCAGATCAGTCTTCATGGAACTATACAGGGAAAACAAATTAGTGTGATAAACATATAAATGACATGAGGGAAGATAATAATTTGAAACAAAATATTACAAAGTAACAGGTAGAAATTTTAGGTATGAAATCTATAGTACTTGAAGTAAAGAACACAACAAATGGGATGAATAGCATAAGCTATAAAGCTGAGGAACAAAGTAATTTAATGGGTAGGTCAGATTAAGGAAATCTCTAGAAAGGAGAAGAGACCAAGATTACACACGTACAAACATGCATACATACCTACCTACAAACAAACAAAATAAAAGGTATATATTATAGAAGATAGAAGTAGAACCCAGATAACAGGAGACCCAAAAAGGGGAGGGAGAAATGGAGAGGAGGAAGTAATCTGAAGAAATAATGGAGGTAAACTACCTTTAAAAAGCTGAGAGATCTAAGATTGAAGCAACCCATAGAGTGCCAAATTAAAAAGAGGAAAGGAAAAGTCCTCTTCTGAACATGTTATAGGGAAGTTTTTAAATATCCAACACAAGGAAAAATTTCTAAAGCATGGATTATTAAAATGAAATGCTTCATGGGAAGTGATCTAAAAGGACTAAATAGAAGTGACTTTTGTCCTAAGGAACATATGAAAAGGCTAGACTTGTAGATGTGTTTATCATAGCAAAAAAATAGAAATAGTGGAAATGTGAAAATTACACTCATATTTCTTATGGCAGCTCCTGGATTTGATTATCAAGTGATATTTAGGAAGCTTACCTAGCAACTTCGAAATATATCCATGACATATTTTCTTCTTTTTTTAAAAAAAAATTTTAAGTATTTTATTTATTTTCAGAGTGGGGAATGGAGGGAGAAAAAGAGTGAGAGAAACATCAGTGTGTGGTTGCCTCTCTCGTCCCCCCTACCCACTGGGGACCTGGCCCGCATCCCAGGCATGTGCCCTGATGGGGAATTGAAGTGATGACCCTTTTGTTCTCAGGCTGCCGCTCAGTCCACTGAGCCACACTAGCCAGGGCTCCATGACATACTTTCTCAGACACCAAACCCAGAACAACAAATTGTATATGTATTATGTGTAAAGTAATAATATATACATGGCAAAGGACTGTCAGTTTCTTTAATTCTTGTTTTCATAGGGCTCAGACTACAGTTGGAAGAGTCAAAAATATAAATGAATAGTTACAGAATAAAATGTTAGATAAAATTATCATAGTGGTTGTATAAAAATTACAGGTTTCAGAATAGTTTTCTTCTTGCTTTCATTTTCTAAAATTTAATGTGGTCATTGCTTATGTTTTTATTAAATTATAGAAAACCTTTAATGCAGAATGGCAAATTGTTTTAATAGCTGTCACATCTAATAAGATTATGTTCTTCATATTAATTGGAAACTTTTTACTTACTAAATCTTTCTTTTAATTTCCTTAAGCTAGGGAGACAAATAAATAAATCACCATGTAATGCAGTGCATGATGTTTCTCATCTAGGCTTATGATTGGTATTAATTTAGGTGTGTCTCATCTCTTCTTGGTTGAAGTACCCTCATTAACCTGACCACTTATATGCATATTTTATACTTCATGTGAGTTAAGTATTTCTAGAGCTAGAAAATAACACCATGTACAAATTCATATAATTATCGATTCATGATGCTAGCTTTGACTGACATTTAAATTGCTTGACAATATTAATACATATCTAGCAAACTCTCTTTACATTTTTACCATGATTACTTGTTTTTTTAACTCTTCTTCCTCCTCCTCCATCCACAATGTATTAGTTATCTTTGTCTCTTATTCCCAGAAAAATCATCTTCTTATTATTCACTTCTGCAAACCTACTTGATTTGTATCCATCTTCTTTCCTTCTCTCTAGTTCTTGCAAAGAGTAGTCCTTGTGCTCTGTATTGCATCCTTTTTAGCTGCCCTCAAGAGACCTTGTTGTTTTAGTTTCCTCATTTTCTTTTTCACAATCATTTATCTTTATTTAAACATGCTCTAGTGTCTCTCCTCTTGAAAAAAACCCCAGGCTAAAAAGCCTAAACGTTTTAAATCCCACATTCCCATTTGTTTACCTATCACTCAAACTGTTCTACCCCACCCACTTATTTAAGATCCTCTGTTTGTTTTGGGCAGTATGTCTCTATGTGACTTTATTATTGGAATTTCTTGTGCTTCCTCTTGAGAGAATTTGCATCTTTAATTCTAGACACAATTATAGCCATTATGTTTTAAAACATTGCTTTTTCCTATTCTTTAGAAATCTTTGGTAGACATATTTGGATTTTCATTCTGTCCTTCGTATTCCGTAATCACTCTTTTATCATTTTCATTTCTTAACCTCTCTGTGCTATATTTGGGTAATCTGTTTTGATCTTATTTGTTTACTCGTCATCTCTTTAGCTCTATTAATTTATTGTTTTACATGACTATTGAGTAAAGAATGTTAGTGAGCATGTTTTTCAATTTAGGGATTCTTTGTGAACCTTTTTAATTAAAATGGACCTGATCTGGTTTTGTTTTTGTCTTGTTTTTAAGACTGTGTAGCTTCACATATTTAAAAAATATTTATTTTGAAATAGTCTCAAACTTGCCAAAAAGCAAGTATAGTACAGAGAACTTTATTTTCCTAAACAATTTGAGAATAAGTTGCAAATGTAGTACCCCATCCAGCTCTTAAATATTTTGTACAAACAAGGACATTCTTTGCAAAGCCACAATTGTCTAGAATAGGAAATTAACATTGTCATATTACCACCATCTAGTCTTCAGATGCCATTCAAGTGTTGATAGTTATCAACACTTGTCCAAATATCAACATTTTTGAGGATTATAGGCTAGTTATTTGGATTTGGTTTATTGTTTTCATTGTTAGATTCAGGTTGTTGTTTTGGAGCCAGGATATCATAGAAGTGATCTATCATTGCATCTTATCAGATGCCACATAATCAGGCTTTTCCAATGAAAAGTTTTTCTTTTCCAACTTAGTAATTAGTAAGTATTTTGTGGAATAAACTGTGGGACTACATAAGTATGCCATTGCTCATCAGACTTTCAGTTTATATCACTATAGGTTTAGGGAAGTATGGGTTATAATCCATTTATCATGGTGCTTAAATTGTTAAATTTAGCCATTGGGAGCCCCTTTAATCTGGCTCCATGCCCTTCAGATATGCCCTTGTTATTTGTTCAATGCTTCCTTACTTTCTAGCCCTGCAAGTATATTAGTTTTCTGTGGCTATAACAAATTATCACAAAACCAGCATTTTAAAACCATACAAATTTATTAGCACACTGTCAGAAATCCAGGTTGGGTTAGCTGGTTTCTCTGCGTAGAGTCCCATAAAAGCTGAAATCAAGATGGCCAGCTGGGCTGCTATTATGAGGAGACTCTGGGAATAGTCACTTCCAAACTTATTCAGGTTTTTGTCAGAATGCAGTTTATTCCTTGCAGTTACAAGACTGAGGTTATCACTTTCTGGCTGTCAACTGAGGGCCTTCCTAAGCACCTAGAGGCTTCTCCCCTGTCCTTACACATGTGTCCCTACAATTTAGAATCAGAGAAGGTGAGAAGTGAGTTGAATACTTTTCACACTTAGAATCTCTAGGACTTCCTCTTCTGCCACATTTCTATTGCTTTCTCTTCTGCTACATCTCCCATCACTCTTTTGTCCTTCTTCTTTTTCTGTTTTTAAGGGCTTCTATAATTACACCTGGCCTAACCTCATAATCCAGAGTAATTCACCTATTTTAAGGTGATCATCTGATCAGCACCTTAATTCAGCCTGCCAAGTCTTTTTACAGGTGTACCTAGATTAGTGTTTGAATAACTAGGCCCTAGTTATTCAAAATAGGATAAATGGATAAATTGGGAGGATATCCTTAGAATTTTGCCTACCATAGCAGGATACCCCATATTCCTCTTATTTGTATAGAGTGTTGTTGTTTTATCATATATTTGATTTCTTCTCTCAGATTTGTAGTCATTTAAAATATTTATCTTGTAATCTTTATTTGCTGTTTCTGTTTTTTAAGGTTCTTGGAAGATGGTCAGTCTTAATGTTTTTGTCTGCTAATTTGTGATCAAGGAGATTATTTCCTTCCATGTTTTCAAGTTTTGTATTGTGAGCTCATATTACAGCCTGGATTGAGGTTTTGCATTTGCTTCTGCTGTGTACTCAAGTGACAGTACCAGCTGACCCCTTCTTATGGTAATTTATGTTTGGTATTTACCAGACCACGCCCATAGTGTAAATTCAAGCCCAAAACCTGTTAGAAGACAAGGCTATGGCCATAAATTCCCAAGGCAGACTTTTCATACCCCATTTAGAACTCAGGTCAAGTTGGACAAGCATCCTTATTTTCTCCCTATGCTATGATTTTGGGGTTTTGTGAGGATTTTTTTTTGGGGGGGGTGATCTGTCTTTCCCCTAAAAGAATATAAACAGGGTCTCATTAGTTTCAACTTCCTATCCTTTTGAGGTCCAAGGTCTCATCTCTCTTTCTTTGTGGGCATTAAAGCCAAAGCTGCTAGGTTACTGACAGGCTGGCTCCTTTAGGACAGATTGAGATCAGTCCTCTACATTTTTGACACCTAAGGATTTCCCTTACTTTCTATGGATTTAGTTATTTATTCTTAGGTTGTTTTAATTAGGAAGGATCTTAGGCTGTTTTTAGTCTGCCTCATGCCAGAAATATAAATTCTCTCATTGATTAATTTTTCAAACCCCTTCACACAGGCTTTTGGGAAGTACTACTCCACTCAGGTCAGGAATAGTTTTTATATTGCCAAGTTCAGTGAGTATTTTGCAGTTTACATCTTAGATGGCTTCTTTTTTTTTTTAACTATATATTTTTTAAATTTGTTTAAAGATTTTTTAAAAAATTTATTTTATCTTTAGAGGGGAAGGGAAGGGAAGGAGAGAGGGAGAGAAATGCCAATGTGTGGTTGCCTCTCGTGCGTCCCCTGCTGGGAACTGGCCTGCAGCCCAGGCATGTGCCCTGACTGGGAATTGAACCGCTATCCTTTGGTTCGCAGGCCTGTGCTCAATCCACTGAGCTACACCAGCCAGGACTTTAGGCTTTAGGTGACTTCTTAGCATATTTGTTTTTTTCCTCTTATTGTAACTATTTTCTCTTCCCTCCCTTCTCCTCTCGTCCCTTTCTCTCTCTCTCTCTCATAATTTAGAAACGGAAAGGAAGCAGGAGGAGAGAGAGAGGGAGAACCATCAATTTGTTATTTCATTTATTTATGCATTCTTGTATGTGCCCTGACCGGAGATAGAACCCACAACCTTGACATATTGGGATGCTCTGACCAACTGCGCTACCCTACCAGGGCTCTCAACCTTATATTTTATTTTACCTTCTTTGAGTAATGAATGTTTTAATCAAATAGATACATAGTCCATGATCTAGAAAGGGAAAGCCAAAATACTGCAATATCCTAAGTGTTTATTAGTTGCCAAAGGAAGGGATATTAAGGCAACATTAATAACAGGTCTTCTATTCATGTATATATTATCCTATTTATTCCTTTTAATATTAATAGATATCGTTTCTCCTTTGTATTTAGCAAGATGGCTACTATTTATAAAATGCTTACTATATTGTAGACAGTATACTAATAATATTGATATATGCTTTACATGCATTAGCTAATCCTTTCACCAGCCATATGAAATCATTGGTACCATCCTTATTTTATAGATGAGGTGTGTTAAGTTCAGAGAGGTTATTTGCATGAGGGAGCAGAATTTGGACTTTTAACTACTTCACACTATATTAATCACCAGAAAAGGATATCCAGTCTCTTGGTATCTGGGTTAGAGATAACTTACCAGACTTAATTATTTGCTTGGCTAAATATTCCTCAAAACTGTCCCATTCATATACTCTTCTTTGCTGAATAAGCAACTTGATGTGGTACTGATTTGGCCTCCGGGCAGTTTGAAATTGGGAAGCAGGAATTCTGGTTGGTGAACACTAATATTTCTGTCACTGGAGAGGTATACTTCTGTCTTATATATTGATTTATATCACTGCAGTAGGCATACTAAAAAAGGTTAGGTCTAAACAGTGTTTTCTTGTCTCTTCCCACACTGTGGTTTTCATCCTAATTTACCATGTGTCTCAGTATTTCCAGATCCAATGGGCATTTTTGGTCTGTTTCTTTACTAGCCTTCAGCATTATGTGATAGAATTGATGTGCCCCCTCTTTCTTCAGATTCTCTTTTCTTGGCTTCAGTGACACCGTACTCATGATTTTTTCTTTACCTTTCTGATCTCAATTTTCTTTACATATTTCTCTTTCACTAACTATCCTTGAAATGTGGAAAGTCTTAAAGGCTTAGTAGTCCTGAACCAGCTTTTTTCTCTTTAAAAAAATCCTTTTCTCCTGTTCCAGTTTTTACTATCTCAGTAAATGTCACTTCTAATAGCAGCCAGAAACCTGGGATTCATTCATGATACTGTTCTTTATCTACCAAACATAGCTTGTCCTCAAGTTTGGGTGATTCCAGCTTCTAGATTCCCACTTTCTCCATGTTCAGTACCACTACCACCATAGTCCAGAGGGACATAGTCTTTCATCTAAATTGTCAAATTGAATTCTAAATGGTCTTTTTATTCCCACTCTTCTCCTTTTCAGCTCATTTGCAACATAGCTGTTAAGATGGATGATCTTTTAAAAACTAAGTCATGTTCTTTGCTGTCGGTTTCTTTCGTTAATCTTAACATAAATTATAAACACCTTTACATGGCTTACAAGGTCCTGTGAGATCTGCTCCTTCCCTGCCTCCAGCCTCGCCGTCTACCACTCTCCTCACTGTGCTCTAGCCACATCATCGATTGTTGTCCCTCATCTTTTGAACAGGCTTTTCTACGTAACTCTCACCTACCAATCTACCTTTTAGATCTTTGTTTTAGTGTCATTTCTTTAGACAGGTCTTTTCTGCTTCCTAATTTTTCACTCTCATATTACCCTTTTTTCTTCCATCATAGATAGCACTTGTCACAATTTACAGTTGTCCCTTGTTTGTTTTAATGTTTGCCTTCCTTATTAAGTTGTAAATTCCTGCAGAGTGGAGATCTTGTTTGTCTTGTTCCCTACTTTATTCCCTGTTCCTAGCACAGTGCCTGTCTTCAAATAGATATGTAATAAATATTTGTTTATTAGATGGATGGATAGATGAGTGAATGAATGATTGAATGACATTGAATGAATCAGTATGTCACTGTCACCCTCTGTATCATTCTGCATCTTTGTTTCTATTCTCTATCCTGAACAGATAAATTTCAGGGTATTTTCCTAGAGCTTGTGCATTGCAGGGCTCAATTCCATTTAATTAGATGTATGTCACCTTGTTTTGGATTGAAAGAGTGTATAGCTTGTAAAAAGCTTACAGATACTTTATAAGCTCTGTTATGAGACTCTAAGTTCTTTGAAGGCACAATTTCTTCTATTTTTTGTGATCTTTAGTATCTTTAAAAAAAAAGATTTATTTATTTTTAGAGAAGGGAAGGGAGGGAGAAAGAGAGGGAGAAAAGCATCCATGTGCAAGAGATACATTGGTTGGTTGCTTTTCGCATGCCCCCAACTGGGGACCTGGCCTGCAACCCAGGTGTGTAAACTGACTAGAAACTGAACTGGCGACCTTTGGGTTCTCAGGCCAGCGCACAATCCACTGAGCCACACCAGTCAGGGCACCTTTTTAAATAATAAAAACCTCAAATATTTGGTGAATGAACTATGGGGTAAACAACATAAAAATTATTATTTTTTGGCTATGCATCTCTCCTTTGGAATGTAAGGTTTATAGATATTTGCTTCATTTACATGCTGTCTTTTTTATGAACTTTACAGTCAGACTTCTTAAAATTGTTGTATTGCCAAGATTTATTGTCACATTTAGTGGCTCCTTTTTCTGGCTTTACCTTAACTACCCAGTAGAATCATTTGACCTTTCTTTTGAAATTCTCCGAGTGGTCATAAGATTCTCTCTCTTAGTTTTAAAGTTTATTCTTTGTGGTTTATCTTTTGTTGTTTACCTTTTATTTTTGTTTGTTTATGTCTACCCTTTAAGTGGTAATATTTCCTAGGGTTCTGTCTTTGGTCCTTTTCTCTTGATCATGCTCAGAACTTTGGGTGATCTCATTTTTCCATTCCTTGGCTTTGACCCACTTCCATATCAGGAGTTATAAGTCAAATACTTACTGGGGTCATGAGGTAACAAGTGAATGAAGAAGAAATGAAGAATAAGGAATGATGGGACTCTTGAATTAAAGAATCTGTGTCTGTCCAAAGCTTTGGCAGATTGTTGCTATTTCAGAATATAGTATCCAATGTTAATAGAGCTTCAGTTTTTCAGGAGAAATTAGAAATTTAAAGTTTTTATTTTATTAATTTGTCCATTCGCTTTTGAAATCTATCTACAGACCCTATTTTTCTGCCAAGTTTTAGGCTCATCTTATTCTGTTCTAGACTACAGTTCTGTTTTGCAAGCATCTCAAAGACCATAATGATCACCCTGAACCTCACACTTGTAATTAGGAGATGGTTGCAGTTACAGAATCAGACAGCTGTGAGTTTGAATCCTGATCTACCAGCTTAGGTCATTAAGAAAGTTACTTTAGTCCTGTCTGGTGTGGCTCAGTGGTTGAGTGCCAGACTGCAAACCAAAGGGTCACTGCTTCAGTTCCCAGTCAGGGCACATGCCTGGGTTGCAGGCCAGGTCCCCACTGGGGGTGCACAAGAGGCAACCACACATTGATGTTTCTCTCCTTCTCTTTCCCTTCCCTACCCAACACTCTAAAAATAAATAAATAAAATGTTCTTTAAAAAAAAAAGAAAGTTACTGTATTTATTTTTATAGTTTAATGTATTTTAATAGCAAACTTACAGGAATAGCATAGGACAATTCAGGATGTGTAGTTAATGGATGGAATCTACTGTATGATAAAAATGCTACAAACACCACAAAGTTGCCATCAGTAAGAAATGTACTTGTTTTAAAAAAAATGCAAATGTTGGCATTGTCCAGAAAATTTAACAGGTTTCTGTGTAATTGTTATAAAGTTGAACACCTGAAATTTGTTCACTAAAATGTTTTGACTTGCATTAATGCTTTATATGCCTGCATTGATATATTTATTAATAATTTTTATTGATTATGCTATTACAATTGTACTCATTTACCTCCCTTTACCCACCCACCTACCCACCACCACCACCACCACCCAGCATCCAGCATCCAGCATCCCGCCTCCCTCCAGTGGTCCTCCCTCTTTTGTTCATGTCTGTGGGTCATGGGTATAAGTTTTCTGGCAACTCCATTTCCTGTACTGTACTTTACATCCCTATTACTATTCTGTAACTAACTATTTGTACTTCTTTTTTATTCTCCTCCTCCTTCTCCTCCTCCTTTTCCTCCTTCTCCTCCTCCTCCTCCTTCTGCTCCTCCTTCTCCTCCTTCTGCTCCTCCTTCTCCTTCTTCTCCTCCTTCTCCTCCTCCTCCTCCTCCTTCTCCTCATTCTCTTCCCCCTCCTCCTCCCTCCCTCCTCCTCCTTCCTCCCTCCTCTTCCTCCTCCCTCCCTCCTCTTCCTCCTTCCTTCCTTTCCCCTTTTTTTTTTTTTTTTTTTAACTATTTGTACTTCTTAATCCCGTCACCTCTTAACCCATTCCCTGACACCTCACTCCCATCTGGTAACCATCAAAATGTTCTCTATATCCATGATTCTTGTGTCTCTGTTCTTTTTGTTTGCTTAGTTTGATTTTTAGGTTCAGTTCTCTTTACGTGTGTGTGTGTGTAGCCATTTTATTGTTCATAGTTCTGATGTTCTTTTTCTTAAATAAGTTTCTTGAACATTTCATATAATAATGGTTTGGTGATAAATTCCTTTAGTCTTGTCTGGGAAGCACTTTATCTGCTCTTCGATTCTAAATGATAGCTTTGCTGGGTAGAGCAATCATAGCTGTAGGTCCCTGCTTTTCATGACTTTGAATATGTTGAATATTTCTTGCCAGTCCCTTCTAGCCTGCAAAATTTCTTTTGCAAAATCAATTGACAGTCTTATGGGGACACCCCTATAGGTAACTAACTGCTTTTCTCTTGCTGCATTTAAGATTCTCTCTTATCTTTAACCTTTGGCATTTTAATTATGATGTATCTTGGAGGAGACCTCTTTGCATCCATCTTGTTTGGGACTCTGTGCTTCCTGGACATGCATGTCTATTTCCTTCACCAAATTAGGAAAGTTTTCTTTCATTATTTATTCAAGGAGATTTCCATTGTTTTACTCTTTCTCTTCTTGTTCTGGCACCCCATGATGTAAACATTGAAATGCTTGAAGTTGTCCCAGAGGCTGCTTGCACCGTCCTGTTTATTTTTCTTTTGGTTTCTTTTTTCTTGTTCTGATTGGTTGTTTTTTTTTTTTGTTTGTTTGTTTCCTTATGTTCTAAATTATTAATTTGATTTTTGGCTTTATTCATTCTACTGTTGTTTACCCATAAATTGTTCTTTATTTCAATTAGTGTATCCTTCTTGTCTGACTTGATCTTTTTTATGCTCTTGAGGTCCTCAGTAAGTTCTTTGAGCATCCCTATAACCAGTGTTTTGAATTCTGCATCTGATAGATTGCTTATCTCCATTTTATTTAGCTCTTTTTCTGGAGTTTTGATCTGTTCTTTCATTTGGGCCATTCTTCTTTGTCTCCTTCTTATTTTGGTAGCTTCCCAGTGTTTGTTTCTATGTAGAGCTGCTGTGACTCCCTGTCTTGGCAGCATGGCCTAATGTAGTAGGTGTCCTGTAGGGTCCAGTGGCACAAGCCTTTCCTATCACCCAAGCTGGGTACTTGAGGTATATACTTCATGTGGGCTGAGTGCACCCTCCTCTTGTAGTTGAATATTGATTTGTGTTGGCAGGTCAATGGGAGGGATTTTCCTGGGCCAGTCAGCTGCAAGGACTGGCCATGACCACTGACCACCCACCTCTGTCTTCTGTGGAAGATTAGCTGTGCAGGGGAACAGTTGTGGTGCTCTGATGTGGTCTGTAGCTGTCCACTGTGTGTGCTGGCCCTGGAGTTTCCCAGGTGGTACAGGTCAGGGTCAGCCCCCACCTGTGTTTTGCATAGGGCCAGTGTGCCTGAGCTATAAAGCAATCTGAGATGGCTGCTGCTTGTGCTGGGCTTGGAGATTCCCAAGTGAAACCAAACTGTGCATCTTGGCTGGCTGCTTCTAGTGCTGGGCCTGGGGTTACTTAAAAAAAGGTATGGGTGCTGGGAGCTCGCTGAGGCTGGCTGTTGCTTGTTTGAATGTGTTTAGGAAGTTGTGAAGCATGAGCCAAGACCAACCACTCATATGGAAAAGTCACAGTTAACAGCCTGGGTGGGCCTGTAAATTGGGTGGGATAGAATCAAGATCTCCAGGGCAGGGCATACACTTTTAGCCAGGTTGGTGGAATCTCGTATGGCCCCAGCTTGCTGGCTCTGTGGATCTATTGGGGGAAGGCTCAGAAAGGGATAGTGGCCTCTGCCTGCCTTTCTGTGTGAGAAAAAACTGTCCCCCCAGCTCTTGACTTGATGCCAGTCACTTGAGTTTCTCCCTGTATGCCATTGGTGCCTTTCAAGCTACTACTCTGGTGCTGGAGCTCAGAGAGAGTCAATTTGAGTAAGTCCATGTGTGAGTTCTTTAAGGGGAACTGCTTGGGACTCCAGTAGTTTCTTCCACAGATTCAATCCCTACTGGTTTTGCAGCTAGATGTAATGGGGATTTATTTTCCTGGCACTACAACCCTGGGCAGTGGGTGGGTGGGTGGGTGGGGCGGCTGGTGAGGGGCTGAGACTCTGCTTCTGCGATATCCCTCCTGAATTTTTATCCACCACATGTGGATGTGGGATCAGCCCTTTCAGTGTCTGTGCCCCTCCTACCAATCTGGTTGGATGTGGTTTCTTTAATTTCATAGTTGTCACACGTCCATCAACTCAGTTTCTGATGGTTCTGAGTAATGGTGGTTCTACCATATTGTGCTGTGTATAATACACACTTTTTTGCCCAAATATTTGAGGGGAAAATAAGGATGCACATTATACATGGGTAGTACCTAAAATACCTTGTATCTGTTCTTATGTTTTGTGATTATTTTCACGTAAAATTTCTTGTATCATAATATGTACAAAAATAAATGCTAAAATTCCTTTGTATTACAAAAACAGGTATTTAAATATAAATAAATAGATAATTGAATTAAAAAATTAAGAGGTTTTTTTCCCCGAAAGTTTGGACCAAAAATGTGGGCGCACATTATACACAGCAAATACGGTATATTTTAGTTGTGTTTTTTATGTGGTTGTGTGTGGAGGTGAGCCATGTTTACCTATGTGGCTATCTTGACTGGAAATTCTGCATTAATATTTTTTAAATCATACAAAAATGAAAATTGAAAAACTGCCAGTAAATTATCTGTCCCTGCTTTCCACCTGCAGTCCCCTTATACTTAGCTACCTTTTGACCCCATTGAAAAAATACCTAATGTTTAGAACTACCAAAAAACAGGAAGAAGAGAAAAAAATTTTAATAATGAAATGTTTCTCATCATAGTGGATTCTTAAGCACGTTCTCTATGTAAGTGGCATGCTAGCTGGATATCTTTTGGCATAATTGTTGGTGTCTTCAAAAGGCCAACCAGATAGGCCTCACTTGCTTCTTGCAAAGCACTGATAGCTGTACTCTGGAAAGGCAGATCTGTTTTAAAGTCCTGAGCAATTTTTTGCACAAGACGCTGGAAGGGAAGTTTGTAAATCAAGTTTCACGGAGTGCCATGATACTAGGCCCTTAACATGAGGTTTCTTCACCCCTCCAGCAGAGGAAACACCTTGTGAGTGGCTTTGATAGCCCATTGCTTCCTTAGTGTTTTACCACTGGTTGATTTGTGGACAGTCTACTTTGTATGAGCTATAGGGTGCAGAAAACTCCTTACGAACCACCCACTCACCCCCCTTCAGCTGGAGCTCAGAGAGCTGCAGATGGCCCATGTTACTTTATTTCTTTCAGTCTCTCTCTGTGTTATGTGAAATGAAAGTGATAGTTATCTCATTGGCCTATTATGCTGGTGACCTGTACATAGTAGCCAAATACTGGATATTCTCAGTTGCTACTCCTGCTTCATTGATTGGTATCACCACTCTCATGTCCACTTACTGGTGCTTGAGAATCATTCCTGAGTCTTCCCTTTTTTTTATATTTCAGGTCTAATTAGTTACCAGTCAAATGAATTTTGTCTCTGTAATGTCTCTTTACTGCTGTTACCTTAGTTTAATCCCTGTTTTTGCTCATCAGTATTGTAGCAACCCTTAATAGCTTACTTGGTCTTAATTTAAATAATCTCCTCCGCAATCTAGTCTTTGTGCCATTGATTTGTGATTTGCTTAAACACCAATATGATCATACAAAGCTTCTGTTTACAGTCCTCCAGTGGTTTCCTATTGTCTCTAATTTTTTTAAACTTTTAACTTTTAATGTTCTTCTTGGTCTACTTCCTGTTTTTTTTTTTTTTTTTTTTTTCTTTTTGGCCTCATTTCTTTTATAACCTACTCAGATGGTAATTTTAAGTTCTTAGAATTTACCCTGCTCTCTGTTGAGGGTTTCTTCCTCAAACCACCCTTTGCCTCTGTTCTGTGGCTCCTTTGGAAATTAGCTTTAACACTCATCTCTTCCAGTAAGTTTTTTTGACCCTCACCCCCACCCCCTCTCTCTCACTCCAGGTCCTGGAGAGATTCTCTTTTATTTGCACTCATAGCCCCCAGAGGATGTTTCTGTCACTCTTCACAGTCTTTTGTAATTGTATCTTTTCTTCTGCTAAGCTTCTTGAAAGTGGAGACCACATATCTTGAATGGCTTTGTATCTCCAGGGTTTAGAATAATGTCTGGCAAACTGTGAGCTCTCAGATGTTTGTGTAATGGATGTATTTGTTGAATGAATAAATTATGTTTTTTTCTGGAGAAATTGTAGATATCTTAGAGCCTCAATTATAGTTGTGAGGACTTGATGATGTCCCAATTCTTTTATTCCCCTAGTTTGAAGATTATAGGTGCTTTTATTTATTATGAATCAATAATATTTATGTTCTTTAGAACAAAGTAAATTGTATTGTTGATATAATAACTTGCTATCTTTGAGGGCTGTAGTTTCTCAAAAGGATTTTTTTTTAACTGCAGCCCACTTGTGCTAATTTTTTCCTGCTTTCCTCTAGTTACAGGTGTCAGGTTCTTAGGATCTTATTTCTTCCCACCCTCCCAAGAGTCTTAGTTATGATAGGATCCATCAGCTTCCACACTATGGACATTGTGGATCAGATAATACTTAGTTGTGCAGAGTTGTCCTGGGCATTCTAACATGTTTAGCAATATCCATTGCCTCCCCCTACTAAGTTTCAGTAGCATTCCCTAGTTTTGACAACCAGAAATGTGTCCATACATTGTCAGATGTCTTCTCTGGAGCAAAATCACCCCTGGTTGAGAAATCAACTGAGTTATAGATAATCCTTTCTCTAAACTTAATCCACAAAGAACCTCTCTCTTTCTGTGGGCTCTTTGTTATCAACATATGCCCATGATCTCCCATCTTGAAAAAAAATAAGCAAAAAACACCTTTTCCATTAAATCCTTGTTTTTGTCTTTTTCTCATTTTCCATCTCCATCCCCTTCCCATCCACTTTTTTTAGAATGAATTGCTTCCAGTCTCTCATTTCTCCCTTTCTTTCTAGCTGTTACTGTGTTGCCACAGTGTTCTTTGTTCCTTGAGGTTACCACCACCTAATAGTAGACATCATGATTCTCTCTTACTCCTCTGTCCCCTTCCAGTACCCATACTTGTACACCCCGTTTAGTCATCATAAAGTCCTTTCTAGTCTGCCTCCTGAATTCCTCAGAATCTGCCTAGCTTCATTATTCTCACAGCTGTGTCCTGCAATGTCATCAGCCTCTTTATTGGTCTCCAAACCCCAAGGCTAGTCCTACTCTACTTTATTTTCTACATTGTAGTGTAGGTGACCTTTTGAAAATGAAAGTTATTTTCCCATTTTAACTCTTCTCAATCATGAGTTCTGGAGCCCTAGTTTGTGTGTGAAAGGCCAGCCTGGTGCTTTTTATGCAACTCCAATTGCTTTGTTTTTCTACTTAAGAAACATTTCATTCTTAGGAATTCCTAAAACCTTTCTCATTATTTTTACAAAGCACTTCCTGATGTGATCCCTGTCTATTAGCAAAGCCATTTTTGATATATAAAGAAACAGATTCTTTTAGACAAGTGTTTTATGAAAAATCACTTTTTATTCAGTTAGTTATTGGTACTTTTTTTTTTTTTTACCATAACCAATAAAATTTGTCATTGGGGGAGGGATCAGGAGAGTATTCTAACATAGTGATGTGGTGTGTCTGACAAATTTGACAGCTAAGTTATAAAATTTCTTTTCTTTCAGGTATTTATAACAACAATGACGTAGCAGTATCATTTCCAAATGTAGTATCTGGCTCAGGATCTAGCACTCCTGTTTCCAGTTCTCATTTACCTCAGCAGTCTTCTGGGCATTTGCAACAAGTGGGAGCTCTGTCCCCATCAGCGGCATCATCTGCAACCCCTGCTGTTGCTACAACTCAGGTACATTATAAAGTAACATGAAGATGGATTATCAGTTTTTAAAGTGAGCTTGATTGGAGGAGAGAGAAATGAAATAAATTACTTCATTTAGGAATTTATAATTTATGGCTTCCTATAGGAATTTATGAAATATCTCAATTTGTATTGACATGTTAGTGGAAGTCATAGACATTTTTACACGATACGAGAGAAGACAAAGGAATGTGTTGGCACCAACTGATCATTTTAAATATCTGAGTTTTTAAATTTTTTCTAACAATGTAAAATACTAATTTGGGGGGAGCTTTTATTCTTTCTTTTTATCAATAAAAGTTAAACTTTTTAAAAGAACTATGAACCAATTTTGGACTTTTTTATAATTTCAAAAACAACACAAATAATGTTTGAATATCTGCTAAATTTTTATAATCCAGTGTAGGAGAATATAGAATAAAGAGTGAATGATCCCTTTAAGTACAATACGGTTTTCCTCCTAGTGAGAGAGAAGGGGAATGTTCCTCAACATTGTAAATAATGGTGACTATGTGGTTGGTTTTGCATTTTTTAAAGCCTTTTCCTCCACTTTAGATCTGTAATTGGATAGGTGACCTAGTCTACAGGAATGCTTTAAGCAAGAGTCAAATTAGAAAAATCATGACCTTGAAATACATAAAAAGGACAGTAAATGGGCAAAGCTGTGCGCGCGCGCACACACACACACAGTCCTACTCCAGCCCACCCCCCCCACAGTTCCCTTAAGGTAATAATTTAAAATTCCTAAAGTATATATTTTTTAATTTATTTGGAATTTTTGATATTTTTATTTTTACTTTATTCAAAGGTCTGGTAGTGTGTTAACATTTTGAGAAAATTATAACAGTGATAAATGTCTAATTACAAATAACTAGTTAAGTTGTTATTTGTAAGTTGCTGTAAACTTATGCTTTATGTATATATTCATAATTTGTATTGTACAGGCCTTTAGAATGTATTCACTTTTCCAGTATTTTTTCTAAACTGTGGATCAAAGCACAGCATTGTTATTTCTTAAGTATATAATGGTGCAATATAAACAATCATTATAATTACGTTAAGTATTATAATAAACAACAGACAATTCAGAACAGAAAATCAGTGGCATGGTTAGTGGTATTATCTTTCACAATGAAAGTTAACTATTTGGTGAACCTCTCAACCTGAATAAAGGGAATTTGACTGGTTTAGGAAGAGTTCTTCTTTAGCTTATCTCACTAAAATGAGTGAGTGGCCATAATAATAGAGGCTTGGGGTTTGAGGGGGTGAACGGACAAATAGTTTTATCTGTTTTTATTTTATCTCTTTTAATTTTAATTAAGTGTAGCCATATGCATTGATAGCTTTATATTCTTGGACAAAAGTCTCACATGAGCATTTTCAATGTACATTTTTCTTTTCCTTTTTTATAAAAGTCTATTTTAATTACTCTCTGGTTAAGTCTAGGCTGATTTAAGCAAAAATCTCATTTCTTCTCATTCATTATGTTTGTGGTTTTAGGGGTTGGAGTTAGGGAGGTTGATGGGGGAAGTGGTGGTAAAGAGAAATTTTATAGCTAGAGGGAAAATTCCACTCAACAGATGACTCAACTAAGAACAAAGAAATCATAGTTGCAAGTAATCCAGGATTCAGTCCAATTAAAATCTTTATGGTTTATCCTCTTTCCATGTTTCAGTAAGATGAGTCGTTTATAAATAGGATCATCCAGTTAGACTTAAATGCTGCATGCTGAGACAACTGCATCTGTGTTTCTGTCCAGCAGTAAAGGCTTTCTGCCTTCAAGCTGGAGTTTATTTAGCCTGGCTTATCTAGTGCTGCTGTAGCAACCATCAGTCTCCAGGCAACTGAGGCACATTGACCTCTCAATTTAACTGAGAGCAGAACTGCTTCAATTTAGCTGCCTGAGACAATAGTATTGGTATTGAATGTGCAAAAACTGAATTTTCTAAGGCAATGTACAAGGGAAAGGATACAAAAATGTTTAGAATAAGTTGAATGTTTAGATAGAACTCTTAAAATTGTGATGCACTTGGTAATTGAATTTTCTTCTCAAATGACAAAAGTTTATTTCTGGTTTAACTTTCATGTAGGCCCTGCTTATTAACTAATCTGTTTAGATAATCACATCTAACATTTTATGTAGGGTTTCTTTATAGGTAATTGATTTAAAACTAGGAGAGCAATGCTATAAGGTAAATTCAAATGATTGGTATTTAAAAAGTAATTATAGAAATCTTGTTACAATTATTAAGAAAGCCACAATACTAGCAAGCAACTATTTAAAAAATATATAAATCACAGAATAGAAACATTAAATTTGAATAATGTTTTGCCCCCTCACCTTCCTCTAAAAAAAGTAATGAAAGTAATAATTTTTGGTGACTAGTTTGGTGTCTGCAGGATAAAAATCCAGAGGTCATTCTTGATCTTTTTGAACTTGGTTCTAAGTAAGAGAGATAGATAGGCCTCTTGTTTGGATTATTTGCTGTCTTAAGAATTGTTTCCTACAAAGTAGTCAAGTAGGTAAGATTAGAAAGCTAATAGAAATTAAAACTGGGAATAGATTTGTGTCTTTAATTTGAGAAAAATGGGGTGTTTATAAAATTTTGTGTTAAGAGGGTAGGGAGGGAGAGTCTGATGCTTAGCATCTCTAATTTGGAAAAATCTTCTTAAGATTTTATTTATTTATTTTTAGAGAGAGGGGAAGGGAGGGAAAAAGAGCGGAGAGAAACATCGATGTGTGGTTGTCTCTTAGGTTCACAAGCCAGTGCTCAATCCACTGAGCCACACCAGCCAGGGCTGAAAAAAATCTTTTAAAAATGTTGGATAACTCAGCTTTATTTTTTTCAATGTTAGATCATTATGTTTTATTTGATATACTTGTTTTTAGAATAATTATTCTTTCACAGGTGTCAGCAATATAGTTATAGTTTGTATACATTAGTGGAAGATATTAGTGGTGTCCATGTGATTTTTTAAAAAAAATTTTTATTTAATTGTTGATCAAGTACAGTTTTTTGTATTTTTCTTCCATCCCAGCCAAGCCCTCCCCCAGCCCTCCCCACCTCCCTCCCATTTCCACTCCCCTTAGTTTTTGTCCTTGTGTCCTTCATTGATTTTTTTTAAAAAAATCATGTGCTCTGCCTTTGTCATATCGTGATTACAGGTATAAATTAGTTTCTGTAGGTGTGCCATTAATTTTCCATTTTGCTTTCAAATTCCCCTATTTCCTAGTTCTACATTCATTCTGTTCAGTCTTTGGGAGAATTGAAGTGCTTTTGTTTTAAGGATGATTCCTTTAATAGATGAATTTAAGGCTGAATATAAAGAAGAAATTGTATTCTAATATATTCTGCATTCTTTTGGATACAAGTCTTCATGTAGATAATCAAGGTTCATTATTTACTCTTACTGTTAAAAAATGATACAGATTTAAATAATTAAGGAACTTCCAAGGTTGATATGATATTTAGTAAATGAAGATACTTAAGTATTTTAAAGGTACAGTTTAGTGACTAATGTTTTGTACATTTCTATGAGACTTTTGCTTCAATCAGCTTTGAATATTTTGTTTTCCAGGTGCTTAACTCTGTGTGTGTGTGTGTGTGTGTGTGTGTGTGTGTGTGTGTGTGTGTGTGTGTTGGGGAATTGTCTTGGATGTAGTCCTCGCTTTCCTTTCAAATGATGTCTGATATGACACTTTCATTCTATTTGAGAAAATGGTTCAGTTTCCCAGGCAAATTCACCTGACTTGATTAGTCAGAATGAAAGTTTCAATAAATAATTTTATAATGACATAATTTTAAGGAAGTTCACAGTGAATCAGAAATTCTGGGTTCCAGGAGCTTTGCTACTCACTAGTGTAACCGCGGACAGATCTTTTAAGTTTGTGGGCATCATTTTTTTTCATAAACAAAGTAAAACTTTAAATATCTGTTTTACCTGCTATATATGTATGTTATGAAATTCAAATGAAAGTAAGTACTTTGCAGACTATAATTTGGAATTAAGGGTTATTACACTGAGGTTATAATTATAGGACATCATTAATTTCACTTGTTACAGAAATAGCCTGATTACCAGTGAGAAATACTGTCCTTTGCTAAAAATAATATTAAATTTTTCTTCTAAAATTTATAATTCCATGTTAACAAATATATGAATTTTAGCTATTTTAGGTTCAGCTGTTGACTGATGTCTTTTTTATTTCTTAAATTATTTCAGTAGCCACTGTAATACCAGGGACTTAATTCCGCCCCCCCCCCCCAAAGATAGGTGGTATATTGACTAGATATTAACCAATTAGTAAGCCTTAGAATTGGTTGGTTATTCCATGTAGTCCTGTTGTCCAGTCATGAATGTTCATTGATGGTTTAACTACAATTTAATCCCTCCCACTACTTTATTAGGACCTCAATTGTAGGGCATTTCAGCATTAGCCTAAACAATGGTTTTGAATATGTTAAGCTCCTAACAATTAGGGAGCAGTTTGGGGCATTGAATGATGTGGAATGATGCAATTGAACCTGACAGCTTCAACAGTCAGCCTACTCATGGGACCTGAAAGTTGTTCACACTTGGTTTCATCTCTCATCACATGCTGAGTATTAAAGCCTTACTAGTGGGTAGCTGACTTGGAAATGGGGTCTGTTATCAGAATACATTTCATAGTATAAAGTTTGAATTGAGTTAGAAAATATATAAAACTTTCCTGTTTTTCCTGTTTTCCCCAGTTTTTCCTGGAAGCTTTCCTAGTCAAACAAATTACGTTTGCAGATTGAAAAAATATATAAAATAATTGTCATTAAAATATTTGGATCCTTACATTATATTCTTAGTATTGCTATGTGATTATACAGAGGTGGGCAAAAGTAGGTTAATAATAATAATACAATATTAATAAATAATAATACAAAAATATACTCTGTGTTTCAAGTACTCCCAACTGTAAGGCTACTTTTCTGACCCCTTTATCTAAATTAAGATATCATTGCATAATGAGACATTTATATCTTCTAATTTTTCTTAGGTAAACGTGTTTTGATCTTTGTAAGTATAGCCATGTTATCAGAATATAATTGATAGATTATATTCTCTAAAAATGTTAGTGGCGAAGATGGAAACCATAATAATTCATGAAAACAATTTTTTGAACAACAGGCTAAAATTTGAGTGTTTACTATGTGCTAAGCATTTAAGCCCTTATATTCACTCAGCTAGTTCTCACAATATTCTTGGGTGCAGAGACCATTATCTGCACCATTTTTACAGATCCAAGACAGAGATATAGTACCTTGCCCAAAATGAGACAGCTTGGTTTATGGTAGATACATTAATAATAAAATGTTTTTCTTCTAATAGTATATATGAAATAGAAATTTTTTAAAATTGATATTCAATTTAGTGACTCTGACAAGATTTTGGGAAGAATGTATTTTTAAATTAAGTGTTAAGGTTGGAAAGCTTGAAAAAGCTACTGTGTTTTAAAGCTTATTTGGATAGTTACATTTTAACTTTTATTGACAGATTATTTGTACATTTAAAAAATGCATGCTGTAACCACTTTCTGTGTGATAGAAGTTTTTAACCTCATATCTCCCTCTGGATGATGTATTGCTATGATACTTTCTAAAGGTGAAATTTTTACTGTAGGTCTTATTCTTTCTAACCTAAATTTTCTTATTTCTTTTTTATTTCTCTACCTTTACCAGCATTGATAGGGAGGGGTAAATCTCCCAAAACAACACCCACTTCTAAGTCTGATATTTACATAATTGGGCAGACTTAGCCTGACTTTTTTCTTCCACAGCTAATTCCTTTAGAATCAGCTGAGCCCTGGCTGGTGTTGTATTATATATAACCATTGGTTGGTTGGAACATCATCCCATACACCAAAAGGTTGTGGGTTCAATTCCCAATCAGGGTTCATACCAACATTATGGGTTCAGTCCCTGTTTTGGGAGTGTATGGGACACAGTCAGTCAGTGTTTCTCTCTCACATTGGTGTTTCTCTCTCCCCTCCTTCCTCTCTCTCTAAGTTCAGTAACCATTTTTAAAAAACTGTAATGAGCCGAGTGCCTAGGAATTTGGTTTTTACTTCTGTGAGAGCTCTTTTAAAACTTCTCAGTGATCATTTCATGTAAGAGGTAAACTATTAACAGGGACATTTCAAGCTGAAATATAATTTTCATCTTGTTAATATTTTAATATAGTATGTCAGTCTACTTAGGAAACACTAAATTTCTTAGATTTGTTTTGAGTGTGAATATTGCCTTGATAGACTCATACACCTTTCTAGATGTTTAACATATTAAGTTATTCTAAATTCGCTTAGGGTATTCTTTGAGTCAGGCACCTAAACATATTTTATTTAAAAGTAACTTAGATTTTCCTCAATAATTCTTTAGTGTAGCCTTCCTCTGCTTGTCTTTGGGTCCATCTTGTAAAATAATTCTACTTCTTTTAATGACACTTTTACAAGAGTGTTATTAGAGTAAGTGTGATATAACATCCTGAATGAAGTGGTTCCTTTCAACTATTAATCTTGGGAAGCGAACAAAAAAACCTTTCCAAGATAACACATATTAGAAGTTAAAGCAAAAGTTTATTATGACAATGAATTTATTATTTTATAATGTAAATCTAAGTGTACCTAGTTTGTTTTTTCATATATTTTATTGATTATGCTATTACAATTGTCCCATTTTCTCCCTTCATTCCTCTCCACCCTGCACCTCCCCTCCCACCCACATTCACCCCTTTAATTCATGTCCATGTGTCATGCTTATAAGTTCTTTAGCTTCTACTTTTCCCACACTATTTTTGCCCTCCCCCTGTCTATTTTCTACCCACTGTTTATGCTACGTATTCTCTGTAACTTCCCCCCCTCTCCTCCTCCCACTCCCCTGTTGCTGACCTTCCATGTGATCTCCATTTCTGTGTTTCTGCTCCTGTTCTAGCTGTTTGCTTAGTTTGCTTTTGTTTTAGGTGTGCTTGTTAATATCTGTGAGTTTGCTCTCTTTTTACTGTCCTATTTTTTATCTTCCTTTTCTTGGATAAGTCCCTTATTACATTTCATATAATAAGGGCTTGGTGATGATGAACTCCTTTAACTTGACCTTATCTGAGAAGCACTTTGTCTTCCCTTCCATTCTAAATGACAGCTTTGTTGGATAGAGCAATCTTGGATGTAGGTCCTTGCCTTTCGTGACTTGGAATACTTCTTTCCAGCCCTTTCTTGCCTGCAAGGTCTTTTGAGAAATCAGCTGACAGTCTGATGGGAACTCCTTTATAGGTGACTGTCCCCTTATCTCTTGCTGCTTCTAGGATTTTCTCCTTCATTTTAATCTTCAGTAGTGTAATGTAATTATGATGTGCCTTGGTGTGTTCCTCCCTGGGTCCACCTTCTTTGGGACTCTCTGAGCTTCCTGGACTTCCTGGAAGTCTATTTCCTTTGCCAGATTGGGGAAATTCTCCTTTATTATTTGATCAAATAAGTTTTCTGCTTGTTGCTCTTCCTCTTCCCCTTCTGATACCCCTATAATATGGATGTTGGGACGTTTAAAGATGTCCTGGAGGTTCCTAAGCCTCTCCTCATTTTTTTGAATTCTTGTTTCTTCCTTGTTTTCTGTTTGGTTGTTTCTTTCTTCCTTCTGGTCCACTCCATTGATTTGAGTCCCAGTTTTCTTCCCATCACTATTGGTTCCCTGCACATTTTCCTTCATTTCACTCAGCATAGCCTTCAATTTTTTTATCTAATTGCAACCAAAATCAACCAATTCTGTGAGCATCCTGATAACCAGTGCTTTGAACTGTGCATCTGACAGGTTGGCTACCTCTTCATAGCTTAGTTGTATTAGCTCTTGAGCTTTGATCTGTTCTTCCATTTGGGCCTTTTTTTGGGGGGGGGCTTCTGGTTGTGTGTGTTATTTAGTGAGGGGCGGAGCGTTAGGTGTTCTCCAGGGCTGGGCAACCCAGTCCCTGGGTAGTGACATTGCATTTGGGGGCAGGGTCAGGAAGGGAACAATGGCACTTGCTCCATTCCAGTCCCTTCTGCTGCTTTCCCCAATCAAATTGGGCCCTTCTAATGCTGATTTTCGTGTGGGTAGGCTTGTGTATGTTCTAGGACCCTGTGGGTCTCTCCAACGAACTCTCCTGTGAGGCTGGGAGTCTCTCAGGGCACCTCAACCCCCACAGGTGTTTTCAATTGGTACTTTTAGGTTTCATTTCCCGGCGCTGGGGACCTGGGTTTCAAGGTCTGTCTCGCTCCCTGTTTTCACCTGGATTATCTGCACGTGAATGTGGGACTGCCTGGTCAGCCAGCCACCTTGAATGGCCTCACTGGGTCTGCCCGTTGCTACCCCATGCCCGAGGTCTGCTAGCTACCGCCTGTGCGCCTGGGGCTCCTGCGCACCTGAGTCTGCCAACCTCCACTTTTTCCTGCCACTACTCTGCCCCTCTTACCAGTCTGGATAAATGGTTGTCAGACTTCCATACAGTTGAATTTTCTGTTAGTTCTGGTTGTTTTCTTGTTTCTGAATCTTTGTTGTCCTTAATTTTGGTTGTGCAAGGAGGCACTGTGTGTCCACCTACGCCTCCATCTTGGCTGGAAGTCCCTAGTTTGTTTTTAATCATATTCTTTTTGTTGTAATTTACTTTGAAATATTTTAGATGTATAGAAACTTTTCAAAAACAGTGCAGAGTACAGTGTTGATACACTTGCATGTTATTCATATCCTTCACTCAGTGTTAACAACTCATATTCTATAGTGCCAGTAGACCCAAGGACGATATCTGTCGACAATAGCCATTTTCCTTACCTGGTCAGGATAGAATTAAAATGTCATAAAGTAGGTACTTCTCTCTAAAAGGAATTGCCAGTTGTTATACCAGGTCTTCTGAAGCAGATTTATGGTACATTAGTAATTTGTTTTCAATGTACTTTTAAAAACCCATGTCCAAAGTATGTAGTGGGGAAGTGTGTGTATCGTTTCTTTACTCTTTGTTCCAGATTTCTTTTATGTAAAAGCTTTTCAGTGCTCTTTATGCTTCATAACCATTGTTTCTTTAGTTTCACATGGACGTCCTTCCACCCCTCTGAATCTTAGTGCTTTCATTTATTAATGACGACAAAGGTTTTTTAGTCTAAAGATTGCCAGACATTGTGTGTGTACTTTTCTTAGTAAGGGGTCTTTCTTTTCCCTGCTGTCTCACTTGTCCTTTTTCATTGATACTAAGTTGTGTGGGACCTTTTCACTAAAGTGTTGGGGACTTCTTGGCTCTACCTACAGTGCCAACAATTACCAAGAGTTCCCAGAATTAATCATTCAAAACATCATTTCAGAAGTATTGACTAAGCAATGTCAGACATTTGTGGAGTCTTTGGTCACTCATGTTACCCACTTAAAATGAAAATAATGAAATAGAGTTTTAACATAGTGTGATTTAGTTGTTTTAATACACCACAAAATTTTACCTGGGAACATTAATAAGTTATTTTAATCTCTTGAAAGTTTATTATTTAGATATAAATGCAGTAATTTTTAAAAAGCAAATAGGAGATTGGTCATTTAGGATAATGAAGAATGCATTCCCATTTTAGTTTATTATTTTATTAATTTACTTTTTCGTGCCATCTTTATAAAATATGTACTTTATTGCTTTGGAATTAGAATAGTCATTATGCAGATGTTATTGTGCTGTTGTGAGCTTTTAGTGTAGTGAGCCCAGTGTGTGATACGAAAACTAAGATAATTTGTAGATTATATCAGGAAATTTGGTTCCATATAAATTTTTGAAATATTTGTTCTAGTTTTATGAAATATGTCATTGATATCTTGATAAGGATTGCATTGAATCTGTAGATTGCTTTGGGTAGTATGGACATTTTATTGATGTTAATTCTTCCTATCCATGAACACAGTATGTGCTTCCACATATTTGTATCTTCTGTTTCTTTCTTCAGTATCTTTTAATTTTCTGAGTACAGGTCTCTTACATCCTTGGTTAGGTTTGTTCCTAGGTATTTTACTCTTTTTGAAGCAGTTGTGAATGGGATTGTTTTCTTAATTTCTCTTCTTGTTCCTTATTGGCATATCAAAATAGCACTTCTCCAGAGAGACATACAGCTGGCCAATAGACACATGAAAAGATGCTCAGTGTCACTAATCATCAGAAGAATGTGAATAAAAATCACAGTGAGATACCATCTCACACCTGTCAGAATGGCCATCATCAATAAATCAAAAACAAGTGCTGACAAGGATATGGAGAAAGAGAAACCCTATTGCACTGCTGTGGAAAGCAGTATGGAGATACCTCAAAAAATTAAAAATGGATCTGCCTTTTGACCCAGCAATCCTACTGCTCAGGAATATATCTGAAGGAACCCAAAACACTAATTTGAAAGAACATAAGCACCGGCATGTCTATGTTCATTGCAGCGTTATTTGCAATTGCCAAAATATGGAAGCTGTCAAGTGTCCATCAGTAGATGAGTAGATAAAACAACTATGGGACATTTAGACAATGGAATTATATACTTGGCTGTAAAAAGGAAGAAAATTTTAGCCTTTACAATGGTATGGCTAAGTGGTTGTGCTAAGTGAGATAAGGCAGCTAGAGAAAGACAAATATCATATGATTTCACTCATATATGGAATCTAATAAACAAGCTGAACTAACAGGCAAAACAGACAGACTCATAGATGGAGAACAGATGAAAGCTAGGGGAGATGGTTGGGTGAAAGGATTGAGCAAAAAGGAAAAAGGACTCATGAACATGAACAAGAGTGTAGTGATTGCTGGGGGGAGAGGGATATAAGGGGACTAAATGGCAATGGAAAAGATATAATAAAGATTAAATTTAAAATAAGAGAAAAAATGAAATTTGTAGCTAATAAGGGTAAATATAATGCCCTTGGCAGAAGGAACCCTTCCTGAAAAAGGATGTATCTGACTAGAGTAGGATCTTTTGATTCTTATCAAGAGACCAAGGCAGCTCATAAAACTGACAATTGGAACTAAACTGGTAGTCCAACTGGTGTAATGTTCTGATTCAGCCAAAAGCTGACTACATGAAAAAGGAGAATCAAAAGGATAAAATACAGATACTGAGGCATCTAGATGTCCGTGTTCTTTGAACATCACCCCACCACACTCTGTAATATCCTTCTTCTTGCTCATATTTCTCTCCTCTCTTGCTGTCAGCTGTTACTTCTTGCTGGCAACAAATTGTCTCCAGATACTACTTTTACTTCCTCTTCCTAATTAATTTTCCATTTCCAATGTGTTATACACTTAATTGATCTTTCTAGAATTATATCCAGAGTAAGAGTATATTGACTGTATGAACAGCATTTTTAAGTATAAGGTACCTGGAATTTTAACCTGTCATTGGTAACATCTGGTCCTTCTATTTGTCTAGGTTTTTTCTTTTTGTAAGGTATTTTGTATGTTGCCAAGATCCCCATGTATTTGACTTCTGTAGAGGTAAAAAAAAAAAAAAGATCTTAACTATATTTTCATTTATGAATTGTGTATTATTTTATGTATGTAAAACTAAATATGTGGCAAGTGTCTAGTATGATCTTTAGGTTAAAATTATGAGTTACCTTTTCCTGAGGGCTAATCGATAGTTAAACAGGACTTTATAGTACGAACTTATTGGCTTTGTGTACAGTTTTTTAACTAGAGAAAAAAACGAAACCCAGAAACTGATAGATTGTATTTAAGGCATGAAAGTGTGAACTGTGAAATACACCTTTGAAACAATAGAAAGCAAGAACAGGATTCTACACCAAGGAGACTCTGTGAATTAAAGTCCAATTTTTATACTTAATAACTTGTCTATATAATGTTAGGGTCTGAGTCGTTCCACCATTTATTCTCTGTAATATTTTGCTTGTTCTAACTACTGTGTAAACTTGGTCTCTTGTATGCAACTCTACATGTCAGAATGTTCCATATCTTTTTTTCTGTTGGTATTCAGTTTCTTTATATTAGATGTGCTCTGATTTTTTGAAATTATTTTCTTGAATTTTGTTCTGAAATAATTATTCAATGATTTCATTTTATAAAAGTTTAACTTTAATTTCATTCATGAAAAAGAATAAGAAGTCTACTTTAAAATTTGTGGTTCTGTTAAATCTGAAGAGTATTTCAGTCTAATAATAGCCTTCTATGAGTAACAGTATTTTGTATGTAAGAGATTTGCTTCCAAAATGCCACATTTTAAGGTTATAATATTCTTGGAAAGCGGGAGAAACCATTCACATCAAAGAAGGCATTTTTATTACATTGGATTACGCAAGACTTTGGCCAGCCTCCTTAGCTTCATCTGTTTAAGGATTCATTTTCACTTGTTTGGCACAAGTCCCAGTAGAGGCCTTCAGAATTGTGGTTAGCAACATGAATGAATTACAAACTTTGGACCAGTTCTTCAGTTAGTAAGAGCTGGCTTCCTGCCAAAAAGACAGTGCCTTATATGGGGTCAGGGCAAAGCTGTGATTCCTTTAGTCTCGCATTGTATATAAAACATACTTGTGATGCCTATTTGCTTTCTTTTAAAATAAAACAGAAAACACTCAGGCTTCTGAGTCTATCAAAACAGGAACTAACAAAATAGTGTGCAGGTTTTTACTAATGATAGAGTTAAGCAATGGAAATATGACGCTGAATAATTAAAATACTAAGAGTAGAAGTTGGACCTTTTGACCTCATTAGCATCCTGTGATGTAAGAGACTAAAGCATGTCAGACATCTGTTGTCTACCTGCCCTTACTTTGTAAGTGGTTAAATAAGATTAAATAATTAGTTCTACATTCACATGGTAACCATGCCGCTGGCTTTTGGTATTGACTAGATACTTTGAAATTAAAGCAAAAATAGTTAACTTTGAATGTCCTGATTCTTTTTTTTTTTTAATTTGGAATTATGTAATTTTTCAAATGTTGTAACGATAAGACAAGTGAGAATGAAATGTGCTCTTCAGATAGTTATTAATTTTTGCTTATTGTAGAAAGTAAGAATTAAGAATAAGAAGTCTACTTTAATATTTGTGGTTCTGTTAAATCTGAAGAGTATTTCAGTCTAGTAATAGCTTTCTATGAGTAACAGTAGTTTGTGTACAAGAGATTTACTTCTAAAATGCCACATTTTAAGATTATAATATCTTGTAGATTGGAGAAAATAGTTATTAGATCTGTGAGGAGGAAAAGTGTTAAGATATTTTCAAATATATTCACTTATCTTTGTAATTCTTTTCCTTTAGGCAAATACCCTATCTGGATCTTCTCTCAGTCAGGCACCTTGTCATATGTATAGCAATAGATTAAATCCAAATTCTTCAATGGCTGCTCTAATAGGTCAATCTGAAAACACTCAAACAGGTGAGTTTTCAAGATATTTACACTCTGAAATTCTGTTCTCTTGCCCAATGTAATTTCCTCCTCATTGGCTCATTTTATATGAAAAGTCTAAAGGTTTGCGTAGTACAAGATCATGCCTTTTTATATTTTTTTAACCAGAAGAATCACAGTTGGAAGTAAATAGTATGCTGTGCTGCAAAATAGTGATGTGGTTTTTTCACTGTCTGCAATGTAAATGTTTAAGCAGAGCCATCGCAGGCAGGAATGCAACAGTGTCTCCTGTGACTTTTGTGATTGATGTGTTCAGTTCTCAGTTCCATGCAATGAAAGTAACATAACACTCGGCTATTCTATGAATAGCCTAAACCTTTATTTGCATAATTCATGAAATTGCATTGTACAAATGTGGTTTAAAAAATCCTGTTAGAGAATTTGTACAGTGTTTAGTAATCCTGTGAAATTTTACCAGTTGACATTTTGTAGCATTTGCTTCTTGTACTGTTTTAACGAGCCGTTGGATTTGCTTTGTTTCATTCCATCCTTAAGGATTTGTTGACATGTCCAAGTAGTCATGCCTGTTTGGGTGAGGGGAACGGCTTTAGCAGTTTACCAAGAATGGATCAGTCATGTCTCTACCCTTTAAGGGTCAGAGGTTACTTGATTCAGAATAAGGGAGGGACAGCCTTGAAAGAGGCCGGATAGGATGCTTTTTTTATAAGCAACTAACTGTAGGGGAAATACAAGTTACTTTTCAGGCAGAGATTTTCTGTTACCTCAGGAATATTTTGAAGGATTAATTTTTTTTCCTTTTAAATACAGAATTCTGTGTTCCTGCATATTTTTGTCATTCATATATTTAGCATTATATGTAACCTTATTCTTGGTGCGAGGATTCATGTTATATACAAAGTTTTAGTCTTGGTGTGTGGCTCTGTGCAGTACGTTAGGTATTTTATGATTTGTTTTGAGATGCAAAGTGTTAAAAAATACAAAGTATAAGGATTTGCTATGATAAGCAATACAGATTAGCTGTCCACTGCTGTGATTCATTACTTTAACTGTAGAAATTAAAAGTGGCTGAGGGGAGGGTACTGCAAATGCAAACTATGTCTCTGTGCTGTAAAATTGAAAGGAATAAATGAACAGAACATAATCCATGGCCTCTACACCCACAAAAACATGTAGAAGCAACACCTGACATGCCACAGTTCAGCAATTCTAAACTAGCAATGTACCGGATCTTCTACAAAGTAACTACAAAGATAGTGGTAAAGGTTTTATGTATATTTAAGGAAAAATCAGGGCAAGAGCTTAAAACTTCTTATCTAGTGTGAGTCAACTTTATCAGCTATGAAATATTTACACTGCAGATCAGGATCTTGGAGACAATAGCCGCAGCCTTGTTGGCAGAGGAAGCTCTCCCAGAGGAAGTCTCTCACCAAGGTAAGCATTATTTACACTGCAAAGTAAGGCAAAAGAAACAGTTTGAGATTGGAAACTTCTTTATCTCATATCAGGAGTGTACATTTGCGAGGCTGTAAAAGCATTCAGAAGATAAGCATGTCTGGACAGTTAAGAAAAATGATTCTCAATTTGAATATTAATTTAAACAGATTTCTAAGCTTTAAAAAAATTCTTTTATTGTATTTTTTCCATTACCATTTATTCTCCTTTTCTTCCCCCACTCCGCCCCCAATCACTACACTGTTGTCCATGTCCATGAGTCCTTTTTCCTTTCTGTCCTATCCCTTCACCTCCTAACCACCCCCTTTTCCCTCCAGCTGTCATCCTGCTCTCTGAGTCTGTCTCTGTTTTGCTTGTTAGTTCAGTTTGTTCATTAGATTCTGCATATAAGTGAATTGATACAGTATTTGTCTTTCTCTGACTGGCTTATTTCTCTTAGTGTAGTGTTCTTGAGGTCCATCCATGCTGTCACAAATGGTAAAATTTTCTTCTTTTTTACTGCTGAGTAGTATTCATTGTGTAAATGTCCCATAGTTGTTTTATCAACTTACCTACTAATGGACACTTGGCTGCTTCCAAATCTTGATGATTGTAAATAACACTGCAGTGAACATAGGGGTGCTTATGTTCTTTCGAATTTGTGTTTCGGGTTTCTTCAGATAAATTCCCAGAAGTGGAATCACTGGGTTATAAAACAGTTCCATTTTTAATTTTGGGGGATTATCTCCACCCTGCTTTCCACAGAGGCTGCGCCAGTCTGCGTTCCCACCAACAGTGCACTAGGGTTTCCCTTTCTCCACATCCTCGCCAACAACTGTTGTTTGTTGATTTATAGATGATTGTCATTTTGACTGCTGTGAGGTGATATCTCATTGTGGCTTTAATTTGCATGTCTCTGATGGAGTGATGCTGAGCATTTTTCCATATGTCTGTGGGCCACCTGTGTGTCCTCCTTGGAGAAGTGTCTATTCAGGTCCTTTGCCCATTTTTTAATTGGATTTCATGGTTTTGGTGTTGAGTTTATAAGTTCTTTATAAATTTTATATATTAACCCTGTAGCAGATGGATCAGTGAGCGACTGTATTCTCCCATTAAATAGGTTGTCTTTTTATTTTGTTGATGGTTTAATTGCTATGCAGAAACCTTAGTTTGATGTAATACCATTTGTTTATTTTTTCTTTTGTTTTCCTTTCCTAAAGACATACATCAGAAAAAGTACTGCTATGAGCAGTGTGTGAGACTTTATTGCCTATGTTTACTTCTAGGATTTTTATGGCTTTGGGTTTAACAGTTAAGTTAATCCACTTTGAATTTTAATCCACTTTGAATCTTTAATCCACTTTGAATTTTATTCTTGTGTGTGGCATAAGAAGATAGTCTAGTTTCATTTTTCTGCACTTGTCTCTCCAGTTTTGTGAACACCATTTGTTGAATAAATTAGCCTATTGTATGTGCTTGCTTTGTCTGTCAAATATTAATTGACTGTAAAGGTGGGTTTATTTCTGGGCTCTCTATTCTGTCCCATTGATCTATGTGTCTGTTTTTATTGCCAGTACCATGCTGTTTTGATTACTGTGCCTTATAGTATAGTTTGATATTAGGTAGCATGATTTCTCCAATTTTGTTCTCTCTCAAGGTTGCTGTTGCTGTTTGGGACCTTTAGTGGTTCCATATAAATTTTTAAAATATTTGTTCTAGTCCTGTGAAATAATGTTATTGGTATCTTGATAGGAATTTCATTGAATCTGTAGATTTCATTGGGTAGTATGGACATTTTAATGATGTTACTTCTTCCTAGTCATGAACATGGTATGTACTTCCACTTACTTGTATCTTCTTCCATTGTTTTCTTCCGTGTTTTATAATTTTCTGAGTACAGGTCTTATATGTCCTTGGTTAGATTTATTCCTAGGTATTTTATTATTTTTGAAACAATTATAAATGGGACTGGTTTCTTAATTTCCCTTTTGATAGTTCATTATTGGCATATAAAAATGCAACTGATTTCTGAATATTAATTTTGTATCTTGCTACTTTGTCAAATTAATTTATCAGTTCTAGTAGTTTCTTGGTGGAATCTTTGGGGTTCTTTATATTCAGTGTCATGTCATCTGCAAATAAAAAGACAGTTTTACTTCTTCCTTTCCAATTTGGATGCCTATTATTTATTTCTTCTTCTTGTCTTATTGGCTATCTAAGCCAATCAGCTTCCAAGCCATAGCTTTTTAAAAGCTATAACTCTTTTAGATTTCCAATCAATTTGAACTCTCATTTTTATTATTTGTATGTTTAGCTACTAGTACTATTGATGCATTAATTTGGGTGATTCTTTTTGGTCATAAAATAGTCTTGAAATCTCTTTTAATGCTAGACTCAATCAGGACTTTTCAACTTTGGCTTCCAGTTTTAGTTCTATTGTGGGCAACGCTCTTAACCCTTTAGTCCCTAGTTCCTAATTCAGTAAATGAGGTTTTGTTGCTCACCTCTAAAATCTCTCTAGTTCTTAAAATTGTTTGAAACAAAGTACAGCAAATGTATTACATTGTTATTTGAAATCATCTTAGAATATGAAAGAATTCAGGTACCATGTATTAATAAATAATATATGTGAGATTATTCATACTCTTAGCAGGGTGCTCTTAACCACAGTTGTACTAGAAGGTTGACTTTCTCTGAGCACAATCTCAGTGGCCCAGATTTTCTTTTCTCAGTGGGGAGAATGATTGTAAGAAATGTTGTGTCAGTTTATAGACGACAATGAAACTTGAGGCTCTGGCTGTGCTTTAATTGATTTTATTCTACTTTTAGCTTCTACACCTTCTCCTGGTTTGTTTTCTCTCTGTAATTTTGTAAACTCTGCCTCCAGCATGCTATTAGACTGCATGAGAATGGAGAACAGAAGGAGGATAAAACCCAATCTAGAGTGTTTTTTCAACTATAGGAAATAAAAAAATCTGTTAGAAATTAAAATTTTTATGTGGTAACTATGATGAATGTCAGTGTTGCTGTGTTACTGATACAGTCCTGGAAAGTTCTATTAAGAAATATATTTGTCATTGAAGAGATTAGTATACTATTAGTGCCTTTTTCCTATATAATTCCAGTTGAACTAAAAGTAGTTATTGTTTTTCCTAATTGAGCTCTGCAGAAATTTAAATATTCTTTCTTTTGAAACTAGGAGTATGAATATTATACACAATGATAACATCTGACTAATCTCTAATTTTATGCTGTGATTACTTTTGTATTGCTTTATTCTTCTTTTCAAAGAAGAAAGTTAATGGATTTTTCCTCATATGTTTAGAAGAGGAAGCATTTCTGGGACCTCCCCCCCAACCCCCCACCCCACCCCCGCTTTTAAAATTAAAACACCATACAAGCTATCCAGGAATTATTTAAGCTCCCTTAGTACTGTTTTGCTGGGTATCATTATTTTTCATTAGCTAAATGGGACTTAACACAATAAATGGTACAAAATTGTTTTTAGCATCTATGTTCAACTTATATTACCCTTTAAAGATCAGCCTGAAAAGTAGTAGCCTAAATTATCCTGGCACAATGAACTGTGTGGTGTACAATGGCCAAATGTATGTAGCAGATGATATTTGCATGTGGAATAAAAAACCTCATTTGTTTAACTTCTTATTTGACGAGATTTTCCTAGAGTAGCATTTTAAGGCAGTGGCAAACAATAGTGGGATTTTAGAAGACCTGCGTTGTGGCCCCAGCTCCGTCATTTGCTGAGCAGGGTGCCTTTGGACAGGTCTTTCCAGGCCCGTTTGTTTCCTCAGGTGGGAATAGAGCCAGTGAGCCAGGGTTTGACTTCTCACCAGGTAGTTGTGAAGATGTTATGAGATAATTATGTGGAAACACTGGAAACTCTAAAACAAGACCTTTACTCACGTGTTATATTAGTATGGGAGCTGGGAACCAGAAGTAGCCACGTTTACTAATTTAAAACAAAAAGTGGATGACTGAGAACATTACATATTCTTCTTAAGGTTAGAAGTGTTGATTTTTGTATTTTAAAGTAAAGTGTTGGAACTTTATCCTCTTCTGGCTAATTATATTAAAATGTTTTCTATTCCTGTCTTTTCTTTTTGTTTTATAAACCTATATCAAGTTCTTTTATAGTCTGTTTCAGAGATTATTGGTTGTGTGTTTATATTTTCTAGTGGTTTTTAATTAACAAGTATGGCCATCTAATCCTTTGATTGTACGATTTGAGGAGGAAGAATGATAATTACTGAATTTTAGAGTAGATTATGGTTTTATCGTTCTGGCATAGGCAGCTTGGTGTTAGAAAACTTGTGCTGGAAAGGGGTTACCATAAAGTGAGAAACGTGAATGTGCTCTCCTTCAAAGAGTTCTTCTGTTTAACCTGAGAATTAATATTTTCAACAGATCCCCTGTAAGCAGCTTACAGATTCGCTATGATCCACCAGGCAACAGCAGTTTGGAAAATCTGCCTCCAGTAGCAGCCAGCATAGAACAACTTTTGGAGAGACAGTGGAGTGAAGGACAGCAATTTTTATTAGAACAGGGTACTCCTAGTGACAGTAAGTATTCTTTTCTTGTCTTTAAAGAAAGATGAATAGGTAGATGGGTGGATGAACTGACACACAGGCTGATAGGTGCAGAAGTCACATTTATCAAGAATGAAATTATGATACATGTTTTATATTATATGTAAGAAAATATAATGATTTAATAGAACAAATTCTACACTTTTACTGCTCGGACTTGAATCTTGTCTTTACCTGTGATTAATCATATGATCATGAGTAAGTTTCTTAAGTGTCAATGTACTTTAGACTCCCATTTGTAGAATGGGAGTAATAATGTACCTGTATCATAGGGTTTGGAGGGTTAAATGACAAAAAATATGTAGCCCTGGCCAGTGTGGTTTGGTTGGTTGGAACATTGTCCTGTAACTGAAGGGTTTTGGGTTCAATTCCTGGTTGGGGCACATGCCTGGGTTATGGGTTTGGTCCCAGGTTTGGGTGCATATGATCCCTGGTCTGGGTGTATATGGGTGACCATCAATTGATGCTTCTCTCTCAAGTTGATGTTTCTCCCTCTCCCTTTGTCTCTAAAAAGCAGTGAACAAATGTCCTCAGATGAGGATTAAAAAAAGACGTAAAGAATATTGCTTGACTCATAAAGAGCACTTATCTAGTCACTAGTTATTGTTACTGCGTATAACTATAATATTGATACATTGTTTCTCATTGTAATCTCATCAATTTTAAACTTACTGAAATATACAAGTTATATTTTTCTTTTAGCATAATTGTTTGAAGAAAATTTGCTCACCTCTGGAGAATTTACAAGGGGGGACCCCAAAAAAACTGGAATTATCTTCTGGAGGGCGGGCCCCTTGTAGGACAGGCTTCCCCCTCTAGGTGAGTGTTCTAGGAATCAATCTAGGAATCCATCTGTGTATCGGTGTACCAGTTGGCATTGTTGTGAGAGGCTGCTTTGGCTTCCGTGAATTTTTTTATTGAAGACTCTTTCAGAGCATTTGCCATTTCATCATAGGTGATTTACGAGTGCACTTGCCTGCACTGTGCTGTGTGTTAAGCAGTTTTTGATGATAAACAGTATGACCCATACCCCACTCTCCCTATTTACCATATCTTGCCCTGTGTGACTTTTTTTTTTGTTTCCCCCAATGAAAAAAGTCCTCAAAGGGAAACGTTTTGCCAGTAGGGCAGAGGTGAAACAAAAAATGGCAGAAGCACTAAAAGGCATCAAAGTCAGTAGTTCGAAAACTGTTTTGAGCAGTGGGAAGAAAGTTGTAATTAGGGGTATCGCATCAAATGGAGAGTTCTTTGAAGGTGACTGAAATTTAAACGTTGTAAGAATACACAATTTTTTACACATAAATTCCAGGGGTTTTTTGGGTCCCCCCCATATTTTAAAAAGTAAATGTAGTCCAGTATGACCAGCTATCTTTTTGATTTTGTAATTTGGATGAGAAAGAATAAAAATTACCAAATTATATATATTTACATATATAATTTTTATATGTGGTATATAATTTACTTATTAAATCATATAACTTATGCTATAAATATATTTAGCATCTTCACAATTTTAATTATTGGTAGAAGGGACCATGGGTGAAAAATGACAAAAAGCAAAATTACAGTACAAGTTAATTGGAGAAGTGGCCTAGTGAAAAATGTATCCTAGTGTTAAGGATATATTTTTCAGGGAAAAATTGGTAGGTTTTATCATTTTGGGATATAAATTTTTGCTGCTTTAATTTATTAAAACATTTTGCTTATTGTTATCAGACAAGTGCCATAAATTGGTATTTTTATTAATGGTGTCCTGACCCCCAAAAATGCTAATTGTAAGGAAATTCATGCTGGGATAATCCCTTAAATATAATAGCTGGAGGACAGGTTTTGCTTAGTCTTACTGCATTTCACTTGGGTGCACTAAGTAATGGTTTTTTTGTGGGATCTTGAAGAGGAGAGATAAGTGTTAAAATCTTTGGAAATGACCATATGTGTCTTTTGAAGACCCAGAGGGCATGTTAAACAAATACTACTTTTTAAGACATAGGACTTTTAAAGTGTGTATTACTGTAGCATAACAGTAGCACTCCATGTTGTCCGTCTAAAGCTCTCAGTTATGTTTGAGGTGATGAGGCAGGACAGAAACTGAGTCTGTTTACAGATGATGAGCCTTCTCTGGGAGTGGGAGCTGAGGTGCATGCACACTGCCCCCTGCTGGGAGATCTGTACATTAGCATGCTGAGCATCTGGGCTTAGAGATTCCTCACCTAGTCTGGTGGCGTATTTAGCTTAACCAAACAGCAAACAAAAACATGTGGTCTTTATTGTGTTGAAGGATATCGGTGTGATTCTTTCCACTTTAAATGCGCTATTAATGTATAATCATGACAGGCACTTTGAATTTTTAATGAGACTTATTTTGATGAAAATACAATGTTTTTGTCATTTTTATGTTATTTTTTTGAGTGTGGAAATTGCATGAACCAGGTAAGTGTTTTCTCTTTTTTTGTCATCCTTATATATGTACAAATATATTATATATATCTACATATAAATTTAGGAATAAAACCTAACCACTTAAAAATGCTTTACAGAATCTCTATTTTTCTTTTATTTCAAAAGTTATTGACACTTAAGTCCTTAAAATACTTAGCCCTGTGTGTGAACTTGTCTTTGTTAAAAATGATCCAAATGTTTGCTAGTTTTAGGAATGCTGAAGTCATTACACCAACTTCAAGTTGAAAATCGAAGATTAGAGGAACAAATTAAAAACCTAACTGCCAAAAAGGAACGCCTTCAGTTATTGAATGCACAGCTCTCAGTGCCTTTTCCAACAATAGCAACAAATCCTAGTCCATCTCATCAAATTCATGCATTTTCAGCACAGAATGGTATGAAAATATTTATTACGTATCTAAGGAAAGTAGTCTAGACTTACAGTACCTGTTAAGTAAGTGAATAGTAACTTATATGAAGATGTAGAAAAGGAATGATAGATAATTTTGAAGAGCATAAAGAATCCTCTTAAGTGGTGAACTTGATTTTTTCTAACTTCTTTAGCATATAATTTAACTGTATGACTACATTAATGTATAATGATCTCTATTGATTTAAATCCATGCTATTCAATAGAGATATAGATTTTTCCATTTAAAAGGTCTTAGGCAGAGTAAGACTTAATTTCTAAGTGTTTTTAATATGGGCTTCAGGATTAGCTTTCAGATAAGCCTTTAATCTTATACATAACGTAATTTAACAGGGTAAATAGGTTGGGTTTTTTTTTGTCTTTTATTATTCCAGCTCCTACTACTGATTCCTTGAACAGCAGTAAGAGCCCTCATCTAGGAAACAGCTTTTTACCTGACAGTTCTCTTCCTGTATTAAATCAGGTAATTTTGATGTGGTTAGTTTCATTTGTGTATTTTACTCATAAACAATAGTATATCCCATTAAATGGTTTAAAATTATTTCAAACAATTTTGCAGTGCTCCTTACAATTTAAATTTCTATTCTTTCTTTCATTAGGACTTAACCTCCAGTGGACAAAGCACCAGCAGTTCATCAGCTCTTTCTACGCCACCTCCTGCTGGGCAGAGCCCAGCTCAGCAGGGCACAGGCGTTAGCGGAGTGCAGCAGGTCAATGGTGTGACAGTGGGGGCGCTGGCCGGTGGAATGCAGACTGTAACATCCACCATTCCTGCAGTGCCTGGAGTGGGTGGGATAATTGGAGCTTTGCCAGGTAGCCAACTGGCAATTAATGGCATTGTAGGAGCTTTAAATGGTGTTATTCAGACCCCTGTCACAATGTCCCAGAACCCTACCCCCCTCACCCACACAAGTGTACAACCTAATGCAACTCATCCAATGCCAGCCACACTGACTAACAGGTAAGAAACTTAAAATATGTTTTAGGTTTTCCAGTGCAGCATAATACTGTTGTCCATGTTTTAGATGGGGATTTTTAATGTTCTCCATGTAGATGTACTCTAGGAAATTACAATCCACCAAACTTTAAGTATCTTTACTGAGAGCCATTTATTTTTCAAACTTAAGTAATTCGGATTAAAACAAAAGTAAGCCACTTGAGTAACAAGACATCAAATATATTCTGTGCTGAAAAATTCCCTTTGGATCTTATGCTGTGTATATTGCCTTTATGTATCATAAATTCTAAAGAAATGTAGTATTGTAACGAAGATCACATATGAACTATTGGTTTCTTAAAATTCAACTATGTAATTCTGTTAGCTTTATAATAAAAGATTTTGATAGGATGAAGGTTAGATATTTATCTTGAATATTGAGGAAGTGGGACTCACTGTTTCATTGTACTAGAATTTCATTTGAATGTTTGTTCAAAATAAAGAGACTAGTGTCATGTTATTGTACATAGTCTTGAGGAATAAATCATTTTAAATGGATTTCCAGGGGGCACCAATAAACTTTTTTCTGGCTCTCTCTTCATTAGTGTTTAATTTTACTGACCATTGGGACCATTTTAAAAGGTTGGGTCAAATCACTGAGTAGTGTGTTTGGATTATGTCTTGTTTTAAATATGTGTTACTTAATGTAGGTTAAATTATTCGTGAGTAACTAAGAATAAACTATTACATGTGCATGTTGTAAACACATGTAAATTTCTATTTCATAAAATAACTTAGTGCCTGCTTAGTTTACAATAAAAAGGAAAACAAAATGTGTCTTGACAATGTGAGTTCTTGTGTATCTGCATGCATGCTTGCACACACAGGTGTGTGCGCATGTAGCTACACACAAAAATAAGAAGTTTGCCTGTCATTGTTTTCAAAATGTGTTAAGATTAAAAACTTGACTTGAAGTTATTAAACATCAAATCAAAGAGTTTTCTTTCATTTTACATTTAAAAAACATTAAAGGTATATAGTAGAAAGTAAGAATTTTAATCTTTTTTTCAGTGCCTCAGGACTAGGATTACTTTCCGACCAGCAAAGACAAATATTTCTTCATCAACAGCAATTTCAGCAATTGTTAAATTCTCAGCAGCTCACTCCAGTAAGTGCTTCCTTTTGATATCAGTAATATTTGATTTTTTTTATTAGGAGAACATGATATAAGTTCAAGTAGATAGATATTCTGTGTACTGTGCTGATTACCCACTTTGTGAAATAATGTTCCAGGATGAATAATGCAAAAATAGTTTGTCTTGCCATTTGGTATATAGTCTGCGGTACTTGCAGTGACACTGTTGACTCCACTGAGCACATGTGCTGCGCTGCTCTTGTAGACTCTGGTGGTAGAGTGGCGAGCAGGGCTTTGCATTTTTGTGGAGCTTCCTTCTGAGAGGGGAGATGGACAATAAATAAATATATACTATTTGGTAGTGATGAGCATTGAGAAGAAAAATAAAGCAGGGTACAGTGATAGAGAACAGTGGCATGAGGGTCATTTTAAATAGGGTGGTCCAGCTTCTTTGAGTAAGTGATGTTTGAGCACAGATCTGAATAACAGTTTAAGGAGCATGACATTTGATGTAGGAAAAGAAGAGAAAGCACATTCCAGGTAGGGGGAACAGCAGTTGCAAAGACCTCAGCTGGACAAGTATTTGGAGACTAGAAAGAAAGCTAGCATGACTGCAGAATGAGAGAGGCTAATGCAGAGGGTCAGACAGGTAGGTTTGGTACAGAAGATCATAGACTAACTTGTTTGGCTGTCTGTGGCAAGAAATTTAAATTTACCTTAAATGTGATGGAAAGCCATTGGTGATTTTTTTAACCTTTCTATTGTGGAATTTTTTAAGCGTACCGATAAAGAGTATAAAACTTGTATACTAATCACCTGGCTTTAATAATTATCCCAATTTTCAAAAAGCTTTGTTTCATATATTTTCACTTTTCAGGATTATTTTACAGAATTAATCGGAGAACTTTGAACAGTATAGTGACATGATGAATCACATTTTTAAAAGATGGACTTAGCTGCTGCCTTATGGAGAATAATCTGTGTGTGTTGGGAGGGGAGATGGTGGCAACAGTGGAAACAGGAGCATCCCGGGTAGATGCTGGTATCTTAAAACAGCGTGATAAACGTGGTGGGAAACTGTCTGGAATTGTATATGTTGAGGATAGAACCAACGAGACTTGTTTGTTGGACATTCAAGGAAAAAAAGAGTCCTCCCCTGGATGGTGTGGCTCTGTGGACTGAGCACCAGCCTGCGAACTGAGAGATTGCTGGTTTGATTTCCAGTCAGGGGTTGTGAGCTAGGTCCCCAGTTGGGGGTGTGTGAGAGGCAACTCTTTCATTCTCATACAATGATGTTTCTTTCCCTCTCTGTCTCCTTCTCTTTTCCTCTCTCTAAAAAATAAATAAATAAAATAAATAAAATCTTCTTAAAAAGAAAAGAAAAAGGGAAAGTCCTTAAACAATTGGTTGTTGGCTTTTACCAAGATTTGGATGACTAGGAGGAACAGGTTTTGCAGAGATAACAGGAGTTTGCTGTGCACATTCTGAGTTTGAGACATCTGTTTTTAGATGGTCAAGTGAGTGCCTAAGGAAAGGTTACAGTTGGATAGATATGTAAGTTTGGGGTCATTACTGCATATGTGATGTTTAGAGCCACAAGATTTGATAAGATCTGAAAACTGAGCTTTAATGCCCTGGAAGAGAAGAATAATCTAGTAAAGGGTATTGAAAAAAAGTGGCCAGTGACTTAAGAGGGAAACTGAGAAAGTGGTGTTCTAGGGACCTATGTGAAGAAAATGTTTTAAGAAAGGGAGGACTCTGCTGTGTAAAATGCTTCTGGCAGGACAAGTAAGGATTGACCATTGGATTTGGCTGTCTAGAGGTTTTTCATGCAAGAGGTTTTAGTGAGACGTAAAAACCTTACTCAGTGGTTCAAAAGAAAATGGGAGGAGAGGAAGTGAAGGTGGCATGGAGGCAACTAAAGTTGTTTTATTACTGCAGAAAGCAAGGAAATGGACACCTAACAGGAGAAAGACATGGTCTAAGAGGGTGGTTTCTATTCATTTTGAATATGACAGTCTCTGTTAAGTTAATTTCTGGTACAGGTGCGAGGAAGGAGAGTCCCAGATCAGCAGAGCTCCTCAGAAAGAAGAGAAGCTGAGCACAGCGTTCTGTTCTGAGAAGAGGGCAGGCAGAACAGCTGTCAGCGGATTTTATGATTTACCCTATTGAGGGTATCCACTTTTAATATTTTTAATTTTTTAAAGTAAATTATAAATAAAGTCATCAGTTGAGGGACAGAGGAGTATTGGTGGTTAAGAAGATGTGGAGTAGATATATTGGCAAAGGGGGAGAACGAGTTCACTGCGACTTGTGGAAGTGCGTGGCTGGTGTGCCAGGGCAGCACTGGCCGGCCCTCGGTGGTCAGGCATTTAAAGTGTCCACGCTGATGTGGTCGTGGGACTTTGCTCCAGCCCCGTTTCCCTAGCACACTTCACTGACTTAGACTGCCTGTAGAAGGTACTATTTAAATGACTCAGAGTTTCAACCTTTTTATAATTTTTTTCTAGAATATATTTACCTACTTTCTTGATTAAGTCAAAAATATATTGAAAATATTTGGCATCATTTTCATGTCACTGTATTTCCAGTGGTATAAAGACAGATTGTATATAGATTCTTAAAAGCTTACGCTAAAATTTGATCTTGTTTTCTTATCTCAAGCCGCCTCTTAATATGAAGTACTAAAATTCAGCTAATTTGGGGCTCTTCCTATTAATCAAGATTTCACTCTCATAATAGCACATATAGATGTCTCATTTCCAGAACATGGTTGTTTAAGGAATTTTTAGTACAAATTGTTGCTCAGAAACCATAAGGACTGAAGCAGTTTAAACTTTAGTTTTTCCTTTGTCAGCCAGGGTTGTGAGGTAAAGTTTATTCACTTATAAACATTGAACTTTATGTAGGCAAGAATTATTATAAGGCATATTTTCTTCTCCCATTGTAAGAAAAACTCTTGCTTCACCCTACCCCCTACCAACCACTACCCTGTTTCTCTGTTCACTGTATCCTCCCAATGACCTTCATGTTGCTGACTTCCTGTGGTCAGTTCATTTTTTAAAAAGATTTTATTTATTTATTTTTAGAGAGAGGGGAAGGGAGGGAGAAAGAAAGGGAGATAAACATCAGTGTGAGAGAAACATCACCCATTTGCCTCTTGCACATGCCCTGACCATGGACCTAACCCACAACCCAGTCATTTGCCCTGACCATGAATCCAGCCGGTGACTTTTTGCTTTGTGGGACAATGCCCAACCTACTGAACAACACTGGTCAGTTCTAGTTCTTCATCTCCCTTGACCTGAGTTAACAGAGTTGATCACTCTTTCTTTTTTGAAACACTTTCTTACTTTAGTTTCCAGCATACCACATTATCATAAATTTTTCCTGCCTAACTGGTCATTCCTTTCCTCCTCTTCTCCTCAGCCCCTTAGAGTGTTCTAGAATTTGGTGATCTCCTCCAGTCATATAGCTTTAAATCCTTTTGTGTGTAGATACTTTTCCAGCCCAGGCCTTACTCTGGAATTTCCAACTTCTGTATCCAAGTGCTTATTTGGTAACTCCACTTGGATATCTTACTAGACATTTCATGCATAACCTGTCCACAACTGAAATGGTCATCTTTCACCACATACCTGCTCCCACACAGTTTCTTTTTCTCACCTCATGGCAAGCCCATTCTTCCAGTTGCTCAAGGCAAAAACCTTGCAGTCATCCTTCACCCCTCCCTTTCTCTGATGCCTCACATTGAATCCATTAAGAAATCCTGAATCACGTTGTGTCACTTCCCTGCTCAAAACCTTACACTTTTTACTTCAAGTAAAAGGTAAAGAAGTACTCATGGCCTACTGCCATGAGGCCCATATTCTCCTCTTGCCTCCTCCTTGCTCCCTGCACTTCAGCACCCTTGGTCTTGCTGTCTCCCTTGATTATGCTGGATATGCAATATAGCCCCTTAGCACTGGCTGTTCTACCTACCTAGAACACCACCACCCTGCCCCACCCATATCTACATAGAGAATTCTCTGATCAATCTATTTCATTTTGTTTTAAGATTTTTATTCTTTTATTTTTAGAGAGAGGGGAAGAGAGGGAGAGGAACGTCAATGTGCAAGAGAAACATCAATCTGTTGCCTCTTGCATGCCACCTACTGGGGACCTGGCCTGCAACCAGGCTTGTGCCCTGACTGGGAATCGATGCAGTGACCTTTTGGTTCACAGTTCTGCACTGAGTCCACTGAGCCACACCAGCCAGGGCTGACGAGTCTATTTCACAAGACCCACACCCTTGCCATACTCTCTCACACACATTCTCTTTCCCCTGCCCCTCAGCAATATTCATATTCTCGTGTATGTTTTTGTTTGTCTTTCTCTTTTTCTCCCAGGGTGGACTGCATAAGGACAGGGGTTCCCCCTCTCCGCCATTAATATGTCTCAAGCACAAAACACATGTCTCTCAGTAGTGCCTGGCACATAGGAAGCACTCAGGAAATGAAATACATGCTCACTGTAAAGAGTAGTCTCATAACTATATGAAGAAAGCACTCTTTCTGTTGGCATGAATGAGAACTTTAAACATATTTTAAGTTCCAGAATTATAGGAAGGATTTGACCCATATAGTTTATTCTGAAGTCACATACAGAGAACTTAATGAGTTCTGTAAGTTGCTGTTGGTCTTGATTATCATGGATAACCTAATTTAAATACAAGTCTCCTACATTTGTTTGTATGTTAGTAGAGATTATCTAGCATAATGTATTTTTCTAGAAGAGATAACTAGTTTTCTTTCTTAGTAGTATGGATGTGACTTATGTTTAAATCTCTAATATTAAAGAAGAAAATAGAAAAAGGCAGGCTTTACTGACCGCTGAATTCTGTGACAGGGAACTCATCTTTTCTCACATATTTTTACCTAAGGAGCAACATCAGGCCCTTCTGTATCAGTTAATGCAACAGCATCACCACCAGCAGCACCATCAGCCTGAACTACAGCAGCTGCAGATTTCTGGACCAACACAAATACCAATAAACAACCTACTTGCAGGTACTCAGGCGCCGCCGCTGCACCCAGCTACCACCAACCCATTTCTCACCATCCATGGCGACAGTGCAAGTCAGAAAGGAGCAGTAAGTTTCTTTGTTTGATTATATCTAGCGAAATAAAAAGAACTTCATTGATTAATCAGAGATGATTCTCTTCTGTCTCTCCCTTAAAAAAAAAAATTCCCCCTGTAATTTCTTCTTAATACAAGTTGTTTAGCAGCTGGATAGTGTAAATATGAAGGACCTAACCCCAATTATATATTCCCTAAGTATATCAGTTTGAATTTGCACATCAAGTTTTAGTGGCATGGGACAGTCCACTCAGAAGACAATGCTTGGTGCTTTGCAAGAATAATTAGTTTAATTATAGAACCAGTCTAGATATTTTAGGAATACTTTTATTATTTTACTCTGAAGTGCTTCCTAAAATTGACTTATATTTATAATAAAATTAATATATAAATTTTAGGGTACTCCAACCATTCTACCAGGTTCCTTTGTTTTAAAAAGTAAATTACAGCCCTGACCAGTGTGGTTCAGTAGATTGGGCGTTGTGCCACAAAGCAAAAGGTTGCGGGTTCAATTCCTGATCAGGGCACATGCCTGGGTTGTGGGCCAGGTGTCCAGATTGGGGCATAGAAGAGGCAGTCAGTCGGTGTTTTTCTTGCGTGTCAGTATTTCTCTGCCTCTCTTCCCCCACTCTAAAAATAAATAAAATCTTTTTTAAAAAAGTAAATTATAATCACATTTGCAATGAAATTTAACTTTTTTAAAGATTTTATTTATTTTTAGAGAGGGAGAAGAGAGGTAGAAAGAGAGGGAGAGAAACATTAATGTGAGAGAGAGACATCGATCTGTTGCCTCTCGTACAACGCACCGATCAGGGACCAAACCCGCAAACCAGACAGGTGCCCTGACTGAGTTTCGAACCCGCAACCTTTTGCTTTGCTGGACGACGCCCAACCACCTGAACCACACAGGTCAGGGATGGAATTTAAATTTGTATTAATGGTATGTGATAGTAACTTACCCCGTCAGTGTACAAGTTAGGATAAATTAAAAATGGGTGCAGGGACAGTATACTATCCATACAGTAACATACATTTTTAAGGCTATTTCTTTCTATTAGTTCTCCCCTTTGATTAGGTCTACTTTACTGGAGTGTAAATGTTTTCCCTGTGTTCCAGTTCAGGGCAGAGCCCTGTTAGAGGGAGGGTACTGGGATATAGAGTGGAGACTGGGCATCAGGAGAAGGAAGAAGGGAAAGAATGAGGTGGGAGACTTGGCAAATAGAAGTGTTAAAGTCACAATGCTCCTCTTTCCCATAACTTGAAAACTTGCTGTTGACTATGCTTTTTAGTCTTTAGAAATTTTAGTTTGTATATAGTAACAGGAATTGGTTTAAAAATATAGATTATTGGGTTTTGTTTACCCCATTGTTTCAGATTTCCAGATTGTAAATACATACTGTCCTTAATCACAAGCTTAGTTACCTCTCCAGTGTTTGACTGACATGGGAAATTTAAGTTGATTCCATCTTAATTTAGAAAATTTTTGTGCTGTTTTTTTCCTGTTAAGTTTTTTCTTGTGTTAGAAAGTGAATTAATTACAAGATAACTTTTCTGTACTATATGGACGTATTTTTAAAAGAAATACCACAATAATAAATAATATAAAATAACAGTATTAATTACCTAATGGAGAAAAGCAAGGCTAGAAAATACTATTTATGAGTACCTACTGTACACCAGATACCTTTGTTAGATACAATAGTATGCATGATTTCAATCTTAAAAATAATAATAGGCTGTAATCCCATTTTTATAGATGAGTAAAAGGAGACTGAAAGTGGTTAAAGATCAAAAGATAAATAGCACGTGTCGGATCAGAACCCGTGACCTTGTTAGTCCTTTTCCGTAGTGCCACGTTACTACACCCGTGGGAAAGTCAGTTTCAGGGAATGATTTCTACATTCATTCCTTGGTGAGTTCTGTCCCTCAGATGGGCATTTCTGCCTTTGTTTACTGCTGAATTTCATGTTTATAAAACAATTGATAGTGTTTACCAGTAAATTTGTCTTTCTATTATGCTGAAAAGTTGCCATGTTGACTTGCAGAGTAAAAGGAATAACCATATTTCACATTTTACCTCACCTGTAATTTCAATTAAGAGGATATTGCCTCAAATATGAGCCCAACATTGATTTCACTAACACGTCTGATTTTGTTTAACTGCAGAGACTTAGTGATAAAACCGGGCCTGTTGCTCAGGAGAAAAGTTGACAGTTGAGAAACATCTAGAAATTGCCTGTCCTGCTGTTCTAGCACTTCATCTGGCTGCTGTTGCAGTCCTCTCACTACATCTACGAGGAAATGCAGCAAGAAACCAACTGCACAACAAAGGGTTATCGCCACAAGGACATTCTTGTAAGGCTTTGATTAATTTTCTTGTTGCTTTGTTGCACTGAAATGGACTTCCCATAACCCCCATCCCTCTCCCAAATTTTTTGAACTTTGAAAGAAAGTGTAATAACTAACTTTTCTCAGTGAAATAATTTACATGCAGTGAGTTTATCAACCTAAGACAAATTTAATATAGTTGGTGCACAACTAATTTTGTTACAAATTGGAGAGATGAATAGTAAAACAAAGACTTGTTCCATTTATAAAGTACTTGATTTTCTTGTACAAATTGGAATATGAAAATATATTTTGTTTGGGTAACAGTGTGCTTACTCTGTGAGTCAAAACTTAAAACAAATTTCCAGGAACTGGCAAATTTCTTCTGGATTTTTATTGTTTTATTGCAAATAAATAGGTCATCAACTGGGACTTTGCAATCTTGATTATAAAAATTTCCTTTCTAATGGGATTTGGCCAATTTTGGTAATCAAGTTAGGGTGGTAATGTCTGCCTTTGCTAAAGGTAATTTTCTTTTGCTAAATGCTTTTTCTTTAGTATTAAGACCTACTCATATTTCAAAGAAACTTTGAGTTAAGTGAGTTCTAGGCTGCTGGGGGAATCAGATCAGTTCAAAGTGAAGACTTCCTTCAGAAACAGGGGCCCCTCTGGAACCCGATGGTAGGGTCTGGCCTGGATCAAGTGCCTGTTAGTGCCGTCATGGTGTTGAAATGGCTCCAGACAGCTGAGCTTGCGCTGTAGCTCTAGTCAGTCCTTGTGAGCAGTAGGAACAGTCAGTGTTGCACCAGCAGCCTTCCCCGTGATTCTGCCTTCATTAAAGATTTTCTATGCCACCGTAGACAGCTCAGGCAAAACTGTTACCTGGGTGTTTATCCACTAATGAGTCACAAGAAAAATGAGTGGATTTGGTAAGGATTTTTGTTTTTTCATTTAAATAACTTTCCATTACTGACAGTGTTTCGAACAAAAAGGACAAACAGCCCACCACTGCAGTTCCTGCAACAGGTGAAATCTGTATATTACAGCCCCTCACTTTGGGTCATCACACTGCTGGTATGACAGTATGGCAGTGTATAGATCCAGCAATTAGGGATGTAATCATTGAACTGTACTAAAATGTGTGAATTATTAGTGGAAAAGACCCAGCTATAATTAGACCTCCACTGTGTACTTAGCTAGAAGAACATGTTAATTCTGCAATATGTCTCTTGGTTAAACATTGCACAGTTCTTACCTCATTTCTGTAAATAAGGTTTTGTGAATCTGTTTTGTATTGTGAAAAATTCATAAGATAACATTGATATTTTGATTTGTAATATTTCTAATTGGTAGATTTAATTAAAAAGTAAAATTAATTTATTTTTATATGTTCAGGGGAATTTTAAAGAAAGTCAAATCTTTTGTAGATAATTAAAAAAAATCGGTGTGGTTTATTTTACTTATTTAACCCACTGGTTGTTATTCTGTAACAATTTGTATAAATGGTAAAATTTGAATGTGTTGTTATTTTACCTAGATGTAAAATTCCACATGTATTAAAGAAAATGTATAAAGTTTTTGTTAATAAAATTTAATAATGTTTATAACTGTGCTGTTTTTTCTAGTTTTATTGAGATGTAATTGACATATAGCACTGTGTAAATTTAAGGTGTATGGCATAATAATTTAACATATATTGTGAGATGATTACCACAGTAAGTTTAGTTACCATTATCTAATATAGATACAGAAAAAAGAGAAAACAAAAATTTTCTTCCTGTGGAGATTAGGATTTACTCTCTTAACAACTTTCAGATATACCGCTGAGCAGTGTTAATTGTAGTCGTCATGTTGTACATTACATCCCTAGCACTTGCTAATCTTATGACTGAAGGTTTGTATGATTTGACCAATCTCCCCTCCCACTCCTGCTCTCCCTGCCTCTGGTACTTAAAAATCTGTTCTCTTTTTCATTTTTCTTGTTAGGTTTCTCTTACTTATTTTGTTTGTTTGTTTGTTTGTTTGTTTATAATATGGATTCCACACAGGAGGTCCTCCAATATTTCTCTTTCTCTCTCACTTAGCATATTGCCCTCAGGGTCCATCCGTGTTGTCACAAACACAGGGTTTCCTTCTCTTTTTTGGCTAGATAATATTCCATTGAATGGATATACCACAATTTCTTTATCCATTCATCCATGGATGGATACTTAGGTCGTTTGCATATCTTGGCTACTGTGAATAATGCTTCAGTGGGCATGGAAGTGCATATATCGTTTCCAGTTAGTGTTTTTTTCTTTGGGTAAATACTTGGAAGTGGAATTGCTGGATTATATGGTAGTTCTATTTTTAATTTGTCGAGGAGCCTCCGTACTGTTTTCTACAGTGGCTGCACCACTTTACATTCCCACCAACAGTGCATAAGTGTTCCCTTTTCTACAATACATCCTCACCAACACGTGTTATTTCGTATTTTTTTGGTAATAGCTGTTCTGCCAGGTGTGAGGTGATACTTCATTGTGGTTTTGATTACATTTCTTTGGTGATTAATGATACTGAGCATCTTTTAATTACTGTTGTCCGTGTGTATGTCTTCTTTGGGAAATTAAGATATTTCCCAAAATATCAGATATTATGCCCATTTTTAAATCTGATTGTTTTTGTGCTATTAAGATTCTTTGTGTATTATGGATATTAAGCCCTTATCAGATGTATAGCTTGTAATGCCTTTCATTTGCCAATACCTTATTTTTCGGACTATAAGACGCCCCCCCGCCCCCGAAATGAGGACACATCTTATAGTACGAATGTAGCTTTACATTTACATTGGTGAAATATTATGTTATTTATGTTATTAAATATTTTACCACATTTTTTGCTTCAAAAATTTTTTTTCTATTTTCTTCCTCTAAAACCTAGATGCATCTTATGATCCAAAAGTACTGTAGTTTGCTTTGCAGAAGCTTTTTAATTTGAGGTAGTCACAGTTGTTTAATTTTGCTTTTGTTGCTTTTGCTTTTGGTATCAGATTCAAAAATCCTCAAAGACCGATGTCAGGGAGCTTACTGCCTGTGTTTTCTGTTAGGAGTTGTTTTATGATTTCAGGTCTCATGTTCAAGCCTCCAATACATTTTGAGTTAATTTTTGTGTATGGTGTTCAAATGGTAGTCCATTTCATTCTTTTATACATAGCAGTCCAAATTTCCCAACACCATTTATTGAACAGAATGTTCTTACCTAAGTGTATATTCTTGCCTCTTTGTTACAAATTAATTAGCCCTGTATGTGTGGATTTGTTTCTGGGCTCTCTATTATGTTCCATTGAGTTAGTTTTTATGCCAATATTACACTGCTTTGATGACTGTAGTTGTGTGATACAGTTTGAAATCGAGTGTGATGCCTCATCTTTGTTCTTTTTTCTCAAGATTGCTTTGGCCATTTGGAATCTTTTGTGGTTCCATGCAAATTTTTGGATTGTTCTATTTGTATGCAAAATGCTATTTGAATTTCGATACAGATTGCGTTGAATCTGTAGGTTGCTTTGGGGAGTATGGACGTATGAGCAGTATTAATTCTTCCCGTGCATGAGTTTGGAATGTCTTTGAATTTACTTGTGACTTTTTCAATTTATTTTATTAATGTTTTGTCATTTCCAATATGCAGGTCATTCACCTCCTTGATTAAATTTATTCCTAGGTATTTTATTATTTTTGATGCATTTATACATGGGATTGTCTCTTAATTTCTCTTTTTGATAGTTTATTAGTGCAAAAAAAATTTTTGTATATTGATTTTCTGTCCTGCAACTTTCCTGAATTTATTAGTTTTTAGTGTTTTTTTTGATGGAGTGTTTAGATTTGCAAGTAGTGACTGTTGTACTGCTTTCTTTTCCATTTGGATGCCTTTTCTTTTTTGGCCTGATTGCTCCTGCTAGGACTTCCAATTTTGTGTTGAATAAAAGTGCTGAGAGAGTGCATCCTTGTGTTGATCCTGATCTCAGAGCAAAAGCTTCTAGCTTTTCACAGTTGAATATGATGCTAGTTGTGGGCTTGTTGTATAATGATGCCTTTATTCTCTTGACGTACGTTCCCCCATAACACTGTTTATGGTTTTTAATCATAAGTGGATATTGAATTTTGTCAGGTACTTTTTCAGCATTTATTGAAATGATCATATAATTTTAACCTTCATTTTGTTAATATGGAGTATCATAGTGATTAATTTTCAGATATTGAACCACCTCTGCATCCCTACAGTAAATTCCACTTGATCATGTTGTGTGATCCTTTTAATGTGTCCTTGAATTCAGTTTGTAAATATTTCTTTCAGAATTTTTGCATCTATGTTCATCAGGGATGTTGGCATGTAATATTTTCTTGTGGTGTCATGTGTGGTTTTGGTATCAGGTTAATGCTGGCCTTGTAAAATGAGTTTGGAGGGGTTCTCTCTTTTATTTTTTGAAGAGTTTGAGAAGGATTGGTATTCTTTGAATGTTTGTTAGAATTTACCTATGAGTCTGGTCCTAGACTCCTGTTTCTTTGGAGGTTTTTGATTACTGGTTCAATCTTCTTTCTAGTAATGTCTGTTTCAATTTTCTGTTTCATCACGATTCAGTTTTGGTAGGTTGTAGTTGTCTAAGAATTTATCCATTTCTTCTAGGTATCCATTTCCAATTTGTTGGCATATAATTGTTCATAAGTCTCTTATGATCCCCTATATTTCTGTAGTATCAGTTGTAACATATATCTATTTTTTGTTTGTTTGTGAGTCTGGCTAAAGATTTATCAATTTTGTATATCTTTTTAAAGAACCAGCTCTTAGTTTTATTGATCTTTTCTGTATTTCTTTTTAGTCTCTGTTTCATTTATTTCTGCTCTGATCTATGTTATTTGTTCTACCAAGTTGGGGCTTTGTTTGTTCTTTTATAGTTTCTTGAGGTATAAAGTTAGGTTGTTTATTTGAGACCTTTTATGTTTCTTGGTGTAGGCATTTATCACTATGAACTTTCCTCTAAGAACTGCTTTTGCTTCATCCCATAAATTTGGTATGTTCCATTTCCATTTTCATTTTGTCTCAAGGTGTTTTCTTTTAATTCTTTTTTGACCCATTGGTTATTCAATAGCATGTTGTTTAATCTCCACATTTTTGTAGTTTTTTCCCTAGCTTTTTTCATGTAATTTCTAGTTTCATACCATTGTGGCCAGAAAAGATGTTCGATTTCAGTTCTCTTAAATTTATTTAGACTTGTTTTGTGGTCTAACATGGTCTATGTTGGAAATTGTTACATGTTCACTTCAGAAGGATATGGATCTGTTGCTAATGCTCTGTAAATATATTAGTCCATCTGGTTGAACATGTTCTTTAAAGCCAGTGTAACCTTATTGATTTTCTGTCTGGATGATCTACCAGGGGTGTCCAGCCTGCGGCCCATGGGCTGCATGCAGCGCAGGATGACTGTGAATGTGGCCCAACGTAAAACCATAAATTTACTTAAAACATTATGAGATTTTTTGTGATTACGTGTTTCACAGTGTATTTAATGTGTGGCCCAAGATAACTCTTCTTCCTTGAGTGGGGTTCAGAGATGCCAAAAGGTTGGACACCCCTGAGTGATGTAAGTAGGGAATTCAGGTACCGCGCTATTATAATAAAGCTGTCTCTTTCACCCTGGCTGCTGTGGCTCAGTGGATTGAGCACCTGCCTGCAAACCAAAGGGTCACCAATTTGATTCCCAGTCAGGGTATATGCCTGTGTTGCAGGCCAGGTCCCCAGTGGGGTGAGTGAGAGGCAACCACACACTGATGTTTCACTCCCTCTTTTTCTCCCTCCCTTCCCATCTCTCTCAAAAAAAAATAAATGAAATCTTTTTTAAAAAGTACAAATAGGCAGCTACAGAATGGCCATGAGGATGTAAAGTACAATATAGGAAATGTAGCCAATATGTATAACTATAGATGTGAACTGTGGGGGGGGGGGTTGCCTGAGGGAGTGGAGTAGGGGGTGCTGGGTGGAAAGGGGACAAAGGGGAGTAAATCAGGACAACTGTAATATTATAATCAGTAAAATATAACTTAAAAAAATCAGCCAGGACAGAATTTGAACACCATCAAATAAACTAACCTAATTAGCATTTATAGAACACTTCATACAACAAAAGAAGAACACATACTATTGTCAAGTACAGGGGACATTTATAAGAAGGGAACAAAAAGTTATTGAAATCTGGTAATATTTGCTTTATGTATTTAGGCACTCATGTTTTGGATTCATAAATATTTAAAAGTATATCCTCTTGTTGGATTGATCCCTTTATCATTATGTAACACCTTTCTTTGTCTCCTGTTACAGTTTTTGATTTAAAGTCTATTTTGTCTGATAAAAGTATAGTTAGTTACTCCAGCTTATTTTGGTTTCAGTTTGCCTGGAATATATTTTGACATTGCCACTTTTAGTCCCCGTCTGTGCTTACGTCTGAGGAGTGTTTCTTGTAGGCAGTGTGTGCATGGGCCTTGTCGTCTGTACCTGTTTAGTCACTCCATGTGTTGTGATGCACTTTGATTTCAGTATCATTGGACTTTTTAAAAAATAATGTTTTATCATTTATGCTGTTACAGTTGCCCGAATTCCCCCCACTTTTACCCTTCATTTGGCTTCTTTATCATGATCTTTTGTGTGATTATTACAGATTTTTGCCTTATGGTTACCATCAGGCTTATATAAAATATCTTAAAATTGTAACACTCTCTTTTAAATTGATAATGTTTGATAGCATTCTTTCTTGAAAGTATATTTTATTTATTATGTTATTACAGTTGTTCCATTTTTTTCTTCCCTTTATCTCCCTCCTCCCTGCGCCCACACTCCCACCAGCATTTCCTAGCCTTGGTCCATGTTCATGGGTCATACATAAAAATTCTTTGGCTTCTCCATTCCCTATACTATTCTAAACCTCCCCCCTGTCTATTTTGTACCTACCATTTATGCTTCTTATTCCCTGTACCTTTCCCCCCATTCTTCCCCCTCCACCTGCTGATAATAACCCTCCATTCTGTTCCTGTTCTAATTTGCTTAGTTTATTTCTGTTATTTTTTTTAGGTTCAGTTGTTGATAGTTGTGACTTTCTTGTCATTTTACTGTTTATAATTTTGATCTTCTTTTTATAGATATGTCCCGTAAACATTTCACATATTAAAGGCTTGGCAATGATGAACTCCTTTCACTTGATCTTATCTGGGAAGCACTTTCTCTGCCCTTCGATTCTAAATGATAGCTTTGCTGGATAGAGCAATCTTGGATGTAGGTCCTTGCCTTTCATGACTTGGAATACTTCTTTCCAGCCCCTTCTTGCCTGCAAGGTCTCTTTTGAGAAATCAGCTGACAGTCTTATTGGAACTCTGTTGAAGATAACTGTCTCCTTTTCTCTTGCTGCTTTGAAGATTCTCTCCTTATCTTTTATCTTGGGTAACTTAATTATGTTGTGTCTTGGTATGTTCCTCCTTGGGTCCAACTTATTTGAGACTCTCTGAGCTTCCTGGACTTGCATGTCTATTTCCTTTTCCAGATTAGGGAAGTTTTCCTTCATTATTTTTTCCAGTAAGTTTTCAGTTTCTTGCTCTTTCTCTTCTCCTTCTGGCACCCCTATGATTTGGATATTGGTATTTCTGAAGTTGTCCTGGAGGTTCCTAAGGTTCCCTTCATTTTTTTTTTTTTGAAATCTTGGTTCTCCATTGTGTTCAGGTTTAATGTTTATTTCTTCCTTTTATTCCAAATTGTTAATTCGAGTCCTAATTTCCTTCCCTTCACAGTTGGTTCCCTGTATATTTTTCTTTATTTCAGTTTGTATAACTTTCACTTCTTCCTTTATTTTGCGATCATACGCAATCATTTATCTGAGCATCCTGATTACCCGTGTGTTGAACTCTGCATCTGATAGGTTGGCTATCTCCTTGTTGCTTAGGCCTTTTTCTGGAGTTTTGATCTGTTCTTTTATTTGGCTATATTTCTTTGTCTTGACGCACCTGTTACATTATAAGGGGCAGAACCTTAGGTATTTGCTGGGGGGCGGGGGACCCACATTGCTATGTTGTGGTGCTCTATGTGGGGGAGGGGTCGTAGAGAGGACCATGCTGCTTGCTTGGCCCTTGCCCTGCCTTCAGTCACTTCCCTCACTTCCAACAAGTGGATTGTGCCCTTTCAGGTGCTGATTCCTGGGTGGGTGGGCTTGTGTATGTTCTTGGATCCTGTGGGCACCTCCAAGGGACTCTACTGTGAGACTGGCAGTTTCTCCCATTGCCGCAACCCCCACAGGATTTTATAGCCAGAGATTTTGAGGCTTTAGTTTCCCATGCTGGGCCCCTGGGTTGCACAGTCTGTCTTGCTCCCCAGTTGTTCTTCCTGGCTTATCCACACTCAAATGTGAGACATCCAGCAGGCCAGCTGCTGCCTGGGCCCACACAGTCCATCAGCTGCCACCTTGTACAACCTTGCTGCTCCGATTGCCCCCCTCTGCCTTTCCTGCCAGTCTGGATAAATGTTTCTTTGAACTCTTTGGTGGTTGAACTTCCATAGAGTTTGATTTTCTGGCAGTTCTGGTTGGCTTTTGTTTTTAAATTGGTGGTTATCTTTCTTTTGGTGGTGCAAGGAAACGAAGTGTATCTATCTATGCCTTCATCTTGGCTGGAAGCCTCTGTTAGCATTCTTCAACTTTACACTTTTACTTCTTCTCCCCCTCACATTTTGGATTATTGGTGTTACAGTTTACATATTTTTACATTGTGCATCCAATAACATTTTTAATATGTTTTATTGATTATGCTATTACAGTTGTCCCATTTTCCCTCCCACATTCCCCCCTTTAGTTCATGTCCATGTGTCATAAGTTCTTTAGCTTCTACATTTCCCACACTATTCTTGCCCTCCCCCTGTCTATTTTCTACCCACCATCTATGCTACTTACTCCCTGTGCCTTTTCCCCCCTCTCCTCCCACTCCCCTGTTGCTAACCCTCCCTGTGATCTCCATTTCTGTGGTTCTGTTCCTGTTCTAGTTGTTTGCTTAGTTTGTTTTTGTTTTTGTTTTAGGTGTGGTTATTAATAATTGTGAGTTTGCTGTCATTTTACTATACATGTTTTTTATCTTCTTTTTCTTAGATAAGTTCCCTTTAACATTTCATATAATAAGGGCTTGGTGATGATGAACTCCTTGAACTTGACCTTATCTGAGAAGCGCTTTATCTGCCCTTCCATTCTAAATGACAGCTTTGCTGGATAGAGCAATCTTGGATGGAGGTCCTTGCCTTTCATGACTTGGAATACTTCTTCCCAGCCCCTTCTTGCCTAAAAGGTCTCTTTTGAGAAATCCGCTGACAGTCTGATGGGAACTCCTTTGTAGGTTACTGTCTCCTTATCTCTTGCTGGTTCTAGGATTCCCTCTTTCATTTTAATCTTGGGTAGTGTAATTATGATGTGCCTTGGTGTGTTCCTCCTTGGGTCGAACTTCTTTGGGACTCTCTGAGCTTCCTATACTTCCTAGAAGTCTATCTCCATTGCCAGATTGGGAAAGTTCTTCATTATTTGTTCAAATAAGTTTTCCACTTGTTGCTCTACTTCTTCCCCTCCTGGTACCCCCACTATAATTCAGATGTTGGAATGTTTAAAGATGTCCTGAAGGTTCCTAAGCCTCTCCTCATTGTTTTGAATTCTTGTTTCTTCATTCTTTTCTGTTTGGTCATTTCTTTCTTCCTTCTGGTCCACTCCATTGATTTGAGTCCCAGTTTTCTTCCCATCACTACTGGTCCCCTGTGCAATTTCCTTCATTTCACTTAGTGTAGCCTCCATTTGTTCATCTAATTTGTGACCAAAATCAACCAATTCTGTGAGCATCCTGATGACCAGTACTTTGAACTGTGCATCTGATAGGTTGGCTATCTCTTTGTCACTTAGTTGTATTTGCTCTGAGCTTTGATCTGTTCCATTTGGGCCATTTTTGGGGTGGTCTGGTCCCACCCGTTACGTATGTGGGGCGGAGCCTTAGGTGTTCACCTGGGTGGGGCAACCCAGTCCCTGGGTTGTGATGCTGTATTTGGGGGCATGGTTGGAGAGGGAACAGTGGTGCTTGCTCCACTCTCTTTTGGATATCAGTCCCTTCCACACTTCCCCCAAGAAAACTGGGCCCTTCTGGTGCTGATTCCCTTGTGGGTGGGCCTGTGCATGTTCTAGGACCCTGTGGGTCTCTCCAATGAACTCTCCTGTGAGGCTGGGAGTCTCTCAGGGCACCTCAACCCCCACAGGTGTTTTCAATCATTTTTTGAGGCTTTATTTCCCCACACTGGGATCCTGGGTTACATGGTCTGTCTCTCCCCAGTTTTGCCTGGTTTATCTACGTGCAACTGTGGGACCGCCTGGTCAGCCAGCCGCCTTCCGCGCCATACAGGGCTTCATAATCACCACCTCGCTGGGTCTGCCTGTTGCCACCCAGTGCCCGGGGTCTTCCAGCTGCTGCCTGCGCGCCCAGGGTCTACCCACTGTCTTGCACGCCAGGGGTTTGTCAACTGCTGCCTTGTGTACCCGGTGCCACTGCTCTTTTTGCCGCAACCCCTGTCTGCCCAGCTGCCTGACTCCACCCCTCCTACCAGTCTGAATGAATGTATCTATTTTAAGTCCTTGGTTGTCGGACTTCCATACAGTTCAGTTTTCTATCAGTTGTGGTTGTTATTTTGTTTCTAAATTGTTGTTGTCCTTACTTTGGTTGTGTGAGGAGGCACAGTGTGTCTACCTATGCCTCCATCTTGGCTGGAAAGTCCAAATAACATTTTTATAGTTACAATTTTTAGTGTTGTGTTTCAACTTTTTAAACTAGAGTTACAAGTTTATGATGCACCACCACCATTACCATGTTACAGAATCTATCTTTGAATATACATTTACCATTACCAGTGAGTTTTCCACTATCTCACATGTTTTTTTTAATGGTAATTAGCATCCTTTTACTTCCACTCAAAGAACACCCGTTAGCATTTCTTATAGCAGTGAATTACCCTCAGCTTTTGTTTGTTCAGGAAAATATTTCTCCTTCATTTCTGAAAGACAGCTTTTACTGGGTGTAGAATTGTGGTGGTTGGCTATTTTCTTTTAATATTTTGGATCTGCTGATAGTCTTATAGGGGTTCCCTTAAATGAATCTTATTTCTCTTGCTGTTTCCAAAATTCTCTTGACTTTTACCAGTTTAACTGTAACATGTCTCAATGTGGCCCTGTTAGGGTTCAATCTATTTACAGTGCTTTGGGCCTCATGGATCTGCATGTCCATTTCTCTCTAGGTTTGGGGAGTTTTCATCCATTGCTTTAAATATACTTTCTGTCCCTTTCTCTTCTCCTTCTGGAATTTCCATATTACAGCTGTTGTTTCTTTTGGTGGTGCACCATAAATCTCATGGGCTTTCTTCATTCTTTTTCATTCCTTTTTTCCTTTTGCTCCTCTGACTAGATTGCATGTGACCTGTGTTCTAGATCTTTTTTTTATTCATGGTCAAGTTTGCTTTTGGAGTTCTCTGTTGAATTGTTCAGTACAGTCACTGTAATTTTTCAGCTCTAGGATCTTTTAAATTGTTTCTCTTTGTTGAACTTCTCATTTGGTTCATGCATTGTTTTCCTAATTGTGTTTAATTTCCTGTTCTTATAGTTCACTAAACTTCCTTATGAGGATCATTCTGAATTCTTTGATAGTTCACAGATCTCTGTGTCTTCAGGGTCACTTACTGATTGGAGCTTTGTTTCCTTCCTTTTGATGGTGTGACATTTACCTGACTTTATGATCTTTGATTCCTTAGTCAGATGCACAGATACCATATGGATAAACGGTTTCCTTTTCCAGGTTGTACAGGTTTGATTTGGTAGAGTTTTTCAGCAGATGTCTTAGTTTGGGTTTTTAGATGTGTCTGCTGATAATGTCCTTGGGCGGGTGGTGGGGGGGGGGGGCGGTTGTCCTGCCATCAGGGTCTGTTTCAGGGCGAAGCCACTACCTGAGCCCTGAGGTCAGGGCTGGGGACGCTGCTGTCACAGAGCAGTCAGAGGGGACTGCTGGTGTGGTTCCCTGCCCAAGTGGGGCTATAGGATGGGCAGTTGCCTGGTTTCTCCAGTCAGGTTTACTAGACAGTTGGTACTAGGCACTGCACGAAGTCGTGGGTGGGCCTCCGAGTTAATTTCCCGGCCCTGGAGCCGGCGGCGGAACAGCTCCCGGACGGCACTTTCACCTGGTGCTGCAAAGGAGTTGTTAAAGCACGCGGTACCTGACTGTTTAGTCAGGGGCACTGACCTCTTTTTCCTTAGACTGTCAAATAAAAAAAAAGACAACAGCCAACACCAACAGTAGCCGTATGGTGTGAATGACTCAAAATTAGTACCTATTTTTTTTTTTTGTCAGATGGAAAAAAATAATTTTTTGTGTGCTGCAGAATTTTAGTAGTTTATGTGTGCCATGAGCTGAAAAAGGTTGAGAGTTGCTGGTTTACAGACCAGAGGATTCAGTGGCACGATAGGTACTGACTTCCCTGGTCAGACAGGACCGCGGGTTTGGCTCTGCAGGCTGGGAAACCACTAAATGTGCTGTCTGCTCCAGTGCCGCTGTGATACTGGACGGGCAACGCAGCTTCCTGCGACCTCTGCTGAGGTTCGAGCAGCTGAAGGCTGCATTCCACAACGGGCTACAAATTAGTTTCCCCGTCTGAACAGGGCACAGGCTTTGCTCTGCACATGATCAGCTCTGTCTGCTGGGCTATCTGCCCTAGTGTTGCTGGGCTACGCAGCTTCCATGTATTTCTGGTCAGGCTTCTGGTTGGGTGGGGCCAGGAGCCACACCGAGCAGTGGTGTGTGGGGCTACGAATGAGCTCCCCTTGTTAGGTGGAACAAGGGCCAATTCCAAGCAGCCTCCCAGGTGTTCCTGGTATAGACTTTCTTCAGGAGGCGTCAGGAGTTACGTTAGCTGTGGGCACAGCTATAGAACATCTCTGCCTGAGCCGGCCAGACCAGGTTCCACAGCCAGCAGGCCTGCGTCCACCGAGCTCCGTGGTCATCCTGGTCACCCTGTGCCACCATCTTGGCCCTGCAGATGAAGGACGCTGCTGATTGGGACTGTTCGTTGGACACTGGAGGTAGGAGCTTGGTCTGTTGAGACCTGAGTAGTGGTGGTTCCTAGCCCCTATCCCCTCCTCCGTCACAATCAGATTCCTTGTGGTGGGGCCCCACAGGTTCCCCTTGATCTTCATGGAGTGGAACTGGGGTACAGGTGTCCATGCATGGACCCACAGTGCCGGACGTGGGGGTGGCTGACTGCGCGGGGGCCCTCTGAGGGCTCCGGGAACCTCTCCGTGTGGTGTGTGCTGGCCGGGGGGAGGGCAGTGCAATCCACAGCAGCTCGTACTGTGTGCCTCCCCGAGGTGCAGGGATGCTTCAGCCTCAGCCTCTAGTCTAGAGTTTTTCTCGGTGGTGTCTTATCCGTGAATAAATAGTTGCTGGTTGCTGTATTTGTGATGGAAAATGAAGTTAGGACTGATCTCTGTCCCCAACTTGGTGGTGTCACTCCCATTTTTGTTTGGAGATGATGGAGACCGTTAGTACTTCCTGTGTTGGTTTATCCAGTGTCCTTGAGCGTATAATTTCATCTCGAAGTTATCTAAACTTTGCTTATGAGTACACTTGATAGGCTGTGCAGAGCTGTGCCTGCAGCAAACCGACCTTGTGTTTAAATCTTAGATAATCATTGGAGAGAAGTGTGCACTCTGAAAATTACTGTAATGCAAAGATGAGGAAAATAATCACAGTGGAGATAAAAGGAACATAAGTTCCAGATGAGATCATTAATTATAGCACATTAATAAGTAAAGTTGTAGTTGCGCTTGATAAAGATTAAATTTCTCTTGTTTATGTAGTTAGCTTTAGCTAGAGGCATTGAAATGAAAGAAAAATCCAGATCTGTTCAGTGGAATTTGGTTCTTGGCATAAAACCAGATCACCTGTGGCACTGAGCAAGCGCCCACACTTCATCGCAGACCTAATTGTAAATTAGATTATCCTGATTTGCGTAATTTGCTCCTAATAATTAAGAATTGAATAAACAAGGAAAACTGGTTATAGGCTTTTTAACTTTATCAAGGAGTGAATTTTGGGTTCCTAGAAAGACTCTTCTTCTTTTTTCTTTTTTAATACACAAATGGAAAGTAATTACCTGATTCTGAAATGTCTTTTCCAAGGCTGAGGAATGACAGCTGACGCACCGTTAACTACTTATCAGTTCTCACACTGTGTAAAGCAACCTAACCTAAACAAAATCATAGTTGGCTGTGCAGTTTTTCATTTCTTAAAAGTGCCATTTATTTTGGCTGTTTCTTTGTATTAGTAGCTTGGTGCTTTTGTAGCTTTCTGACTCCATTGAGACTCAGGTAGACCCCTCCTCCACTGTGAATTCCGCTGAGTTCCCGGGGCTGCCGCTCTGTGGTTCCCTGGGGTGCGTGGTGGGGGGGGGGGGCGGGGGCGCTGCTGAGGGCTGGGCACGGATGCCTGGAGAGGGGGCTCTGTGTGGGGCGGGCTTTCCATCAGCTGGGTCCGGTGTGAACCTCTGTGCCTTAGTCCTGCAGGTGTGTGATTGGTAGTGCGGGTGAAAAAGCAAGCGCTGGGTATGAATGCCAAGACAAACAAACTGCCGAGTTGTTTTTTTCTAAGCCCTCTGTCAACCAGGTAGAAGCTGGCTTGACCACTGTGACTGGCCTCTCCCCAAAACAGGCAGGAGAGGCCCTGCGATTGCAGGCAAAGGGGTCCTCACGGCCATGTGAAATTGTGTCTGTAAAAGTAGGAAGTGGACTTTTGCTTTGAATTTTAGAACTCTCAAGGAGAGAAATGTTACTCATCCTCATTTTACTTATTGAAAATGAAACCTACATGGATGACACCATCTTTTTGTATAAATTAATCTGGGCCTTTCAAAATGAAATAGTTGTGAACTTTTGTAAACATTTGGAAGCCGTTATGTTTTTAAAATAATTTGTATGTTATTGGCATTAAAAGAAACATCTCCTTCATGCTAAGAACCGAATACTTACAGTTCTGTGAGTTCAGTAGAGAATCCTGGGAAACCTGAGTCTCCTTTGTTTGGTTGGGACTTTGGTCCCAGCGGAGCAGAACCCTCCGCCAGGCAGGGCTGTTTCCGGCGCGTTCTCGGCGCTGGCTGTCCCTGGCTGTCCCTCTAGTCTCTTTGACTGTTTCATCCGGGGGTCCCACAGCCACAGGACTGTGCACACCCACCTCAGGGATGCTTAAAACACTGTTAGGTGCTACCATTGACATGCTTTTTAAATTATGAAAGTGATGACCACTTTTCAAAAAGAAGTTGAAAACCAGTTAAAAGAAAGAAAAACCTCCATTTTATTGCCAATTTTTATTTTAAAATGTACATATCTATATCTAATTTTCCTATATTTTCTTTTCTCATGTGTACTTTTCCTACATAGTTGAATCATAGCATATACATAATCTTGTGGCCTGCTTTTGTCACGTAAGTAAAAAGTGGCAAATACTTGGAGTATTTTAGAAATTGAGCTTTGTGTTGTGCGCCGTAGCTCTTCTCTGGGCTGGATGTGTAGTTTCTCCACGTCCTGGCCTGTCAGACCCTCTTTGATAGGTCAGTGCATACCCTGATGTAAGAATGTTCTCTTCACCTGGAAAGAGTGATTGTCAGTTTCTTAGGCCCAGAGCTTGGGACCACCCTTAGCGGTTTGCCTCCCAGAGGAAAGCCATTGCCCTTGGTTGGCCGAGGCCTTCACCTGCCCTGCACAGGTGGGGTGTCTGGAACTGGGGCAGGAACACCGGTGGGGATGTGGGAAACAGGAAAGGTTTCAATGAGGAGGAGGCCTTGAGCTTCTCGAATGGTATCGAATGGACTCAGAACAGGAGGTGGGAGAAGCCCTGTGGGTTTGCAAGCAGCTGGGGATGACGTTGTGGAGTGGGGTTCCTGTTGTCTGTGGTGACGAAAGGCAGAGGACAGCGTGAAGGCCAGTAGCAAGGCACGGAGCACTCACTCTCAGGGAAAAGGCAGATGGGCAAAGGGGGAGGGTGGGGGTGAGACCAGAAAGACAGATGCGTGTTTTCTAGGCCAGGTCTGTAAACAGCAGCCTCTGTAACTCTGCCGCATTATGGCCTCTTCAGTGGCGTAGTCTTTCTTCACTGGAAATCCTCAAATCGCACGAGCAGCTTCAGGCGGCTTAAGTTCAGTTTTCAGGTGTTGCTCACAGTGCCTGATACTTGTAGTTTCTTCCATGTCGAGCCCAGGGTGGGTCATTAGTGTGTAAGGACATCCATTGCACATCAGCCCTTGCTCCCTGCCACCTGGCTGGCTGCCCTCTGTACTGTGGGGGAAGGCTCAGGGCAGGTTGTCAGTGAAGCCGCACCGCTAACCCCCAGGGCCTCGAGGAGCCAGGTGCCCTGTCAAACAGGTTAGGTGCCTCGTCTCATTCAATCTTCCACAACGCTGCCAGGGGCAACTTGTTTGCCTCATTTCACAGTTAGGAAGTTGAGGCTTGGAGAGGCTAAGCAGTCACAGAGCTGCCAAATGTGAATTGGTACAAATATGAACAATATCTGAGGCGAGTAAGGTAGGAAGCACTTAATGGTAACTCCAGAAAAGAGGATCCTTCCACCCCCACCTCCGGCCCCCTGTGGAATGACCGACAGAGGGTGTGGCTCACCCCCACACAAGCGTGACTCCACCCCTCACCGTGCCTCCCCCAGACCCAGCCGTGTCCTTCCCGAACATGTCCTGTCCTCTAAGGTCTGGGCCTTACCTGGGCACGATGGCAACTGGAAACGGACCTGGCTCTGGTCAGGGTTGCAGTTTGCTGTTCTTGGCTAGGCGTTCACTCCAGGCAGTAAGTAGTCCATGGTGTCATTCACCGCCCTTCTCCCGTGGGGAGAAGCTGCAACCAAGGGCCTGCCTGTGCAGAGCAGCCTGGAAAAGCCTCGAAAGGAAGGGGGTTGGGACCAGGAACTGAACTGGTCAGAAGGACTCAGCTCAGGTTATGTGTAGGACTGGGGGAGAGAAGCAAGTTCAGGTCCTTTAGGGGCAATGACTGCTGAGCGGCCCTGAAAAGCAGGGGGTGTTTTCACCAAGTGGGGGCTTTTAGGGGAAAGGAACTAGCAGACTCTGTCACTGGCTCTGGGGTAGTGATGTGTATGCATTGTCTTTGCCCAGCTCTCTAGGAGTGACTCCAAAGTCTAGTTTCTTGGGGAGGGACCGAGATGCAGATTCCCATGCCTGTGTGCAGTTCTGGGACATTTGGGAAGCTTAGATCCTACCACCGTAGTTAGTGGTGAGAGCCCCGAGGGACCAGAAAGTTGACCCTTGTCAAGGCAAATGCAGGGGGTGGGTGAAGTCACAGAGGTGGGAGAAGGTGGTGAGGGAGGAGAGGCTACAGACAAGCCCTTGGGGACACTGACATTCCAGAAGCAGGTGGGAGAGGACGCATGGGTACAGGACCCTGGAGAGGAACCAGGCAAGCTCCCTGCATTCTTGACGTCCACCTTATTCTACAAGGACCCTGAAGCTGCACAAAGCTGAAAGGCGGCACCAAAACTGAAGCGCAAACTGCAGAGACTCTTGGATCAGTGGCTGGAAGGGCATTTGGTGACATGAAAAGGAGCAGGTTTCGGGGGCATGAGTGGCAGGGGTCAGATGACAAGGAGGACCTGTCCCTGTTTCCCAGCGAAGTTGTATGAAGCCCATAATAACAGGAGCAGTCTTGGGAACGGCGGCGGTCAACTCGCGGCACCCCGGTTGTGCTGGTGCCTTCTGAAGTTTAAAACTTCAGCAAGACATTCACGTTTTTGCTGATCGAGTTAATTTGGTTTCTCTCAAACTCTGACGCATCTGGTGTTTTTTTTGCTTGGCTCGCTTAGCAAGCAGACGGACTAATTAGGAGACTGTGTTTCTGGCACTGCGGCTGTGCCTGCCGCGGCCATCTTTCTGGTTCTCCTGGTCTCCTCCCAGAGCAAGTGTAGACAGGTGTTTTCTGCAGCTGAACTGTTCACGTACATAGGATTCTTTGAACAATAAGGTGCACGTTGTCTTTGCAAGCTCTTGGACTCAAGCAGCGGCTCTCCTCCTGGGCTGCACCCTGGAATCATCTGAAGATTCAAATCCTGCACAGAGTCTCTCTACCCAGGGATGAAAGACCGGGCCTTGGGGTGGGGATCTGACGCAGGGGCTGCTGGAGCTCCCTGGTGAGCCCAGGGCACAGCCAGAACTGAGAAGGTGAAGGGCCCACGGTCCACATGGCCTCATTGTCCTCGGGGGAGCCACTTGGCATCAGGCTGCTGCCCTGTCCCTTCCTGGCCCCTCCACCCTCTTACAAACTCCCTCCTCCCTGGGCTCTTGGCTGAAGCCTCCCTGCTGAGGGAGCCTCTCAGAGAGGAATCCCTGTTGGGGGCCATGGGCTGCTCCAAGAACTAGCAGGTGCGGTTGCCGGAGAGCCTCTGCTCCCAGCTGTGAGTCAGGAGGCCTTGTTCATCACGACATCTCCCAATGTGAAACTTTGACGTTTTAATCACAGACATAAAAGCTTAGTCTTGGGTTTTATTGTGGGACTGAGTGCAGCTCGGCTGGCCCGAAGCTTCCCAGCAGCAGGACTGTGACCCCGCGAAACACTGGCGCTGCACCTTTCCACTTTGCAGGTTCTCAAGAGTTACTTTACTTTCTTCTGGTTTATGGCCTGCATTTAAGACTTTGGGAATCCATGTCCAACCCAAGACCAAGAAAGAGACACCAAAGGCTCGGGGATGCACCCTGGGCAGATGGCAGCAGCTGTGGCCCTGCCCTCGCCCCCGGCCTTGCTCTGTGGTAGGGAGTCACGGTCCAGGCCCTCACGCCGCTCTCAGGAAACAGGAGCAGTTTTCTTTGCCACCAGCAGTTGGGAGCAGGGTGCGTGGAGGACTTGGAGGTGACCAGTGTCAGGATTAAGCTGAGTCTGGGTGCATGGTCACGATGATAGCCTGGCCCTGACTTCCTGTCTCACCACTGGCCAATCTCCGCCTCTCCTACGATGATGGTGAGACAGCACCAGGCCAAAGTTTCCACATGGAACTTTTCCATCTTAACAGATACCATTTTAGCCAAGGAGGAGATTTCCAACAGGGATTTCTCAAGCCGAGCCTCCAAAAAGGGAGACGAGCCCTGACTGGCATGGCTGTTGGCTGGGCATCATTCAGCAAAGTGCAAAGCTGCTGGTAAAGCCTGGGTTGCAGGTTTGCTCCCCAGTCGGGGTGTGTATGAGAAGCAGTTGATCGATGTTTCTCCCTCATGTTGGTGTTTCTCTCCTCTTTCAACCTCTCTCCTCTCTCTAAAAATAAATCTTTAAAACAAACAAATGAATTAAAAAAAAAAAGCTCTGGCTGGTGTAGCTCAGTGGATTGAGTGCAGGCCTGCAAACCAAAGGGTCGCTGGTTTGATTCCCAGTCAGGGCACACGCCTGGGTTGCAGGCCAGGTCCCCAGTGTGGGGCACGCAAGAGGCAACCACACATGGATATTTCTCTCCCTCTCTTTCTCCCTCCCTTCCCCTCTCTCTAAAAATAAATAAATAAAATCTAAAAATTAAATAAAAAGGGAGATGAGCTGCGGTCAAGTAGTTAGACATATCTGTTTATTGGCATTAACATCGTCCTTTGTGAAACAGATTGGAACCAAGATAATTTGGAATAAACAACTTGATGTTTTATTTTAAATTTACAAGATATTTCTTTGAGTAATGACAGAGAATAAAACATGACCCTATGCCTTTCTCTTTATAACTTAGGGCATACAAAATAAAATAATATAAAATCTCCCTCATTGCCACTTAGCTCTTGGTCCGTTTCATTTTGTAAAAACTAAGATTTTTTTTTAACTTGTTCTAGCCAAAGATGGGCTTAACTGAGTTTAACTCCTGTAACAGTCCAGGAGTTACTGGTCCAGAGACACTGCTGCTCCTGGCTTAGGGCTTTTCTTACAGGCAGTGAAGGCAAATAATTGACTTGCCTGCAGAATAAGTGGGTGTGTATTTCCAGTCCATTCCCGAAGCAGGGAGGTCACAGCACAAGCATGAGGGAGGGAGAGGGGCCTGAGGGACCCCAGTGGGTCTGCCTTTCCAGCGCAGAAAGTAGCCAGGCTCTTGGGGATTCGAGGAGGGAAGGGGGTCTATCCCTGCTCCCTCAGATCTGCCACATTGGAGGGCCCAGCGGCACTGGGAGCAGTTGCCCAGCGTTCTTGCGGACACTGCTCTTCAGACACCAGTAGTTTCCCCCAGGAATCGGATTGCTAACATGGTGTCCCTTTTTCTGTCCTACATGAATCCATTCTTCTTTCCTCCAGACCGGAAGAAAAGAACTGTAGCTGCTCAGTTTTACAGTGTGTTTATTTAGTTCCCCAGTGACTAAAGTCAAAGACTGAAGGCCAAGCACTTTACTCAGACAGGAGGCTGGGCCTTCTGCCAAGACAGTGGGTGGCTTCCAGGCGGCCACAAGTGGAGCGGCCACGTGGCTCCAGCAGGGGGAGTGAGGCGGCTTATTGCTACAGACCCGCGTCCCAGAGTCTGACCCGCGGCTCAGCCTAGCTCCTGCCACCACTGCGTCTGCAGCGTGCAGCGCTTTCCTGCACCTCCCGGGAAGCCATGGGACCTGCAGAGGCAGCAGGTGCTCAGAGGTGACTTGCTTTACTCCCTCGGGCCTGGCCTGACCCCAGAACACACCCACGTCTGCAAATCCCAAGTGAGGTCCCACAGGGAGACCGGCTGTTAGTGCCACTCAGTTCTCAGCCCGCTGTTTGGAAAGCTGGCTTTGTTATAGCACCTTTTGGGGGAAGAAGACTTTAAAATTTAGGTGAACTATCAAAGTCGGCTTTTACCAAATGAAGAACTCCAACTAGCCCAGGCCCCTCCCCAAGCCCTGCCTCTCCTCACCGCCAGACATGGTCTTCTGTCTTGCTCTCCAGGGGGACTGAGGCCACACGGGTGGTCTCGGGTTGGGGGTGGAAGGGAAGGCCTGTGAACACGGGTGGCAGGAGTAGCCAGTTTCATGAGACACTGATCACGAAGGGACCTGCTCGGGGGACGGGGGTGTGTGTGTGTCTCTGTGCCTCAGTTTCCCTTGGATGGTGTGGGTGCCTCAGGAGGAGCTGGGGGTCAGCATCAGCACAAACCCTTCCATCCTTAGGGCTTTTGTAAACCAAAAACAGAGAGGGGCTGACTCTCGTAGCTGCCCATCCTCTTGGAGGACCGACCGCCCAGGTATCTCCGGGCCAGGTATCATGAGGCCAGGCTGTCCTGGGCTCCTGGGGGTGGATGATGACCCCACACGCGTAGGACATCACAATTTAAACTGCACCATTTAAATTTTAGGAAAAAAACATAACTGCTAGAATAAACATCTACAAATACCCTATAGATGTAAGTAGGGAACAGCTGGTATGTTAAAGGGATTCGTTCTCTCCTTTCAAAGGGGTCAGCGGGCTTGCTTTGGGGTGGAACGGCACTTACCCAGAAAAAGCCCTGTGGCAGGAGGTGTTTTTAAGATATCCAAACTTGAAGCCATTTTTAGTGAAAAGCTTCATATGATTTTATTCTAAAAGTAAGAAGGGAATTGGAAAACACCAGTGGAAGAGTGAGCTCACCGCAGCCATACTCCAGTGAGACCGAAGGTCCCAGGGGGCGGGGTGGGGCGGGGCGGGGCACCTGGCTCCTCCGAGGAGTGAGGGTGGAGGGCTGCTCCTTAGCTCCCAGAGCAAATTTTACAGAAGAACCACGTGATCTGCTAGAACTTGAAGCAGTAAGGTCCATAGATGACTACCCCACCCCCACACCCCTAATAAAGCACCTGAGGCACAGGCAGTGCTGGGAAAGAAGGCAGCTCCCCAAACAGCCCAACACCCCAACTGCCTAAGGAGCAGAACCTGTTCAACCAGTCAGGGGTTTTGTGAGGATAAAGGAGAGGAGGTGTGAATGGGCTTTAAAAATGGTGCTATAAATAGTTTAAGGGCCTGTTTGATGTATGATTCTGCCCCAGTGGAGAAAGCTAATCTAAGTCACTGCAGGACAAAAGACCAGGTTCTCCAGAATGCCAGCTCCCTTGGGCCCCTGGCCTGTGGGTGCCTGTGGCTGAGGTGGCTGGTGGAGGATGGAGTCTGGAGGATGTGCCTGCAGTCAGGCCAGTGCCTCCAAATCCAGGGAGAGAGCTGCTTTCCTCTTAGGGCCCCGCCCTCAACGTCCAGCCTCCTCACAACCCCGAGCAATCTGGACACCTGCGGTCGGGTGCCCCTTCTTGCTCACCGGATGATCCAGGATTCAGATGCGGGGCTTTTGACTCTAAGACTGCCCTTTCCTTCGGCCGTACCTGAGGAGGAGGACACAAGGCCACGCAGCTCTGAAGTGAAGGCCTTTTCCCGAGGCAGCTCAGACCCATGTGTCTGCATTTGACGGACAGGAAATGAGCAGTAGAGCTGGGGGCTGGTCCTTGTATGTCCGAGGCCAAGGCGAGGCTTCTCTGGTACCACCCTGGCCCTCCACGCACAGGACGCACCAGAGGAAACACCACAGCAGAGGCTGTTAACCTCTTTGGGCGAGAGACCTTGGGGGCACCTGGTGAAAGATGTGTTCCCTCTCCCAGAACTACACACCCAAAATGGACACCTGGCATATACCCCCGGCAGGTTCCCAGGCTCTTTCCCCCTCCCCATAGGGGTCTATGCAGTGCCCTGGATGCCCAGGCGGGGAGTTCCATCTTGCAGGGTAAGACAGAATGCTACCAGCAGTCCCTGTTTTTCCAGTGGGGCAACTGGGACAAAGAGGTGGTACATAGCACCTGATGTCCCACAGATCAGCCTTGGAGGTGCTAACACACAGGGTCACAAGGTTGGACGTCAAAGGGACGTCAAAGGGGTTCAGGTTGGGGGAGCACTTCTCTGGGGAGGACCTGGGGAAGGGGTGCTGTGAGGAAGTCCTGCTTTGGTCCCCACAGGATCTGAGTGGTGCACCCCTGCCGGAGTCTTCTTTGCATTCTTGGCCATGACCTTGCCCACACCAGGCCCCGAGCCCCGAGGGTCTCCTGTGTGCAGCCACACTCGGGCAGCCCTGCCCGCTAGACTCTTGGTTCTACTTCCACAACACAGAGCAGCTCTGAGTTCCCTGGAGTGGGAGCCATGCAGAAAGAGCCCTTCGGATTTCTTTGAAAGGCACTAGCTGGTAGGGGCACTGATTAGAAGAAAACCTGGCCAGAGCCTCATTTTCTTAGAGTCTAGAAAAGATGAGTTCGTGAGTGAACCAGGGGATTTCATTCTGTACTGTACCATGTAAGGCATCTTTGGGCTCTTGTGGGCTCTCCCCAGACTAGAAGCTCAAAAACTTGTGATGGGGTTTTGGGTGTGTGTGACAGAAACAAGTAAAAAGGGTGAATAATGGAAGGATGCTTACAGAATGTCACAAGCTGGACACAAAGTGACAGACCTGATGCCAGACTTGGAGACAGGAGGGACTGGGGGCCCGGCACAGCCAGAACCACCTGCTTCTCCCCCTTGTTGCCCTCTGTGCGCCCTGTCTTCCCGACTTCCCCCTGAATGGAGGGGAGGGCTGCGGCTGCAGTGGGTGCAGTGACCTCAAAGCTCCACTGGTTCCGGAAGCAAGTTCTAGGGGGTGAAGCTGTTGGCTCTGGTGCCATCCCTGTGACTGGCTTAGCTCTGGTTTGTTATTAGGAAGAGGGTGTGAGCACAGCTGGGACAAAGGCTACGACTCTGTCCGTGGCCTCTCCTCCTGCCCCTCCCACCAGCCTGGCCGCTGACCTGTGGGCAGGCAGGCTCTTCGTCCTGACTGGGACGAAGCTGAAGGGAGCTGCTGCCCAGTGACTCGGTTCATGAAAACTGCTGTAACACCACTGTGGTCTGGGAGGCCTCCGAGTTGGCACACTCCCCATGATGCCCCACGCAGGGCGCTGCACTGGAGGTGGTGTCACAGGAAGGGGTTCAGGCTCATCTGGTAGCGCATGTCCGTCAGTGAAAGGTCCCAGGGCCAGCAGTGGAGTTAGGACACCACAGCCAAACTTTCCTCCAGGAATCTCTAATCTGAGTTCAATACTTCGAGAAATATGATGTCTTTGTACCAGATCACTTCCTTTAAGGGTATGCCGGTGACCTGAATGGTTAATTTAGGCAGCAAACCCTTTCCCATCCTTGAATAAATGACAGAAGATGTAAACAGCGATACTCAGCTTGATGGTGACCGTTCAAACCCACACAATAAGGAAGAGCTCAATCAAAGATAGCAGCACAGAGGAGTGATATTTTTTTTAACTTAGGAATTGAAAAGTAGGACCCAATTTCGTAAGTGCCTAAAAGTCTTTCTAGCGTTATCTTTGGAAATTCTATCAGTTGAGGACAGATTTCTATTCAACCCGAACTCAGAGGTTATTACCTTATGTCTTCGTTCATTTAAACCTACTCCCCCCCCCCCCACAGATGTATATGCCTAAGAAAGCCTCACACTGTTTTTAGCCAGTTTGCTCAATACCAAGCTGGATTTTTCTCCCCTGGCCCCTGAACTCTGCTACCAGTAAACTCATTAGCTGTATGTTCTTTGGTCAAAGAAACACATTTTTAAATTCCTACACATCAGTTTACTCATGTTCCTTCAAAACCATATATTTGACTGACTGTTAGAAAGCACCATCAGCCCTAACTGGCGTGGCTCGGCTGCTGGAGCCCTGTCCCCCAGCTGAAAAGGCTGTGTGTTCAATTCCCGGTCAGGGCGCATGTCCGAGTGTACAGGAGGCAACCAATCGATGCTCCCTCTCATGTTGATGTTTGTTTCTTTCTTTTTTAAATTTTATTTTACTTTTTTCAGAGGGGGAAGGAAGGAGAAAGAGAGTGAGAGAAACGGTAATGTGTGAGAGAAACATGGGTCGGTTGCTTCTCGCTCGCCCCCAACTAGGGGCCTGGCCCAGGCGTGTGCCCTGACTGGGGATGGAACTGTTTTGGTCTGCGGGCCAGTGCCCAGTCCACTGAGCCACGCTAGCCAGGGCTCACATCAGTGTTTCTCTTTCTCCCTTCCTCTCTTTCCAAAAGGCAATGAAAAAAGTCCTTGGGTGAGAACTAAAAAAAATAAATAAATAAATAAAGAGAAAGAAAGTACCATTAAGTTTGTTCCCCATGGAAGTAAACCTAGAAACTGTGTAGTAATGAGAATAACCTGTAAAATACCCAAGTCCTTTTTTTCTCCTTTAACTCAGTATTTGTTTAAACATGAGAGCACAACATTTATTTTTTATTTTTTAATTTTTTACTAAGGCACATGACGTATAGAAATACTGAGATACAAAATGCAAATTTCTGCAAGAGTTTTAAAATAATCATTTTGGAAAATGAAGGTGAATGTCATCTTCCAGAATATTCAACTTTGAGCTTGCTTTTTCTTTTGGACCAGTTCAACCAACAACTTGTATCTAGCAATACAGTCTTCCTGTAGGAAGATAAAAAAAAAAAAGGTGAAAACAATTACTTCCACAGATCAGAATGACCTTCTTGGGGTAAGCCTACGGGGCCTGCTTGGTGGCTATGCCCAGTGATATAACTAGGCCGTCTCATGTGCATTCACTTTGTACGGAACCTGCCTAGAGTTTCCTGTGTGAACCCAGCTGGTCAGACAGACGAGGCTGACAGGTTCAAGGAGGCGAGCTGCACTTCCAGCCCAAGGTGTGGTGTTAACTCCTGGGCTGAGGGGCCGCTGGCAGCTGTCTATGAGGTCTATCATTATGACTGTGACGTTCCATCTGCTAATTATAATGCTCGGTTTTAACATTTTACTATTTCATCACAACATGTCACTTCAGAGAAACAAAAAAACTGAGGCCAGGTACCCACGCTATTCTCCTTTGAGTTTGCCTCTGGCAAAGGGCTGCTGGGACCTCCCTGGGGCAGTCGCCAGCCCACAGGACACTGACAGGGAGTAGGCTGGACTGTACTGTCCTGCTCATCCCAGCCCCACCTCGCTCTTCCTGCCTGTCAGGTACAGAACTACAAGCTTCAGATCCTAGCTTCCTGCCGCTGTCACCCCCTGGGGTGGGACCTCATGACTGAAGGGGAGATGGGGGATGCTGGAGAGAGGCCTCATGACTTCCCTCTTTATCATAAGGTACTTTCCAGAATCCACTTCTGTTCCTGTTCAAAAAATACTCTCCCCAATGGCACTGTCAGCCTTCACTAACTTACAGTCTAGTGCAAGCTGATTTCCGCTCCATGGAGATGACTTTATCAGCTGCCTGGGACAGAATGGATATTCATTCTCTTCCTAGGATTTTAGCTGCTTAGAGTAATGAGAGTATCTTACATGCCCCTTATCTGCATCCCCAAAGATACCTTGCTTAGGGTCTTTAAAACTATCAATCTTTTCTCAATAATTTGCTTCCTATGGTCCCACCCAGCACATGACATCGAGCGTGGCCAGTCGTAGCACCTTACCTGGAAGAGCGTGTGGGCCCTGAGCCCTCTGCGCAGCGGGCCTGCCACTGAGCCCAGTACACCCACACTTCAGGCAAAGCCTCCTCATTTTGGCTCAGAATTTCCAGTGGCTCTCAGGCCACTTGCAAGGAGTCACTCTACAGCAGGTGAGCCCCCAGGCAACCTGGTTCTAACCCCAAGGCTTAAAGGGAACTTTTGCAGGACAATAAAAGACCTGCTCCTTTCTGGTTGAAAAAGTTTTCCGAAACCCAAGGCAATCAGTTTCTGAGTGTTCTAAGGAATTCGGTTCCTTTCTTTCAAACCAATGTCGATTCATCACATATGCTAATAGCTGTGTCCTGACAGATGCTAGAGAAATTCAGGGAAAATAATGACTTCTGGCAAACCAGTTGGAGAGGCAGGGGAATCTGTGTTTCTCAAATAGATCAACTGCTAATGGTTTTATTTTTCTCCCCAGGAATTCTTGACTTCCTCATTTTAAAGTGGGTAATAGATAACTAGACCTATACACTTGGGGACATTCATGGCCACAAGCTAGGCTGTCCAACATCGAATTTCAATTAAAAAAAATAAGAATGTAAATGAACATCAATGTGCCCAGAGGCTACTGAGTGATAGGCACAGAAGGCGGAAGAGATTGGTTCTTTTGATTCTCAGTGTCCTGGTGCCTCGGAGAAGGGCACAGCTACAGGGAAAGAGGCCCCGGAGACTGTGTGTCAGGAAAGGGACAAGTTGGAAAGACCCCACCGTGCAGTGCGGTAGCTCCACACTGGCCGGGCCAAAGGCAAAGGCCAGGGGAGGGGCTGTCTTGTCATAGGAATGCCTATCTTCCTGCCTGTCTGAGTTTTTATTTGAGAACTATCTACAGATATATGTAAGCAGGTACCGAGAGCTGTAAACAAGGGGAAAAGTCTACTATAAAAAGTCAAGGCTGTAGAGGGTAAGCTGAATGCTAAAGGTTATTCTCACAGACCCCACATACAAACATGCCTCCGGGGTCTCTGGTCTGCCCTGTGTTGGGGCTGAGTCCAGAGTCCTGCTGCAGATCCGGTGATCACATGTACCACCGGCCACACACATCCCTGTGCCCGAAGGGGCTTGTGATTTTGAGAAACCTTCTCCTTACGTGGGTAAGAGGGACTGCACAGTGACCAGGGCGCTGCAAGACCACCCAGGCAGAGTGCAGAGTGAATGCTCCAGAGGCTGGCAGGGTGGCTGAGGGGGAAGTTTATATTCTATGGATGGAATTTTTCTCTGAGAAAAACTACCTGGTCTGTACAATGACCCACCTTAGACTGCTGACCTCATTTACACACACCAATCAAACGAGCGCGCAGATCTCCCCTGCTTTCAGGGGAAATACGCCAGACGATGCCTGGTAAACAACAGCTCGTGGAAATAGTTGGAGAGAGGATGTGAATAAGGAGAAAGAACTGGCTGCAGCCACTTCAGGGGAATCTAAAACCAGCGCAGAGGCCTCGTCCTCTCCCTGCCTCACCCACCTTACTCTTAGATGGGACACATTTGGCTATTTTGTCCCAGCGGTCAGAGGATCCTTTTGGGTATTGCTGTAATGCTAATTCCAGAAGTTTCTGTTGGTTCTGAGTCCATGGCTCCTCTGTAGCACGACTTCTCTCTTTCTTCTGGCTCTCCTCATCACTTGATGCATTTTGTTCTGATATATCAAAGTCCTTCTGCCTCTTCCCACGGAGCTTCTCCACTGGTTCTGCTTTCGGCGCCACCTCGGGCAGCCGGGCCGGCCTCCGTCTCCTCGGCTGGCCTTCCAGGACCACAGCCTCCTGTGCCTCTTCCTCCTCTTTTTCATCGCTGTCCTCCCTCTCCCCATCCCCAATGGCCTGTGCATCAGCTTCCCGCTGGGTGATGATGTCATCAGGCAAGGCCATGGTGGTCTTGATGGGCCTGGAATTCTGAGCTGTTGACTTCAGTTCAGAGAGTCTGACCATTCCTGTGAGAAAGGGCACATCACACAGATGAAAGGGCTGGGTCAGGTCAGGTGACAAGAGTGACAACTGCCTCCCACCTAGCAGACAGTGTCCTACGCATTTTGCATGTATGATTTTACTTAATTTTCACATTTCTCTAGGATAGCTATCATTATCCTGATTTTACTGATGAGGAAAATAAGTCTCAGAAAGCGGCAGAGGTGAGTGGGATCTGAACCCGGTTCTGCCTGATCCCAAGTCTTTGCCTTCCCATGAGGAGGAGCCGTTGGGTATATCCAGAACCGGCTGTGATGAAAGAATGCAAAGATCTCTCTGAGAAGAAACAACCTGTTACTTTTAGGTAAGGAAGTTTGCTCTTCACAATCCAGAGATGTGAATAATCCATTAGGTAACTAAAAAGAGTCCGTCAGACCTGATGCCACTCACCATCTGCAGGTGACCACCACAGCTTGTAGGGTCTACTCCCTGCCCAGAGCTGCTTCTGCTGCCGCTGTGACTCCTGCCCATTCGCTTCACTCTGGACAGGATGCGGGCAAGCCAACGCTGACTCCCAGCCACGGCTCTCATCTCAGAGACACCCTTAAATACCGAACTACGTAGTTCCTGTTCTCGCCACACCTTCAATCACCCCCTCCACCAGTGCTCTAGTGAGGGCCGCGTCTGTCTGCTCACTTCGCTCCTCCATACTGCCTCTTCAGAATACACTTTTGGAGAATGTCTGGGAGGTCAGCTTCTTTCACACAGCATCTCACTGCCTATTTATGCCTCCATGCCCAGACAAATAATTTTACTGGTAGAAAATGGATCTGGCAATGCCCTCTTTCCTAAAGACTGCAGAACCCCCTCCTGGGATGACCCCTGGAGATCTCTGGGTCTGGGGCCTGTATTTAGGTTAAGTTGGAAGGTTTAGGAGGCATTTTATTACCTCCTAGTCCCAGGCAAACAGTATGGGGACTCTAACAAAATTTCAGTTAGTCTTGGAGGAAGCAGATTTGGAGAAACACAGATTCCTGGGAAGGCTGCTTGTTGTCTCTTCTGGAGGACGGCGTGTGGTGACTCGGGGGGCCGAGCAGGAAAACCGCACCCTGAGCACCTGCGTGGTGCGTGGCCTGGCTTTCTCCCGCGCGCTCCGCCCCGCCAGCACTAGGGAAGAGTAATGTTTTTATAGTTCTTTAAACTCATTACATACGTCTTAGCACCCACTCAATGTTTAGGGCTGGACTGGCTTGTTGGTGCCTTTGAGAGGTTTAACTGTACAGTTCCTTGGGCAAAGCTATTATACCATCGTATTTAAAGAAGTTGTTACAAAAAGGGATTTATTTTGAAGAAACTGCTTTAGATTACCGGGCTTAATGGGTGCTAACTCACCTGGCGAGCAGGTCACCGAATCTTTCAGTTGTTTGGCCTTAGTTGTCACCTGGTTCAAAATATAAAAGCAAAGAAAGAAAATCTTACCTTCCATGTACCAACGACAGGTCTAGTGACCTATTTTATATAAAGTCTTGGTTCCAGCTCTTACGAGTAGGGGAACCTTGAGCAATTTCCAATCCTTCCTCTGTCGCGCGCGCTACCTTCTGTAGCATACAGATGTGAAACTAATACCATTAGTCTGTGAGGGATGTTTTCAGTTTGAAATAAGCTCTTAGCAAGATACCTGGCAGATATTAAAGGCTCAGTAAATATTACCTATTATAGTTGACATGGATCATTTGTTTTCTACTTCACACAAACGGCAGAAATAGAGTAAATGCTTAAAGCCACTTAGAAGCGCACTTCACTGTTATTCCCTACTCTCCTCTCTCCAGATGACCTTGCTTCCTATGTTAATGAAACAAAAAACTGAAATTATCCAACATGAGCTCCCCTGATTTCCAACCTTTCACACTCAAAATTTGACTGTATCAACATATAACCTTCCCTTCTTTTATTCCAATTCAAAGAAAGAAATTATCTTCCTTCCTCTAAAATCCTCACAGAACTACACTGCATTAATTTCCTTTGCTTTCATGTTGAACTTCTCCCTGTCAATCAGGTATGTCCCATAAACCTGCAGACGTAGCTCAGATGCCCCCTACGCTAAAAGACTGTCCTCATGGAGCTGTCTTTCTGTTCCGGCTGGCTGTCAGGACAGACCCTCCTAGTTTTCCTTCTCTTCTCTGAATGTTCCTTCACTGGCCCCTCCCATATCCTCCTGCCCCTTGTCCTCCAATATAATATTTCTTGACATTCTGTCTTTGCTATTCATAGATTCTTTCCATTTTCTCCTCTGGTATCACATACCATCTGTTCAATAACACCTAGACAAGAAATGATTAGCCTGTATCTCTGGTCCTTACCTTCACCTTGGAGTGCCAGGCTGACAGAAGTTGACTATGTAACACAACAGATCATCAGATCTGAAAAGGACTTCATTTTTATAACAATAAGTTTATATTTTTATAACAGTAAGTTTACTGTGTAGCAGACATTGTGCTGAGTGAGAGATATGTGTACATACATATTCCTCACAGCAACTGCATTAGGTAGGTATATAATTATTATCCCCATTTTACATAATACGAGGCAAGTCAGGCTCCAAAACCTTTGTCTTCAATCTAGAAATGCTTCCTTTCGAATCCAAATCTCTAACTTTACAGATGAAGAGACAGGCTGAGCGCTCTGTCTGCTATACTCCATGGCTCTCCTTTAACTGTCAATAATCTTATTTGGAGGTCTCCTTGCTCTGCAAACTACACAAATCCCACACTACACTCAACTCTGGCTTTTCCTTCCTTCCTTTTCTTTGGTTTTTGAACTTGTATAAAGGTTCATTTGAGCTGAACTGACAACACATACTGAGCAGCAAGATCTAAATGCAGAATAACAGCTATGCAATTTTAAAAAAAAATTATAAATTAAAAAATTTTTAATTACAGTTCACATACACCCTAATGATTAGACACTACCTAAATAAGTGATCATCTTGATAAATCTTGTACCCATCTGACATACATATTATTAGAATATTATTGACTATATTCCCTATGCTGTACTCTACATCCCCATGACTGTTCTGTAACAACCAATTTGTACTTCTCAGTCCCATCATCTACCTTACCCACCCCCTATCCCCTTCCCATCTGGCAACTGTCAAAATGTTCTCTGTATGAGTCTGGTCTGCTTGGTTCATTTATTTTGTGATTCAGATTCAACTGCTGATAGATATGTATTTACTGCCATTTTATTGTTCATATATTTTATATTTTATCTTTTGTGTTTCTTCTTTTTAAAGAAATCCTTAACATTTCACATAATACTGGTTGGTGGTGATACATGCCTTTAGCTTTTTCTTGTCTGGGAAGCTCTTTCATTGTAAATGGTAAATGATAGTTTTGCTGTACAGTAATACTGGTAGTACATCCTTGTTTTTCATCACTTGAAATATTTTTTGCCAATCTGTTCTGGCCTGCAAAGTTTCTGTTGAGAAGTAAGCTGACAGTCATATGGGAGCTCCCTTATAGGTAACTAGATGCTTTTCTTTTGCTGCTTTTAAGATTCTTTGCCTTTAAACTTTTACAATTTATTTAATTTATTTTTAGAGAGAGGAAAGGAGGGAGAAAGAAGGAGAGAAACATCAATGTGTGGTTGCCTCTCATGTGCCCCTTACTGGAGACCTGGTCTGTGACCCAGGCACGTGCCCTGACTGGGAATTGAACCAGCAACCCTTTGGTTCACAGGGCGGCACTCAATCCAGTGAGCCACACCAGCCAGGGCTAAACTTTTACAATTTAATTATGATGTGTCTTGGTGTGGGCCTCTCTGGGTTCATCTTCTTTGGGACTCTCTGCACTTCTTGAACTTGTATGGCTATTTCCTTCGCCAGGTTAGGGAAGTTTTTTTGTCATTATTTTCTCAAATAGTTTTTAATTTCTTGTGCTCTCTCTCTTCTCCTTCCGACACCCCCATAATGTGAATGTTGGTATACTTGAAGTTGTCCCACAGGATCCCTACACTATCTTCATGTTTTTGAGTTTTTACTTTTTGCTCTTGTGATTGGGTATTTTTTTTTTCTTCCTTGTATTCCAAATTGCTTACTTGATTCTCAGCATCATCTACTTTACTATTGATTCCCTATAAATTATTCCTCTTTCAGTTAGTGTATCTTTCATTTATGACTAATCCTATTTTATGCTGTTAGAATTCTAAGTTCACTTAGCATCCTTGTAAACAGTGTTTTGAACTCTGTATCTGGTAGATTGCTTGTCTACATTTTATTTTTTTCTGGCATTCTGTTCTGTTCTTTCATTTGGGACATGTTTCTATGTCTCCTCATTTTGGCTGCCTCTGTGTTTGTTTCTATGTATTAGGTACAGCTGCTATGTCTCTTAGGCTTGGTAGACTGGCCTAATGTAGTAGGTGTTCTGAAGGGCCCGGTGGCACAGCCTCCCTAATCACCCACACTGGGCACTGGAAGTGCACACCTCTGTGCGGGCTGTGTATACCCTTCTCTTGTAGTTGAGCCTTGATTGCTGTTGGCATGTCAATGGGAGGGATTTAACACCAGGCAAATCAGACTGCATATAGTTGGATCATGATTTTTTATTGTGACAATCTGTCTTTTGATTGAATTGTTTAATCCTTCCATATATAGTATATGTCTGGAAAAAGTCCAGCCATTGTTAATACCATGAGATGGTTTGTGCAACACTGATGTAACCTGGCAGCCAAGGAGAATGGACTGGAATGAGCATGCAGGATCAAGGATGACTTCACTGTACTAGTCAATGGAGGCGGTAAACGCCACTGAGTGAGCATGTGTTCTGTGTGGCTGTCGTATTCAGAATGACTGAGAGAATAGAGCAATGAATATATATATCAAATTTTGCATTAAGCTTGAACATTCATCTATGGAAACTATTTGGATGTAATGAGTGCAGTGCAAATTAAAGTGTGGCACAAATGCTTCAAAGATGGTCGAGAATCTGCTGAAAGTGATCCATGTTCTGGAAGGCCTGCAACAAGCAGAACGCCTGAGAATGTTGAATGTGCAGGGGCTGCAATCAGCAAACATCAGCAACTGACAGTGAGAGAACTAGAAGCTGATCTGGGGATTCCAAAAACTACTGTGTCCGAGATGTTGATCTTGGATCTTAGCATGAAATGTATCGTGGCAAAATCTGTTCTGTGGCTTCTGCTGCCAGAGCAGAAGGAACATCGTGCTGCGGTTGCTAATGACTTGATTCAAACCACTACCAATGAACCAGATTTCCTCATTGGAGATGAATCGTGGGTCTATGGCTATGATCCAGAAATGAAGGCCCTGTCAGCCCAATGGAAGTTATTTGGTTCTCCATGCCCAAAAAATGGCACAGCAAAGTCATAGCAAGATTCAAGACCATGTTAACTGTGTTTTTCTAATTGGGAAGGTGGTGTCCGTCACAAACACACCCCTCCAAGCTAAACAATTAATAAGGAGTACTACTGCAATGTTCTTCACCAGTTGAGAGATACAATATGCCAAGAACAGCCACAGCTACAGGCAACTGGTGATTAGCAGCTTCATCACAAAATGCACCTTCTCATGCATCACATCTCATGCAGTTTTTTTGCAAAACATCAAATCACCCAGGTAACTCAGCCCCTCTATGGTCCAGATTTGGCACCCTGAGATTTCTGGCTTTTCCCAAAACTAAAACCACCTTTGAAAGGAAAGAAATTTCAGACCATTGATGAGATTCAGGAAAATATGACAGGGCAACTGATGGAGATTCCAGCAAAGGATTTTGCAGTGGTTTGAACAGTGGAAGAGGCACTGGGGGACCGTGTGAGGTCCTAAGGTACCACTTTGAAGGGGACTGAGGCATCATTGTCCTGTGTACAATGTTTCTTGTATCTTCAATACATGCCTCTATTTTTCATATTACAGGACAGACTGGATACTTTCTGGACAGCATGTTATTACTGATATAGTTGGAATTATGTCTATCATTTCATTTTTTATTTTTTTTGTTTTTCTATGTCTCCATTACTGCTTTTCTTTTTTTTGCATAAGTGAATATTTCCTAATGTAGCATTTAATTTAATGATTTTTTAGTATACTTTAAAAATTTATTTTTCAATAACAGTTTACAGTCAATATTATTTTGTATTAGTTTCATTGAGAATACTTTTATGAGCTTATTTTAGGAGTTGCTGTAGGGTTTACCACATACATCTTAACTTAGAATTGATTAGCTTCAGATTTATATTAGCTTTATTCCAGTGATATACAGAAACTTTCCACCTATATAGTTCTATCCCCTTTGTGTGATTATTATACATATTATCTTCTTATATATTATAGGCCCAACAATACATTATATATCTTATTGCCTTATACTTACTTTTTAAATCAGTTAAGTGAAGAAAATGTGTTTATATTGTCTTTTTTTAATTACCTAATTACATTTATCGGTGTCCTTCATTTTTCATGTGGGTTCAAATAATCATCTGGGGGGTCATTTGGTTTTAGACTGCAGAACTTTAGTTTTTGTTCACCTTCAGAAGCTTTTATTTTGCATTTGTTTTTCAAAAATGGCTTTGAATATGTTATTCCATTCATTTCTGGAGTCCATGGTTTCTGCTGCTAATTTTATCGTGGGGACCTTGTAAGGGATAAGTTCATTTTCCTCTTGTTGCTTTCAAGAGTTTCTCCTCGTTTTCTGACTCTTAGCATTTTTAAAATTATGATGAATCTTTTGTGTATATCTTTGAATTTATCCTACTCTGAATTCACCAAGCTTCTTGGTTGTGGAAATTAGTGGTTTTCAAAAAATTTGGGAAGTTTTCACCCATGGTTTCTTTGGGTATTTATTTTTCTCCTTTTTCACTCTTCTCTCCTTTTAGAACTCCCATTACACGTGTGTAGGAGTGCTTAATGGTGTCTCGTGTTTCTTTAAGGCTCTGTTTCTCTTTCTTTCTTTGTTTTCCTCTCTGTATTCAGCTTATATAATCTCTTTCGGCCTACCTTCAAGCACACTAATTCTTTCCTTTGCCAGTTCAAACCTGAGTGGGACCTTTGTAGTAAATTTTTAATTTCAGTTATTGTACTTGACAGTCCAGAATTTTCATTTGGTTCTTTTCTTAAAACTTTTTATTTATTATTTTTTTTTTAGAGAGAGCAAGGGAGAAAGGAGAAACATCAATTCATTGTTCCACTTATCCATGCACTCATTGTTTGATTCTTGTACGTGCCCTGCCCGGGGATCAAACCCACAACTTTGGCATATCAGGACAATACTCTAACCAACTGAGCTACTCTGCCAGGGCTATTTAGTTCCTTTTAATAATTCTACCTTTTTTGTTAATATTCTCTATATAATGCAACACTGTCATCATATCTTCCATTATATACTGCAGCAATTCTGGTTACCCTCTTCACGCCCACTACCCCAAATTAGGCTTGTTATTGTCAGTTTCATGTTTACTTGTTTAGTGGATGGCTGGATTATTTTAGCCAGCCATCTTATTCCCCTTTGTCTGCCACAGTTTTAAGCTTCTGATGCTGCTTCTCAGTGAAGAGCAGGCATGAATATATATATCCAGTCATCTTAAAATAATAGTGGCATTTGTAGGGCTCTCTTCCTTTCTTTACCTGACCACACTGAGCTGTTAAACATCACTAGTTATAAGGGAAATGCAAATCAAAACCACAAGGAGATACTGCCTCACACCTTTCGGAATGGTTATTATCAATAACACAAGAAATAACAAGTGTTGGTGAGAATGGAGAAAAGGGAGCCCTAGCACACTGATCGTGGAAATGTAAGTTGGTGTAGCCGCTATGGGAGACAGGATGGAGGTTCCTCAAAAAATTGAGAATAGAGCTACCACCATATGACCCAGCAAACCCTCTTCTGGTTATCTTCTTCCAAAATATAAAGATGCATATTTGTAAAGATCTATGTACCCCCTCATTCACTGCAGCCTTATTTACAATAGCCAAGACATGGAAACAACCTAAGGGTCCTTTGGTGGATGACTGGATAAAGAAGAAGTGAGACAGATTACATTCATAAATACTATGCACCCATTAAAAATTATTAAATATTGTCATTTGTGAGAACATGGATAGATCTTTAGAGCATCATGCTATATGAAGTCAATGGAAAAAGGACAGGAACCATATGAGGAATATAAAACATTCATATGTTGAGTATAAAACAAAAAGAACAAACTCACTCATAGACACAGACAACAGTATGGTGGTTACCAGAGAGGGGGGCTGGGGGGCGGGTAGAATGAAGAAGGTAAGGGAGTGAAGTGCATGGTGACAGAAGGAGACTAGACTTTGGGTGGTGAGCATACAATGGAGTATACAGGTGTTGTATTATAAAATTGTACACCTGAAACTTATATAATGGTATTAACCAGTTACCCCAATACATTTAATTTAAAATTACGCTAATTGCTAGCTGATACGCTATTATTTGCCAAATACCCTAGGCCGCAAATTGCTCTACAAACTAATCCAATCAAATTGTGGCTCTTCTAAAGAAATGCTTTCTGATGTCAGTGTTTGATATTTGTTCTGACCTGAAGGCTCCTCCGGAGAACTTACTACCCATGAGTTGGTTTGAGAACACCTGGTTGATGACTATCTGTACTGATAAAACATTCTGCATAGTACATATCACACTCTGGCCTGTCTACCACATACAATGGAGAGCTGCTACAGTGCGGGGCCTTCAGATCCTCAGTGTCAAACAGTGAAACCCAATGGCATGCCGCTACACTTACCTTTTAGCCATATTTTTCTTCCACTTAAAAGCAACTTAAAACTCATTAGGAAGAAACAAAGCAAAGCTGGTCAGTTTTCTACTTCTATGTGGCCCAACAATTACTTTAATAATCTAGTATATTTCCAAGTCCACATCTCCTGGAGCTATAATATGGTGGCATAACAATGTTAACTGCAAGTGATCATTTTTTCTTGAATTTCTCTTCTTTTCACTAGTATTTTTCTTGGGGGGAGGCATGTATATGGCGATGATGGCAAAATATTTCTCCCTTGGGGGCAAGTTTGGCATCTTTAGCATTTGTGATTCTGAGCAGATTAAGAAATTTCCAAATAAGCAATGGTCTGCAGAAGCTCGATGGCCAGGGTGTCTCTGAGTGTAATATTTGGGAAAGGAAAATCAGCTTTCAGTGAGCACGGTCGTCACCAAATCTATGTCTCTCCTGTAGACAGAGATGACTTCCATTAGATGGGTGCCAATTTATTCTTGAAACATTTAGTGTTATTTTTCTCATATATTCTAAAATAAAATTTTTAGTGACTTGTTCTTTTTTTTTTATATCACATGCAATTGCAGAAGATACAGTCTTTGACTTAATGTAACTTCATGACAAGCTAAATTTGGGACTTTTTTTCTAGTGTTCTCTTCAAAGGCATGTATTCCTACATATGTCTCATAGCTGAGGCTTCTCTTCTTTAGTGTCTGAACAAATAATATCGTGGGCTAGTTCTTCACCTACCATCTCTCCTCCAGCTGTGTTGAGTGGGGGACCTGGGTTCTGCAAGCCCAAGAGCTAAAGCTTGGAAGCTACCTCAGGCATAGGATGCTGAGTCTGGAGCGCCCAGCCCTACCAAACTACAAGTGTCCGGCTCAGCGGCATGTCCTCATATACATGGAGGATGCAGTGTGCCAGCTGCTACAAAACAAGGAAGATATTAGCCAATATGGCACTGCCAGGTTCCTCAATGAACATGTGAACAGTGTATGCCAGGGAACTCTATTCTCCTTCCGAAACTCAGCTTCATCCAAGCCACCCCTCAAAACAAGGCATCACTCTCACTGGCCTGCTGGAGATGCATCTGAACTGTGGGCAAACATGGTGCTCTCCGAATGTAATGCCCGCGTGGCATTTGGCTGCCAAATGCCAAATGGGTACCCCTTTGGCACAAGTCTACAATATTTTCTGGAGAAACTGAAATAGCCCTAGAAAAAGTCCCTACAAATGTGTGACATTTAGGACCAGATCTCAACCTATTTGCTGTACCATGAAGCTCAATGTCAGTAAGCTCCATGCATTCAGATAACCAGCTTTCTTAGCCATCTCACTCTAAACACGAATAGACATATTCAAGGATCGCCAGATATTTGGGGAAAGCCTCTAACATGATGACCAGGAGCCAAGACGAAACAAATAGGATAGAAAGGGGGATCCTCAAAAGAAGCAGTGACAATACAAGGAGCAGAAGAAAACCTTAAGAAAGCTCTCATATATTACATCTTTAGGGAAAAAGAGAAGATATTGGATCAATTAAGTAAGGCTAATTTGCTATAAAAATAAAACCAAGAAAGAGTTCTTGAATATTAGAAACATAATAGCAAAAATAAAAAATGGAAATTTAAAAGCATAGTTGAGAAATTGCCCAGAAAAGACAAAGAAAGAGAAAAAATAAGAGAAAAAAATACAAGAGAAGTACAGGCCCAGTCCAGGAATATAGCATCTAAAAAAAAATGGATTTCCAGAAAGAGAGAACAAAAGAACTAGAAAGCCATAAAGCTTCTCAACAGCAACACTAGAAGCTCAAAGCTAAAAACAATACAGCAGTATTTTCAGAATTCTAAGAGGAAGTTATGTACCAAATCAGACTATCAACCAACTATGAGAGTAGAATATAGATTTTTAAATGGCAAGAGTTTGTATTTTAACTTCCATATAGCTTTTCTCATGAAACTACTGGAATGATATATTTCATCAAGAAATGAGAATGAGCCCTGGCTCAGTGGATTGAGTGGGGGCTGTGAACCAAAGGGTTGCTGGTTCGATTCCCAGTCAGGGCACATGCCTGGGTTGCAGGCCAGGTGTCCAGTTGGGGGCACATGAGCCACAACCACACATTGATATTTCTCTCCCTCTCTCCTTCCCTTCCCTTCTCTCTAAAAATAAATAAGATCTTTTTAAAAATCAGCAAAAAAAAAAAAAAAAAAGAAATGAGAATGAATCTAAGAAGATGAAATTATGGGATGCAGAAACAAGGGATCCAACACAGAAGAGGGGTAAAAGAGAATTCTTAGGATGATAATGAAGGATAGACCCAGGACGGCCATTCGTGCAGGAGAGCTGGAAAGCAACTGATTCAGGCTGGAGCAGCAGGACAGTAAGCTCCAGGAGGAGCATGTGCAAGAAAATTCAAAAATAGAACTGATCAAACTATTGTATAAAATTATGTTTAGTTGGACAATTAGAGAGTAATACTTTAGTTTAAGCAGTAGTAATTAATTGATACTTAGAAACTCTAAGCAAACCAAGAACAGGTAATTATTCCATGAAAAACAAAAGGTTGTATAAGAAAGACAATTTAATAAGAATAATCCTTGTGGCTTAGCTGTGAGTAATATTTACATAGTCATTAAAATGTAAGTACTAAACATTTTAAGTTAAAATTGGTACTATATCTATATTGGAAAGAAGGTGGCGGGCTGTATGTGTGGTGGTGAAAAAGACCATTTGTCATCTTCAACTAAGAACCCAAAGATAATGTCTAAAATTAAAAAAATCTAGAAATAGCAATATAAGCATATTATGAAAAATGCAAAATGAAAAAAAAATTATGGGCGATGAGCTAGGGTGGGTTTGGGATGACGCTGGACCCATGTGTGCGCCGACACTCACACGGACTGCAGGGTTGCGGGGAAATCTGTTTCATGTTCTGATTCAAAGCAGAAAACACTACAATCCTTTCTCTTAACACAATTAAGCCTTATTTTACCTTAAAACTCACAGGGACCCTATGATTTTGTCTGGGACATAGGAGTTAGGGTTGAGTGAATGAAAAAAAATCTAAAATAAGTTTTGTTTCTTCTAGTGAAAATAATGATGAAATTATCAGAATATTAAATTAGAAAAATGGAAATTATATTTCATAGGGTAGAATGAGGACAAGTAGATAGTTGCATGGTGGCACATTTCCACTCAATATACAGAAGAATTCCCCAATTTTTGTGAGCTATATGAAATGTATGCTCATGCACCTGGCATGCTCAGATAACTCAGGAAACAAATGTTTCAAATTCTGACTGACTTGATGATATCCTAAGTGTTACTCCTATAATACAAATTATGTAACTGTGAAGTACATTGCTTCCATTCATTTATGCTCAATTTTGGCCAATTTTCTGTTTGAATTTAATGCTCATATTACCAACAACTACAGCAGGTTTCAAAAACAAGGCACTCTGTTACCCGGCCAGTCAATAAACACCTGAAAAATGTTTCCAACTGGTAGGAAGCATTGTTCATTTTTCAGTATTTCTTTAATGTCTTAATTTTTTTTCTCTGGATTCTCTCTCTGTATAGAAAAGTACAAGAATATTGTTTATCTTGACATTAAAAAAGATGGGCTTCCATTAACCTCCTGATTACCTTTCTCAGTGATTCAGACGGCCACTTACTAGATGAATACGCATTTGCAGATAACAGTGTAGTTCTGCAGGAATTGTTAGTCCACCAGGGAGATAGTTTAAAAATCCACATAGTATATTCACCTATCTTCCTTTTTTTAAATGTCTTATTTATTTATCTTTTTAGAGGGGAAGGAGAGAGGGAGAGAAACATCAGTGTATGGTTGCCTCTTGTGCATCCCCTGCGGGGGAACTGGCCTGCAACCCAGGCATGTGCCCTGACTGGGAATCGAACAGTGATCTTTTGGTTCACAGGCCCACGCTCAATCCACTGAGCTACACCAGCCAGGGCACCTATCTTCCTTTTTAAAAAGTAGTTTACCAAATTTTTTAGCACAAGAAAGCAATTGTAAATTACATTAACTATTATTAGCATCTACTCAAGAGTCACCAGTCTACTGGCTTGCTGCCACTCTAAGTGATACACAAAAATGTGTGAAGGAAGTCCTAGCTATAAAGTTAGGATGCTACTACCAGACCATAGACTACAATGAGTTAAACCAGTTCCTTCATTAATAAAATTATCCCTAGTATTCAAAGTACATATGATTGTAACTAGTAAAGTCGATCTAGCCTTTAAAGCAGATATTATCTTCTTGTAGTAAGTTACAGGGTTCTGATGAATGAGTGCATAATACAAACTCAGTATATTAGTAACGCATGACACCAAATAGAGTCCAGAAAAAAACATATAACAATGTTTTGTTAAATGGGAGATAAATAGTAAAGATCTTTCATGTAATCTGCAAATATGCTTTCCTTGAATGAGTCACTAAAAAAGATGAACAAATGTTCAGTAAGAGTTTAAACAGACCTTGAATATTTGTGATTCAAATATTCAAAGGGGAAGGGAACTGCTTATAGAGGTACTTGGGAATACAGCCACATTAATGACCAGTTTCCGGGGACACTAAATCCTTTGCTCTCCCCTTTGGCCAGAACCTCAGGAAACCAAATATTTCACTTTGAAGATATTATTTGATCATGGTATGCAAACAAATATACTGTCTTACGTGCAGGGTTAAAAATGAAGATTTTGTTAAACCGACATGGCAATGTGGCTTTAATAAGAGTTGTAGGATCTGGGTTCTAGTCTTAGCCTGCCACGAACTAGCTTGTAGCCTTGAATAAATCCTTGATGTCTTTCTAGAATTCACATCTGCAATAAAAGTGATTATTAGAGTGATTTACAATTGTGTGATGATTCACATTAAGAAAGTATTTGCATATGGCCATCACGTTCCGCCCCTTGACCACCCTGTGAAATTGCTAGCACAGATGAAGAAACTGACATTCAAACTAATGGGGGACCTGCAAGGTCATACAGCTCATAAATGGTAGAATTAGGACACCAAAACTAGGTTTTCTCTTAAATTCTGTTCTCTTTTCACTTTTCTTCTTTGTCCGTAAGACAAAAGATTGCACTACTTTCTTTTTAGTTTATTCTGTGATTCACTGGATGTGACATTAATGAAATATCTTTCATTCCATATCAATTATCAAAACTTTATTAAGTACTGACTTAGTGTGCTGCTGAACTGAGCATAGCGGCCTATGCACAGATCTAGTGCTAGCCACCTCAAGGAGCTTCCAATCTGCTTATTTCCTTGCAAACTTACTCACAGGATTTTAAATTATTTAGGACTTGGCTTATAAGAAAGAAAATCATTGTTTATTGCTTTACGAAAAGTCCATTACTTCTAAATCAATAATGGTAAGGCAAGGAAAGAACAATCCAAAATGGGTGTGTACCGGCAGTTTGGGAGTTTGGTTCACTTCTCAAGGACCATTCTGTACTACGGTGCCTGAGCTGCTGGCATTCAACCACTGGGGAGGGTTTAGTAAAGACTCATCAAACCTTCTGTACTTCAGTTCCCCCAGTGTGTGTCGGATAGATCTCTCAGTGGCATCTGTCACCCTATCGATGTGCAAGGGTTCCAAGAATCCAGCAGGCTAGATGGAGATCTCATTCTCCACTGTTCTGTTTGCTCCACCTTAAGCTGTGTCCTCTGAAAAAAGACAACTGAGCCAGACAAAAGGAGAAGAAGGGCCTTTGACAGGGGAATACAGGCAGGCAAAAATATTAATAGATGGCTCTAGAATCCCTCTGAAATAAAGCTGTCTTTGTTGAAGGGATAATCTGACAAGTGTTTCAAGCAAAGGGTAAATATTCCCAGTGCCCTCCTGGATGTAGGTGTCAGCTGCCACCTGGCTTCAGAGGAAGGAGTGAGCTACTCTGCAGCACAAATGAAAGAATTTGGGGCATAGGTTGAGGGTTAATCTGGAAGAGAGAGTGTGAAGGAAAATGGAAGGCAGAGGAGGAGGAGGAGGAAAAAAGCCAGAAGGGGGTAAGGATAAAGGACAAAAGTACCTGGAGATGGCATGACCCAACAGGGCACAAGGTCACTGTACAGGCTGGTACAGATTTTTAAGTTGCTTGTTAGCGAGCGTTGCTCCCTTCCCCTTACAAAAACACTAGGAATGTTGTTCATAGTGTGAGCTTCAGGCTCCATTTAATCTAGATTCACCCCTGCTCGTTAATGCTTTTGTAGGAGTGGATTCTTTCTGAGAAACTTGCTGCAGTACCGTACAAAGAGGGCACACTAGGATGCAGGTATTTCAGGGAAGAGTGAGCAAAAGCCCTGGTAATTAACAGAGATACCGGGGAGGCGCTCACACTTTCACAGGAAGTGGAATCATTGGTGGTCTCAGACAATTGGTCTTGGATCTCTGAGAGGCACAGAGGGTCCTTCTGAAATTTGGTCACAACAGTATGACAAGGAAAAGGAGAAACAGCAATTCTAGAATGTAATTTAAGTGGTTTACTATGTAGTTTCAGGCACAGCATCTAACATTTGTCTGCTTCTAGACTTCTACCTATGTGAGTCTCTTGAAAATTCATTCCAAATCTAATGATGAGTTCTGTACTCAGAGGTATTAAACTATTATCATTTAGCAAGGTCACAGGATATAAGACTAATATATAGAATCTATTGTCTTTCTACACATTATCAATAAACAATCTGAAAATGTAATTAAGAAACACAATTCCTTCACTATGGCCTCAAAAAGATTTAGATACTAAGAATAAGTTTAAGAAAAGAAGTTCCAGACTTACATACTAAAAACAAAAACATTAGAGCTAGGGATTAAGGAAGCTCTAAATAAATGCAGAGACATTCCGTGTTCATGGCTGTAGACCTTCAAAATTGTTTGGATAGAGCTATCCCCCAAATCGATCTATGTATTTAATGCAATTTCCACTCAAAAGGTCTTTTGTAGAAACTGATAAACTGATCTGAACGTTTCTATGGAACTGCAAAGGATCCAGACAATCAAAATTAAGTTGTGACAGAACAAAGTTGGAAGGATTTGTACTGTCCAGTTTCAAAATTTAACACAAGGCTATAGTAATCTGGACAGTGTCGTATTTTCATTGATAGGCATACAGATCAATAGAATAGAATTGAGGGTACATAAGTAAACCTTTACATTATGGCCAACTGATTTTTGTTAAAAGTACCAAGATAATTCAATGGCAGAAAGAACAGTCTATTGACAAATGGTTTTAAGACAACTGGATATTCATATGCAAAAAAAAAAAAAAAAAAATGAACTTGACCTTAACAAGAAAAAATCAAGTGTTGGTGAGGATATAGAGAAACTGGAACCCTCATATATTATGTGAGAACATAAAATGGTACTGCTACTTTGGAAAACATTTTGCGTTCTTTTCCGCTGGAAGCATGGAGGGTGCACAAGAGAAGAGGAAGGTTCCTGCGGTGCCAGAAATCCTTTAGAAAAAGTGAAGGGGTTTCATGGAGTTGAAGATCAAGCACCCGAGAAAGATGTTTGCCCAAAGGTGATTTGAAAGACAAGGAAGCTTATCTATAGAAAAAGGTAAGCACTAACACGAGGAATTTAGGCAGATGTACAGAACTGAGATTCGAATGGCTAGGATCACAGGAAAGGCTGGCAACTCTTATGTACCTGTGGCACCCAAACCGGCATTTGTCATCAGGACCAGAGGCGTCAGTGGTGTGAGTTCACAGACCTGAAAGGTGCTGCAGCTTCTTGGCCTTCTCCAGCTTTTCAATGGCACCTTTGTTAAGCTCAATAGGGCTTCCATGCTGAGAATTGTGGAACCACGCATGGGAGTACCCAAACCTGTAAGTCAGTTAATGAACTGATCTGTAAGTGTGGTTATAGTAAAAATGAATAAAAAGCGAATTGCCCTGACAGACAGGACATTGGTTGCTCGATCTCTTGGTAAATATGTGTCATCTGCATGGAGGGTCTGGTTCATGGGATCTATGCTGCTGCAAAATGCTTCCAAGAAGCAAACGACTTTCTGTGGCCCTTCAAATGATCTTCTATGAGGCAGAATGAGGAAAAAGCCCATTTTGTAGAAGGATGAGTTAGGTATTCATTCTAGTTATTTTGTTATGTAGTTACTTAATAAAGAGTAACTGCTTTAAAATTAAAAAAAACAGAAAAAGTTTGGTAGTTTCTTAAGTTGTACATAAACTTATTGTATAATCTAGCAGTTCCACTTTTAGGAATCTAACGAAGAGAAAAACGTACATTTATACAAAGAATTGTAATGTTAATATTCATTGTAGCATTACTCATAATACCCAAAAAGTAGAAATAATCCAAATGACCTACTCTAATACTTGGATAAAGGAAATTTGGTATTATCCATACAACTGAACGATAAAAAGAAATGGCCCACTGATACATGCTACAACATGGATGAACTTCAAACACATTTTGCGGACTGGAAAAAGCCAGATGCAAATAATAAATACTATACAATTCCGTTTATATGTAATTTCCAGAGAAGACAAATATGTATACATACGAAACAGATCAGTGGTTGCCTGAGCTAGGAGAATGGGAGTGGGGAATGACTGCGTACTGGGTTGAGGAAAATTCACGTGATGAAAGTGTCTAAAACTGAATTATGGTGATTGCATCCCACAAATTTACTAAAAGTCACTTAATTGTACACTAACAATGGGAAGTTTTATGCTATGAAAAGTATATCTTAGTTTTTTTTAATAAAGAGATTAATGTGATATCTACTCAACAAAATTTAAAGTGTACCATATGGTATTTTTAACTATTAAGCACAAAATTGTACGGCACATCTCTAGAACTTACTCATCTCGCATAACTGAAATTTTGTACTCTTTGAACAGCAGCTCTCCATCCTTACCCTCAGCCAGTGGCCTCTGGTAACCACCATTCTACTTTCTGCTTCTATAATTTTGACTATTTGGGGCACCTCATGTAAGCGGAATCGTGGTATTAATGTCCTTCTGTAATTGGCTTATTTATCTTATGATCTCAAGGTTCATCCATGGTGTTGCATATTGCATAATTCTCTTTTTTATGGCTGAACAATATTCCATATACATACATGCATACATCCACATACATGTATATATACATGTATACATATACACATGTACATGCCATATTTCCATTATCCACTCATCTGTCACTGTACAAGTGGGGTGCATCCACATCTTGACTACTGTGAATAATGCTGTAATGAACATGAGGATGCATGTATCTCTTAGAGACCCTGACTTCACTTCTTTTGGCTATATACCCAGAAGTGGGATTACTGGGTTATATGGTAATTCAACTTTTAATTTTTTGAGGAATCTTCATATTATTTTCCATAATGACTGGATCATTTTACATTCCTGCCAAGTGTGCAAGGGTTCCAATTTCTCCACATCCTTGGCAACACCTGCCATCTTTTTTTTTTTTTATAATGGCCATCCTGACAGGTGTGAGATGATATCTCATTGCGGTTTTGATTTGCATTTCCCTGATGACTATTGATTTTGAGCATCTTTCATATACCTGTTGGCCATTTTCAATAATTATTTTTTTGGGGGGGGCTGAGTTGTAGGAGTTCCTTATACAATATATTTTGGAGATGAATTCTTGGTCAGACATATGCTTTGCAAGTATTTTCTCCCATTCCTTATGGTTACCTTTTCATTCTGCTCTTTGCTGTGGCAGATGCTTTTTTTTTTAGCTTGCTATGTGTCCACTCAGTGGGTTTTTTGATGTTGTTGTTGCTTATGTTTCTGGTGTCATATCAGTGAAATCACTGCCCCAGATCAGTGTCATGAAGCTTTCCTTTTATTTCCTTCTAAGAGTTTTACAGTCTCAGGTGTTATAAAATTCTGAGTTAACTTTTTGTATGATGCAAGATAAGGGTCAGTTGCATTCTTTTGCATGTGGGTGTCCAGTTACCCAATGTCATTTGTTGAAGAGACTATCCTTTCCCCATTGTGTATTTTTGGCACCCTTGTTAAAGATCAGTTGACTGTATGTGTGTGGATTTATTTCTGGGCTCTCTATTCTGTTCTGTTGCCTATGTGTCTTTTTTATGGCAATATGATACTGTTTTTATTATGGTAGCTTTGTAATATATTTTGAAATCAGGAAATGTGATGGCTCCAGTCTTTTCTTTCTTAAATTGTTTTGGATATTTGGCCTCCTTTATGGTTCCATATAAATTTTATAACTGTTTTTTTATTTCTGTGAATTAATGAAGATTTTATAATAAATTGTAAAAGAATGAAGTAGGCCTGTGTATTGACACGGAAATATATTAAAAGTAAAATGTTTTAATTTTTTAAACACTGTTTTAAAAATAATGGTACTATATGTACATAGCTGAGAAAATAAAGAGGCAGTACACAACAAGGGCTTATGATGAAAAGCAATGTACCCACACCCAGAGGTACTCATTTCTGTTCATAGTTCTTCTGATGGTTACAAGTACTACATAAGATAACATGCTTTTGGTATATTATATCCTGAATCCAACCTCATTTCCCCACTTCCTTCAATAATCCCTGGTCCAACCTACCATTGTCTTTTGCATGGACAACTAAAAGAGCCTCTTACTTGGTCTTTTTGCCTCCACATTTTGCCTGCCACAGTGCCTTCTCCACAAAATAGTCAGAATGATTCTTTTAGATCCTGTATTCCTTTGCTCAAAATCTTCCAATGCTTTCCCATCTCACTCAGAATAAAATCCAACCTCTTTACCTTGGCCAACAAGGTCCTATATGGTCTGTTCCTTCACTACCTTTGGTTTCATCTGCAATCTCCTCCTACACACTCTTTGTCAGTCGTATTGACCTCTCTGCTGGACTCTGCACATCTCAAGCATGCTCTCATCCTCAGCACCTTAGTAAGTGGTGTTTCCTCTACCTGTAATGTTCTTTCTCAAACTTGCCCCCTCACTTGCTTTGTGTCCCTGCTCAAATACTACCTCTTATAGAAGACCCTTTAGAACGCTTTCTAAAACTGCAACTCCCTTCAGTTTCTAACCTCATAATTTGCTTTATTTTTCTTCATAGCACTTGTCACTATCTACAGTTTTTCTTTCACTCCATGCATTCAGGTTCTCTCCATCGTGCTTCTCCATCATCCCTTAGGACAACCATTTGTGCCTGCATGGTTGCAGCTTAGTTGCAGTTGGTATTCCAGCTTGGTGGAAGATGAAAGTAAGGAAGAGCTCCTACGAACACATGTTGCTTCAATTATGTTGTTCTGAAAAGAAATTAGTACCCTAGGCAGAGCAGAGCTTGGGGGTGGGCAGTGCTTGGAAGTGCAGTGTTGCTGGGCAAATATGTACTTAACCACAAATCTAGTACTAGACAAGGGAAGAACATATTTTGGTGAACAGCTTATCTTAGTTTTCCATAATTTGATTTTTAAAAATTGAAAAGCAAGCAAGCAAAACAGAACCAGAGACATGGAAATAAAGAATAAATTGATAGTGACCAGAAGGGTTGGGGGGAAGGGAATAATGGGGAAAAGAAGGGGAAGGGTCATCAAGGAACAGTTACAAAGGACACATGGACAATGGGGTGGGGGGTGGGTAGGGTGGAGGAGAGTAATGGGAGGAAAATGGGACAGCTGTAATTCCAGCAACAATAAAAAATCTTCTGTAAAATATATAAAATGTATAAAATATGAAAAGTCATCATGGCTCTGGCCAGTGTGGCTCAGTTGGTTGGAGTGTCATCTAGTAAACCAAATGGTTGTGGGTTTGATTCCCAGTCAGGGCACACACCTACATTGCTGGTTCAGTCCCCAGTTGTGGCGTGTGAGAGGCAAGTGATGGATGTTTCTCTCCCCTTCCCTTACCCTCTCTCTAAAATCAATAAGTATGTCCTTGGGTGAGGATTTAAAAAAAAAGTCATTTTGTACAGTCTTATATAATTCTGATTTGATCAATATTATTTACAGTGCAGACAAGTACTATGCTATAACATCCCCTCCCTCCCTCTTTCATTCTTTCTTAAATTAACCCATTTATTATAGGCTAGCAATGTTTCAAATTATGGAACTTCTACTCGTCTTTCAATTCCTTCAGTCTTCTGATGGCAGATTTTATGGTGAGGACAGAAGTGAGCTGTAGGTCCAGGCACCACCGACGACTGTTTTCATGCAGGAGCCACGGTGCAGAACCCCACAGCTCGTCTCCTCATCTTGGTTTTGCCACAGAGGGAGAAAGTGTACTTGGCGTGCTGGCTGATCTCAAATTTCTTGACCATTTTGCTAAGGGAGGCCCTATAATGGGTGCTGCATTTACCAACAATTTTGAACTTCTTGGTGCCTTTAGCCACGTTGCCACAAACTAGGTCAGAACCCAAGAAGTGTGATCAAATTTCTGGTGCCATTCAAAGGAGAATGTTCTCATTATGAAATTCTTTTGCTTTATTACTCCATTTTTTAGTATGCTTAAATTTGGACTAAGACTTTTTTCGTATGGTTTTCTGTTGTTTGTAGAGTTTCTAGTTGCCTTTTCTTCATATTCATAACTTTCTCCAAGTTCTTAACCATACCATCTAGTTTGGCTGTGTCCAACATTTTGGTCTGTCTGGGCCACACATTAAATACACAAACACTAATGAGAACTGATGAGCAAAAAAAGGTTTTAATTAAACTTATGATTTTGTGTTGGGCTGCATTCAAAGCCAACCTGGCTCGCATGTGGCCCGCGGGTTGGACATCCCTGAATCTCCCTGTCTCCCAGGGTTGCTCTCTCATAGTCCTTCATTCTTATATTCCAACATGGACTTGTACCCTAGGTCAGCTATGTCACTGTGGGGTCTTAGGGTTTCTGTTCCTTGGGCCAGCTACATTATTCCTTGTATCTATATCATCTCCTTTTTTAGTTTATTCCTCTTTTTTGCTGGAGTACAATCTCAGGAAACTTTCTAAGAAAGATTGAGTCCTTGCCTCATGCATTTGCCATCACACTTGGTCTGTTCAAAGTTCAGAATCATTTCCCCTCAGAATGTAAAGGCATTGTTCCTTTGTCTCCTAGAATCGAGGGTCATTAAGCAATCTGACGTCACTATAGTTTGCCTTTGGAGGTTTCTTCTCTCTAGAAGCTTTAAAGATCTGTGTAGTCTCAGTGTTCATACATTTTCCCATCATCTTTTCCATGTATGCTACTTGGCTTTGGAAGGCTCTTACAAATTGTTTTCAGGTGTTCCCACCCGGAAAACTTCACTGCATTATTATTGACTAATGTTCTTGCATCTGTTTTCTTTCTCTCTCTCTCTCTCTCTCACTGGAACTCTTTTAAACAGATTGAGACCTCTTGGACTGATTCCATATATTTCTCATCTTTTCTATAATATTTTAAAATCACTTGTCTTGTTTTGGGCTCTCTAGGAGATTTTCCTGATAACTTTCAATCATTCTATTTCATTTTAGTAGGAATGGTGTCCAACAGGGAAAACTACATAATTAATTGCTAGTCTGTCTGTTGGCCTGGATAGAGTTTTGCTATATGTTAATTGATTTCTGAGCCAGAGGTTTATAGATTTACATTCCATGTCACCATTTCTATTTTAGCATTGAACAAAATTACACAGAACAGGATAAAATTATCCAATTAATAAAACATCAAAAAAACTATATTTACTTACATATATAAATATAAAATCCTTATAAATTATTAACAAATCACATCTAAACTACCTATTCAAAGAATATTATATGATCAAGCAAAGTTTATCTTGGAAATATAAAGAAGGAACCTTGTTAATATATTTATTTTCACTAGTCACAGGAGAAAAATTACATGAACGTTATCAAGAGATGTTTAAAAAAACTTTGTTAAGCCCTGACTGGTGTGGCTCAGTTGGTTGGGCATTGTCACCTTTTGGTCACCAGTTCAATTCCCAGTCAGGGCACATGCCTGGGTTGTGGGTCTGGTGCCTACCTGGGGTGGGAGCAAGCGGCAGCCAATTGATGTTTCTCTCTCACACTAATATTTCTCTCCGTCTCTTTCTCCCTCCCTTCCCCTCTCTCTAAAAATAAGTTCCCTAGTTTAATAATATAATATATCAATGACTAATACTATTAAACTTAATGGCTAAACATTAGGTTTTCTTAAGATGTTGAACAAAAAAGTCAAATGGTCTGCACTACTATTATTATAACAGTTCTCTGGAATTGCTAGCTAATGCAATAAAATAAGATATAAAGAAAATGGCAAAGTAGTATTTGTAGATGATAGGACTATTCTTAAATTCTAATGAATTAATATAAACTGTATTTGAAATAAGATCAGGAAGTAAGACAATTACAAAAATTGTCCCACAAATAAGTGAAAAGTAATTCTCACTTATTTGACAGTAATGATGAAAAACAAATGATGTTTAGTGTTTCTGAGACTGAGGAAGTGGCCTCTCTCACATACTACCAGTGGCATTGCACTGTGCTGTCACCACCTTTCTGGGGGCCAGTTGTAGAGACATTAAAGGCTCTAAAAACATCCATATACTTGAACCAAGCAGGTCTACTTCTAGGAATACAAGGTAAGAAAAGATATAGATGGAAAGATGAAAAAAAAACAAAAACAAAAAACCCAAAACCCCACAAAGCACAGACTCCTAGCAAAAAAAAAAAAAAGAAAAAAAAAAAGCAGTTTAAAGGACAATCGGTAGGGAGCTACTTAATTATGTCGAGACAACATGGAATGTTATGTGGGGGTTTAGGAAAATGATGTGGATCTTACTTTCATGGGAAGAAGCTGATGTTTCCTAGCAAAGTGAAAAGGGCAGGTTACAGATTAATACTGTTAAAATTATGTAGTCATATGCTTATACAGGAGGACTAAAGTCTAAAATGATATATAACAAAATGGTTTTAGAAGTCATTTAAATATATTTTATTGATTACGCTATTACAGTTGTCCCATTTTCTCCCCTTCATTCCCCTCCACACCCCCTCCCACCCACATTCCCCCCTTTAGTTCATGTCCATGGGTCATAAGTTCTTTAACTTCTACATTTCCCACACTATTCTTGCCTTCCCCCTGTCTATTTTCTACCTACCATCTATGGTACTTTTTCTCTGTACTTTTCACCTTTTCTCCTCCTCCCACTCCCCTGTTGTTAACACTCCATGTGATGATCTCCATTTCTGTGTTTCTGTTCCTGTTCTAGCTGTTTGCTTAGTTTGCTTTTGTTTTAGGTGTGCTTGTTAATATCTGTGAGTTTGCTCTCTTTTTACTGTCATATTTTTTATCTTCTTTTTCTTAGATAAGTCCCTTTAACATTTCATATAATAAGGGCTTGGTGATGATGAACTCCTTTAACTTGACCTTGTCTGAGAAGCACTTTATCTGCCCTTCCATTCTAAATGACAGCTTCACTGGATAGAGCAATCTTGGATGTAGGTCCTTGCCTTTCATGACTTGGAATACTTCTTTCCAGCCCCTTCTTGTCTGCAAGGTCTCTTCTGAGAAATCAGCTGACAGTCTGATGGGAACTCCTTTGTAGGTGACTGTGCCCTTATCCCTTGCTGCTTCTAGGATTCTCTCCATTTTAATCTTGGCTAATGCAATCATGATGTGCCTTGGTGTGTTCCTCCTTGGGTCCAACTTCTTTGGGACTCTCTGAGCTTCCTGGACTTCCTGGAAGTCTATTTCCTTTGCCAGATTGGGGAAGTTCTCCTTTATTATTTGTTCAAATAAGTTTTCCACTTGTTGCTCTTTCTCTTCCCCTTCTGGTACCCCTATAATTTGGATGTTGGGACGTTTAAAGATGTCCTGGAGGTTCCTAAGCCTCTCATTTTTTTGAATTCTTGTTTCTTCATTCTTTTCTGTTTGGTTGTTTGTTTCTTCCTTCTGGTCCACTCCATTGATTTGAGTCCCAGTTTTCTTCCCATCACTATTGGTTCCCTGTGCGTTTTCCTTCATTTCACTCAGCATAGCCTTCATTTTTTTAATCTAATTTGCAACCATATTCAACCAATTCTGTGAGCATCCTGATCATCAGTGCTTTGAACTGTGCATCTGACAGGTTGGCTACCTCTTCATAGCTTAGTTGTATTTGCTCTGGAGCTTTGAGTTGTTCTTCCATTTGGGCCTCTTTTTCCGGGCGGGGGGGCGGGGGTCTGGTTGTGCCTGTTATGTAGTGAGGGGCGGAGTGTTAGGTGTTCCCAGGGCTGGGCAACCCAGTCCCTGGGTTGTGACACTGTATGTGGGGGCAGGGTCTGAGAGGGAACAATGGCCCTTGCTCTGCTCTCTGTCGAATTTCAGTCCCGTCCACACTTCCCCAAGCAAACTGGGCCTTTCTGGTGCTGATTCCTGTGTGGGTGGGCTTGTGTACGTTCTAGGACCCTGTGGGTCTCTCTAACAAACTCTCTTGTGAGGCTGGGAGTCTCTCCAGGCACCTCAACCTCCACAGGTGTTTTCAATTGGTGTTTTGAGGCTTTATTTCCCTGCGCTGGGGCCCTGGGTTGTGTGGTCTGTCTTGTTCCCCAGTTTTGCCTGGTTTATCTATGCTTGAATGTGGGACTGCCCAGTCTGCCAACCACCTTGCATGCTGTGCCCTGCTTCACAATTGCTACCCTGCACCCAGGGTCTGCCAGCCATTGCCTGCACACCCAGGGTCTGTCAGCTGCTGCCTTGCATGCCCAGTGCCACCACTTTTTTTGCCATGGCCCCTCTTAGCCTGGCTGCCAGGCTGCCCGACTCCGCCCCTCCTACCTGTCTGGATGAATGTGTCTATCCTAACTCTTTGGTTGGTGGACTTCCATACAGTTCAATTTTCTGTCAGTTGTGGTTGTTATTTTGTTTCTAAATTGTTGTTGTCCTTATTTTGGTTGTGCGAGGAAACACAGTGTGTCTACCTATGCCTCCATCTTTGCTGGAAGTTTCTAAAAGTCATTTTTTACTATGGTTGATTAGAAAAAAATTTCCTTGAGTGTACTTTAAAATTTTTTTTCTATGAATATAGTTTTACCACAAAAGTCCTAATGCTAAGTTTCTAGATACATTTAAAATGTTTTTCAGACACACAGCAATAAAACAGCATTAAAAGTAGAAGAACATGTTAGAGGAGAAATCAAAATATTGGGTGGTCCCAACTCTGCTAATAGTTCTATCACCATGGACAAATACCTTAGGAGCAGTTTACTCAATTGTGAAATGGTTGCCTAATCTATTTCACAGTGCCATTGAAGATCAAGTAAAATAATGTAAATTTAAATGTCTTTAAAAATGTAAAATACTATGAAAATGAATAATGGAATAATCAATATTATCACTTAAAGTAGTTAAACATAAAAGTCTTGGAGTGACCTCTTCACTGAACTTTGCAGTGTTATTCTCATGTAGTAACTACACCTTTTATAATCCTGTCCTATGTGATTTTGCTCATGCTGAGACAAAACTAGTGAAATGGAATGCAAATCTATAAACCTCTGGACCAGAAATCTTGTAATAGCAAAACTTTAAACAGGCCAATGGACAGATTAAACAATTATGACATTTCCCCCACGGACACCAAAAGTCCTACTTCCTCAAAACAATGCTCGGCCTTCTTTTTCCTTCAAACAGGGAATCAAGTTGCTTGAAATTCTTAAACCAATCATTCATATACTTGGGCTAAGAAACTGAAGGCTCCTATTAAAATACAAGTGTGTGTGTGTGTGTGTATTTGGTAACACATTATTGTCTTCCATTAACATCAGATAGAAAATTGGTTATTAAATTAGCTAGTGACTTATCTGTCAAGAAGAATGGAATAAAGGCCCCTGAGATGAGAGGGTGAGGGAAGAATGGCCGGAGAGGAGTATGCAATCAGGCTGAGATCAGGAGGTCTGCTAGAGCAGGAAGCCTGGTTAAGGGGATAGCAAGGATCAAGACAGAAAACTAAAAGGACAGTCCTTGTCATCTTTACAACTTGTGTGGAACTAGTCTGACTTTGCAAAGTTACGGAAATAATATATTTGCCAAAATACTTACTATGTATTTAGTTCACTGATAAAAACATAGTTTATTTTCTACTGAATAATCCACTTACATATTTTTGAAACTGCTATAGCATATAAATCTTCCCCAAGAGGCATCTCCTTTAACTCCTTTTTATAGCGATAGAAAATAAAATTGAGAATTTTAGTTTTTCCCCTCCTTTTCACGCTCAAATTGGGGACACTTATCTACCTACACACCTCCTACCTCTCACTGTGGTACTGAGCTAATTATAAAAGTCTGTTTAAATCTATCCACCTGTCTTCTGTTTTGCTGCCTACCTGGGTCTTTTCCAAGCAGGCAGAAAATCTCCAATCAGTCTGTTACCACAACAAGAACGTAAGAGATTAGTGACACAGAGAGAAGCAGAATCAGTTTACATCCTTTCAGGCTAAAGAATGATACCACCTCACAAGCAAGAAATCTGAGGCTCCCTGACCTTAATTTAGAAAACCTGCAGTTAATAATCACATTAAAGTTGGTTTTACATGCCAGACAGCTTTTGTTTCCTCTGTTGTTTTTACAATTTGAGTGTTCTTTGTGGTTATCAAGTTATTTGCTGAAAGGCAAATATTAGTATTTAAAAAACTTAATCTATAATAAAGTAGGTCTTACAGTTTAGGTATATCTGAGTTAAAATATGCTTTGTATTAATTTTTTACAAAGCTAATAACATTTCTTGTATTTATCTGGAGTAGAATTTAGCAATTTAACTCTTAAATTATGACAATTAATAGACTGAAAACTCCTTTCTTAACTGAGGAATTAAATGCGTTTTTCATTGTAACCTGTCAACCTAAATCAAGACTATAAAGATACCACCATGGCCACACTCTCACCCCTCTCAGAAAAAGGTCAATTGTTTCTCAAAGGAAAGAGAACTAACCCCGAAGCTACAAATTTAGTAAGGAAAACGGGTCAAAGAACAGATGTGCAGAGCCAGAGGGATTTGGTACAGGTGATCAGGTCAGTATGCCGTTTCCGAGGACAGCAAACTGAACTTGCCTTCTTCATTTTCATATGAAAAAAATCTAACACAGTAAGCCAAAAACTGATCTTGTAATGTGTGATTAACTTTTACTTAACGTTCTAGAGAAGGAACTTGTATTAGCCAAACCCACTTCATCTGCTTCACTATAATTTACCGTATTCACTAAAATGAGTTATCTGAGTCTCTAGACACCTGTTCTCTTTTACCGGGTAATTTACAGGGGGGTGTGTGTGTAGTTAGTGACATGAAATGTATAGGCCAGCTATGGAGATGATGCTCACAGAATGAAAATACAGTGTGAGTCTATATATACACTGACATAGAAGAAAAGTTACGATGGCATTTTTGGTGCCATAAAGTTCAGGTATGCTAAATATTGATTTCCAAGGTACTGTTGGTATTATGAAACTAGAGCTAATACTTGGAGGGAAAAAAATCTCAAAAACTCATGTTTGCTACTTCCATGATAAGAGAAAAAATATTTATTACAGATATGGAATCAATCTCTCCTTGGTTTTGACAAAGAGAAAATTCTATGGCAGTTTTCTAGAAGAAAAAAATGGAACGTATGGAATGAATTTGCAAAAGTTTGGAAAGGTGTCTTTGCGCACACGGAGACCGACTAAGGTGACTCTTGTAAATTGTTGAGTATTTCTAGATCTATGATACTAACTGGCCATCTCAAGTCTCTGTTGGTTACATCATGTATATTCTTGGCATTTAAACTTCCACCTCTCTGCTCTTAAAAATATAGATTAAAAATTTAACCAGATTATAGTAGCAAATTGACTTAAAATATTGCTCCATTCAATTTCCTATCTGCCTTTGGCATTATTAAATGTAAGTTGTCATAGAAATATTATTTAAAAAGTTAAAAGCAGTGCTGTCTTCAAAGGAGACATTAAATTAGTAAACTATTATTTCTCATTAGGCAATTAAGCTAAAAATTTCGGAGCCTAATTAAACCAATGTTTGTTTTATAACTTAAAAATTTTAGTAATTTTTGTTAATCATTATATTAACAGTATATAATTGTATAATTGGAAGGTCACTGTACTTAAAATATAACCTTATGGTTCTTTCCTATTCACCTAAGATAATTGGTCTCCTTATGAAACAGTGGAAAAAAAAAGTTACAAGACACAAGAGCTTTTTTCCCCACATGATCAGACTTTAACTCTGAAGCCCAAATAATATAAAACATCTGATAAAATGTTTTTTCTGATAAAAATCCAAATAGTAATATTTTAAGTGTGATTTTAAAAAGACCTTCCTATATGTAATTTAAAATTCCCAAAGAAGATCCTGTACAAAAGAAAAAAAAAATGACAGTAATGTTTTACAAGTTTGTTTCTAAATTAAAAAGTGGTAGTTTACTACAAAAAAATAACATAGCATTTTATGTAACAAACTTTCTTTTTTTGGTAGTTGTGTTTATTAACCATTTTTGAGGGCTTTTAAATTGTTCATTATTAAAAAAGACCCAAAATATACTAACAGAATTGAGGAGGACATTTGAATCTTCGCTTTCAGTTAAATATTTCCCTTAAATATTTTAGATCTATAGGAGTTTTTAAAGTAAATGCTTAAATAAATTCAGTAAATAGTTAAAGAATATTTATTACCATTTGTGAGAATAAGGATCATATTGTCAAAAATAAAAGTTTCTCTCAATTTCAAGTAAATGTTTCCTGAGTATTTAGGTGCTGTGTGAGGTTCTTTTATAAGATTCCCTGCCTTAAATTTCCTAAATAAAAGCACCCAAAGTATTAAATCTGAAACTTTCCAGGTAAACACTTTGTTTTTTAAAATGTTAGGTATGGCCAGTCATGTTACATTTTTATATATATATATATATATTTGGGGGGATATTAAACAACTTGTTAAAATAGGTGGTAGGCATCAACCTTGAAATTAAAACAAACATTATAGAAATATTGCTCATTTAGTTAATGCAAACCACCTGTCTAAATACCTATGGCAAGCAACCTGTATAATTCAACGTTAAAAAGATCCAGCTGAAATACAACTTCTCTTTTCTTCTTCTTCTTCTTTTTTTTTTTTTAAATCTAACTTTTGTAATTCCAATCAGTCTGGGAACTATTTTTTCCACAGCTGAAGGGGTCACTCTAAACACAAAAACTAGCATTGTTTTTCTGTGATTAGGTATTAGTAGCTTAAGTCTCTAAACACCAAATTCCTCAAACAGCTGTTAATTGTGGACCAGGGGACTGGTTGACATCTGCTTCTTGCTTATTTCGTTAATGGTTCACTTCCAGGTCCTAAAAGGATTGTAGCCTTTCTCCAAAGATAATGTTGGAGGCATCTATGTCTGCTTTCTACATAGTTGGCTTGTTCTGGTTTGTCACTCTCCATACAATGCAAATCTGAGTGAACTCACATCTGTCACTGATCGACCCAATTCGTGGGCAATCTTTTCCCATCGACCTGGGGTCCCTCCTGGGAACTTAACCATACTTCTTGTCAGCTGGCTGAGGTCCTCTTCTGTCCATTCAGGTGCCTGCAAAATAGTAAAGGAAAAGATAATTTAAAGAATGTTTGCTAATACATTTAACAAACCTGTGAAGCAAACTATTGATAATATGCTTTCTGCAAAAACAATTAATATTACAATATATCTAATAGTTTAGATAGAGGTTTGAGTTGCATATTTAACATTAGAATACAAAGCTCCAGCAGCCTTTTAAATTTACCTATAAGAAATAAGAAAGCAGAAATATTGTGAAGCCAGGCTTTTGAAGATATTAAAAAAAAAAAAAGACAAGTTTTGCATTAAAGAAACCACCCACAAGGCCTATGACGTGCATTGGGCATCACTACTGCTCACGAATGCCTCATATATGGTAACTATAAAAGGTCTTGAAGTTTTAAGGAAAATTATAAGGTTTTTTGCTTTCTTTGAAGTATAAGCATAAATGAAAATGTCAACAAGTAAATGTAGAGATGTAGATCATAACTGTGATACAGATCTATTTTTTGTTCATTGAAAGTACCAATATTCTAAAAATCATGTATTTTCAAAAAGTTTAACTTATCAAATGCTAGCATTTTATCAAAATTGGGAACAGAAATAAAATTAGAAACTCATGTGACCAAGACTTAAACCATCAAGTCCACTCAAAGCAACATTTCATTCTTGAGAAGTAGCTTCTAAAAGTTGATCAAATTATTCACTTGAATAATAAAATACCTGGAATAAAACTCTAAAAGCAAGCACATTCTCTGCATTTTACTCAGTACCACCACATGGTCAAACCCAAAGCTGAGCAAAGAAAAAGAAACCGTTATGAAATAACAAACGAACACGTTACAACTATTTTACATTACATTTTAGCATTAAACTATTCCCAACCAGAGGCAGTAACCACTCTGGTATTAAACAATACTCTAGGAGTCAGCAGATAGATGGGAGGAAGCCTGCCTTATTTTATTTTTCTTTAATTAAAAAGAAAGAAAGAAGGAAACCTTTGAGACAAATACCTTTTCTAATCAGCATTTCCGATAATGAACAGGCATACATCAGGCCGTTTGCATTACAGAACCATCAGCACAGAACAACAGTCAGAGGTGAGTGACCCCAGGGACTATCTCCACAGCTACAGCAAAGCTTCTCCCTGACACTAATCCTCCCTGTCATTCTCCCACTGTGCTCTAACCACACTGACATCCGCCTGCCTCACTGCAAGCTTAACGGGGCCCTTCCTGACTTTTTACTGTCTCCCCCAATCAATGGTTCAAGCGTGCTCTTTTCACCATGTCCAAATGGCAGCCTCACTCATAATCAAAGTGCACTGCCCCTGTTAAAGGGCTTTCCGAAAGGCTCTCCCATTTGCATTCATTTGCAAAGCAAACTACTTTTATTCACTTTGTTCTGCTATCAAGAATGTTCCCTGAAGCAGATAAATTGGCATAAATACAACCTGCCACTTAAGAGTCAGTAAATAATAGCCAATAGTAGGGAGGATTTTATCAATCATTCTATTTTGTATCCACTAAAAGCTGAAAGCCTCAAACATATTCATCAGTACAACCCTTAGTATCCATGCATAAATTCACATAAAAAGGTGGCCTGCACTGAGGAAGGTTGAAATTTCTTTGATATTTAATGAATATCAGAAATCTAATTCTCCATATCAGGTAATTACAAAATGTGAAGTTATTTTCTTTCTTTTTGCTTGTCTATACTTTGTTTAGGAGAAAGAAAAGTATTATTCGGATATTATTTAGAGGGATATAACTGGATTTTCAATGACACTAGATGCTTATTTTTATTGCTAAAAAGCTGAAACTTCAATAACTATACCAGTTGGTTTCAGAAATGCTAAAAGTTAAGAATTTAAATATAAGCTTATAGTATAAAGTCATACCAAAAAGTGTAAAGTTGACATTGTACCGAGATATATAGCATTTAAACCAAATATTCACACTAAATCAAATCATCTTATTTCTGCATTAATTATAACAAACATTTCTGGAGCAAACAAAGTTGTCTAACATGTCAATAATATAAAGGTACTGTTTCATACAGTAAACTCATTTGTCAAAATAATTTCTATTTTTAATAGACTGGCTTTCCAAATAGGCTGCATATATGAGCAATGGACTTTAAAAATCAGTCTGATTTTAATTACTTATTAATAAAATGAGTGTAAAAGTACAGTGCCACTTTGTTTCAAAGAAGGAAAAATTTAATTAAATTAATTTATTTCTGGGAAGGAAAAATTTTAAATCAAATATTTGGACAGATATCCTGAAAAATTACTGACAGCTGGGACAATCTTTCTTTTTAGTTTCACAGTTATTTCATGACCGTGATTTTTTTTATTAATATTAAAAGACACTAGATCAATAATAATTAGGGCCATAGTCTGAGATCTTTGAGAGGATCCTTTTAGCAAGTCATTATTCTCTCTCCTACAGCTGTAAGGCACTTTGGTGAGTGTGCAATTCCTCGGCAATAGTTAGTTGTGTCTTTAGAGCAACAGAGCCTCCTGTGATCCAGCTACTAGAGCAGCCATGAGGGTGGCCATGGTGTGAATGCATTTTCCTTGTTCTAATCTGGAGCCAACTGTAGCTGTGAAAGTCAAATGAATGCATAAGCATACTGCTTTGCCACGTAAAGCCATGTGTGTCCATTATTACCAAGACACTGGGCCAAAAATTCATCTCTATAGTAAAGTAATGGAAGATACCACATGGTGTGGGGACAGCTGTTGTGACTACACAAGCATTCCAATTTTGCATCAGAAAAGCCCCACTCTGGGAATAAATCTCCATACTGAATACAAAATAAAAAGTTTTCAAATTACTCAATATTTTTATGTAATGACCCAAAAGTAAGAGCTGATACGAAATTTTAAATTATATTCCTAAATAATATCCCTTTGGGATAGATTTTAGTCAGAAAACCAGCTATGTTAAAGATTTGGTATCTTTGACAATTCTTACTATTCTTGGGAGACAGGAGTTGGAGGCTGTAGCAAAAATTACATTATAGTTTTTAAGTACCCTTATATACACTTCCCTGCTCACAGCTTTAGATCATGAAGTGTTAATTAATAAAAAGGATCATGCAATTTATTTGGTACTGAGAATATATGACCAAATTAGAAGAAAAAAATTTAAACATACTTATTATTTATTGAATTTCCTACTTGAATGACAAAAGGTTCATTTGTATCTAGTAAGTAGATACTGAAATTCCCTAATGAACAATACTTCTATTGAAATGACATTAATAATCATTATTCATATAATTAAAGAGGTTATAATTTTGGACTCAGTAATTTTTAATAGATTCAGCTCAACTCCTAAATTCTCAGAAATGTTACCTAAGATATAATATCCTTACATAGCATCGCCCAGTTAAAATATCATATGTATATCTAATAATATGATTGATATATCTAATAATTGAATAATCTATCTTCTAATTTTATCTTCTATACTGACTTTGTGTTTTAGAACGTGCATTTGGCTTTCAGCTACACATTTTCCTTTCCAATTTCACTATATATGGAAAAATGGTATAAAAAAAAAGCAAACAACAAAATTAGAAACAAATCATTTTAAATGTCTTTTCATTCTTAGGAAGAGAAACTCTTATTTGAAGAAAAGCTTGCCACTCATCCCAAACTATCATTCTAATGTGATCCTTGAGCAGCAGTCAGTATTTCGTGCTGTGTCCACAAAGGTCTCCTCATCTGTGGTTTAGCTGCCCTGCCAAAAAAGTGGTCTCATCTGGACCAGTGATCACAAAGTGTGTTCTCCGGGCTGGCAGCAGCCTGCACATTGTTACCCATCTGTGACAAAGTAAGTTTAGAAACATGGAGTAAAGGTTAGAAACAGAGCAATTTAATACTGCCACAACAACCAAGTGCACGGTCAATCAACTCTTCTTTTCAACAGAATATATGCCGGTTGAGGTGTTAAACTAGAATGGGGGGATCCCCTGAAGTGTGAGCTGCACTCGTTAGGCACAACAGGACTACAGAGTGGTCAGCAACAACTGAGGACAAAAAATTTATAAACCTGGTCTTTCACTACAGATAGTTTGACAAACACTGCTCAAGACAATGCAAACATCAAATTCTTTTTAACTACTGTTTTGGGAGCAGGGGTAAATAAATCCCCCTTGAGAAGTGAACAAAAATGTTTAATTTATTCCTTTCAAAGATATTTTACGCCACCAAGGGTGATGGTGATTTTGACACACCATAGAAGATAACTGATACAGAAAGATTAGTCCAGGGAGCATGTCCAGGATGTTTAAAAAACAGCAAGATGATCAGCACAGCGGGAGCACCACAGGCAAAGGGGGGGCAGGGGGGATGAGGGAAGTAGGTAAAATCAAAGGGCTGAGAGGTCACTGCAAGGCTTACTTACTTTGCATGATTCACAAAACTATAGGAGGGATTTTTTGTTTCATTAAGTTATCACTGACATGCAACATTATATTAGTTTCAGGTGTACAACATAATTTGATATCCATACTAAATCATGAATTCATCATCACAGTCTAGTTAACATCTGTCACCATACATAGTTTTTTTTCTTGTGAAGAGAACTTTTAAGATTTACTCTTAGCAAGTTACAAATATGAAACTATTACTTACTACAGTCACCACACTGTACATTCCCATGACTTATTTTATAACTGGAAGTTTGTACCTTCTGACTGCCTTCATCCATTTGACATATACCCCGTGCCCTGCATGCCACTTCTGCAACTTGTAGCAACTGTCAATTTGTGCTCTGTATCTATGAGCTGGTTTTGTTAAAGATCTCACAGATAAGTGAGAACACAGGGCATTTCTCTTTCTCTTGACTTATTTCAGGTAGCATAATGCCCTCAAAGTCCATCCATGTGTTGGGACAAGTGGCAGAATTTTCTTTTCTCAAGGGTGGGAGGAAGGGATGGGTGGAGCAGTGGGGAGTGATGGAAGGGAAAATGGAGACAAATGTACTTGAACAACAATTAAAACAAAGAATTTCCATTTTTCATCAAATCTGAATAATTTTCCTGTGTGTGTGTGCATGTGCATGTATTTACTACCATTAACATTTTTTTCAATTATTTGACAATATTATATTAGTTTCAGGTGTCAATATGCTGAGTAGACATTTACATAACTTATGAAGTGACATGCCAACAAGTGTAACACACATCTGACAACACACATACTTCCTACTGGGCTGGCCAAAATTTGTTTAGTCTTTTCCACACATGGCTCTAACAGTGTTAGTTGTCTTTAACTTCATTCAAAACAATTTTGTTAGATTGTATTGTGACAGCTTTCATATGTGTGCATTTTTAAAAACCTTATCAAAATTGGTGACTTTTTGTGCAGCCATTTTAATGTTGAAGATGGAAGAAGATACACAATGACTTTCAGTGTATTACGCTTTATTTCAAGAGGTAAAAAGACAACTAAAACACAAAGATTTGTACAGTGTATGGAGAAGGTTCTGTGACTGACTAAACTTTCAAAAGTGGTTTGCGAAGTTTCTTGGTACTATTGACATTTTGGCCAAATAATTCTTTGCTGTGGGGCTGACTTAGGCATTGGAAGATGTTTAGCAGCACCCCTGGCCTCCATGGCTCTAGAAGCCAATAGCAGGAGATAGCCGACAGACTCAAAATATTCAAATCAATAAAATTATTAGTAAAAATGAAAAATGTGTCCTTTATTTTATGGAAAAAACTAAACGGGCCTTCTGGTCAACCCAGTAATACAATAGTATTGACTACATTCTCTACACTCAGCATCCCTGTGACTATTTTGTAACTACCAATTTGTACTTCTTAATCCTTTCACCTTTTTACCCAGTCCCCCAAACCCCTCTCTGGCAACCACCAGACTGTTCTCTGTCTGTATGAGTATGTTTCTGTTTTGGTTGTTCATATATTTTGCTATTTAGATTCCACATATAAGTGAAATTATATGGTATTTACCTTCTGTCTTACTTCACTGAGCCTAACAACCTCTAGGTCCATCTATGTTGTCTCAAATGGTAAGATTTTATATGGCTGAATAATATTCCATTGCGTATATGTACCACAATTGAGTTATCCATTCATCTATTGATGGGTACTTGGGTTGTTTCCATGTCCTAGCTATTGTAAATAATGCTGCAATAAACATAGGAGTGCATATATCTTTTTGAGTTTCTGGGGTTTTTGAGGGGTGAGGGATAAATACCTAGGAGTGGAGTTGCTGGGTTATAAGGCAGCTCCATTTTTTATTTTTTGAGGAAACTCCAATTGCTTTCATAGTGGCTGCACTAAGGTGGATTCCCACCAATAGTGCACAATCCACCCTTTTCTCCATATCCTCGCCAACACTTGTTTGTTGATTTATTAATGACAGTCATTCTGGCAGGTGTGAGGTATAGTACCTCATTGTGGTTTTAATTTGTATTTATCTGATAATTAGTGACATTGAGCATCCTTCCATATGTCTGTTGACCATTGGTAATGTATGTCCTCTTTAGAGAAGAGTCTATTTAGTTCTTCTGCCCATTTTTTAAACTGAAGTGTTTATTTTATTGGTGTTAAATTGTATGAGTTCTTTATAAATTTTAGATATTAACCCCTTCTCAGATGTATTATTGCCAAATATCTTCTCCCATTCAGCAGGTTGTCTTTTTTTGTTGTTGATGGTTTCAATTGCTGTGCAAAAACTTTTTAGTTTGATGTAGTCCCATTTGTATATATTTTTTTCTCTTGTTTTCCTTGTCAAAGGAGATATTTCAGAAAATAATATTGCTAGGAGAAATGTCAGAGATTCTACTGCCTATGTATTCTTCTAGGAATTTTTCATTAAGTCTTTAATACATTTTAGGTTTATCCTTGTATGTGGTGTAAGAAGGTGGTCTGGTTTCGTTTTTTAAGATGTATCTGTTCAATTTTCCCAATACCATTTATTGATTAGACTGTCTTTATTCCATTGTATGTGCTTGCCTCCTTTGTCATATATTAACTGACCATATAAGCATGGATTTATTTTTGGGCTCCATATTCTGTTTCATTGATCTATGTGTCTATTTTTATTTCAGTACTATGTTGGTTTGATTACTACAGCCTTATAGTATAGTTTGGTCAGGTAATGTGATTATTTCTTTGTTTTTCTTTGTCAAGATTGCTCTGGCTATTAGGGGTCTTTTGTGGTCTCAAAAATTTTTGGGATATTTGTTCCAGTTCTGTGAAAAACACTATTGGTATTTAAATAGGAATTGTGTTGAATGTATAGATTGCTTTGGGTAGTATGGATTTAATGATGTGAATTCTTCCTATCCACGAGTATGGTATTTGTTCCCATTTATTTGTATCTTCTTCAATTGCTTTCTTCATTGTGTTGTAATTTTCCAAATACAGGTCTTTTACTTCCTCAGATAAATTTATTCATAGGTATGTTATTTTATTTTGATGCAATTGTGACTGGCCCTTCTTAATTTCTCTGATAGTTCATTTTTTGTGTATAAAAAGGCAACCAAATTCTGAATATTAATTTTGTATCCTGCTACTTTACTGAATTCATTTATTAGTTTTAATAGGTTCTTTGTGGATTCTTAAGGCTCTCAATATAAACTATATTATGTCAACTGCAAATAATGAAGGTTTTACTTCTTCCTTTTCAACTTGGATGCTTTTTATTTCTTTTTCTTGTCTAATTTCTGTAGCTAGGACTTCTAATTCTATATTGAATAACAAGTGGTGTGGAATCTTCTGTCATTCCTGATCTTTAAAAAAAAAGCTTTCAGCTTGCCCTGGCTGGTGTAGCTCGGTGAACTGAGTGTGGGCCTGCAAACCAAAGTGTTGCTGGTTGAATTCCCAGTCAGGGCACATGCTGGGGTTATGGGCCAGGTCTTCAGTAGGGGGCATGTGAGACACAACCACACGTTAATGTTTCTCACCCTCTCTTTCTCCTTTGCTTCCCCTCTCTCTAAAAATAAATAAATAAAATCTTTAAAAAGAAAAGCTTTCAGTTTTCACCATTATGACATCACCTGTGGGTTTGTCATATATGGTCTTTTTTTTAAAAAAATATATTTTATTGATTATGCTATTATAGTTGTCCCATTCCCCCATATTTTATTGATTATGCTATTATAGTTGTCCCATTCCCCCCCTTTATTCCCCTGCACAACCCCTCCCACCCACATTACCCCTCTTTAGTTCATGTCCATGGGTCATATATATATACATATATATACATATATACACATATATACATATATTCTTTGGCTTCTACATTTCCTATACTGTTCTTAACCTCCCCCATCTTCTACCTACCATTTATGCTACTTATTCTCTGTACCTTTTTTATTTTAATGTTGTTCAAGTAGTTTTCTGCTTTTTACCCCCATCCCAGCCCACCCCTCCCAACTTATTCTGTACCTTTTCCCCCTCTCTCCCCACCCACTCCCCCACTAATAACCCTCTATGAGATCTCCTTTTCTGTGATTCTGTCCCTGTTCTAGTTGGTTGTTTAGCTTGTTTTTGTTTTAGGTTCGGTTGCTAATAACTGTGAATTTGTTATCTTTTTACTGTTCACATTTTTAATCTTCTGTTTCTTAGATAAGTCCCTTTGGCATTTTATATAATAAGGGCTGGGTGATGATGAACTCCTTTCACTTGACCTTATTTGGGAAGCACTTTATCTGCCCTTCCATTCTAAATGATAGCTTTGCTGGGTAGAGTAATCTTGGATGTAGATCCTTGCCTTTCATATCTTAGAATAGTTCTTTCCAGCCCCTTCTTGCCTGTAAGGTTTCTAAACTGATAGTCTTATGGACACTCCTTTGTAGGTAACTCCTTTTGTCTTGCTGCTTTTAAGATTCTCTCATCTTTCATCTTGGGTAATGTAATTATGTGTGTCTTGGTGTGTTCCTCCTTTGGTCCAACTTCTTTGGGACTCTCTGAGCTTCCTGGACTTCTTAGAAGTCTATTTCCTTTGGCAGATTGGAGATGTTCTCCTTCATTATTTGTTCAAATAAATTTTGAATTTCTTTTTCTTCTTCTTCTTCTCCTTCTGGCACCTCTGTGATTCGAATATTGGAAGGTTTAAAGTTGTCCTGGAGGTTTCTAAGCCTCTCCTCATTTTTTTTTTTTTTTTTTTTTTTTTTTTTTTTTTTTTTTTTTTTTTTTTTTTTTTTTTTTTTTTTTTTTTTTTTTTTTTTTTTTTTTTTTTTTTTTTTTTTGAATTCTTGTTTCTTCATTCTGTTTTAGTTGAATGTTTCTTTCTTTCTTCTGGTCCAAACCATTGATTTGAGTCCTAGTTTCTTTCCCATCACTGTTGGTTCCCTGTACATTTTCCTTTATTTCACTTTTCATAGCCTTCATTTTTCCTCTATTTTGCAACCACACTCAACCAATTCTGTGAGTATCCTGATTATCCGTGTTTTGAACTGTGCATCTGATAGGCTGGCTATCTCTTCATTGCTTAGTTGCGTTTTTTCTGGAGCTTTGATCTGTTGTTTCATTTGGGCCATTTTTTTTTTGTCTTGGTGCACCTGTTATGTAGTAAGGGGTGGAACCTTAAGTGTTCACCAGGGTGGGGCAACCCATGTTGCTGTGTTGTGATGCTTTCTGAGGGGGAGGGGTCCGGGAGGCAACAGTGCCACTTGCTCTGCTCTCTGCCAGTTTTCAGTCACTTCCTCTACTACCCACAAGCAAATTGGACCCTTCTGGTTCTGATTCCCAGGTTGGTAGGCTTGTGTAGGTTCTAGAACCCTGTGGGTCTCTCCAACAAATTCTCCTGTGAAGCTGGGAGTTTCTCCCACTGCCACCTCAACACCCACAGGTGTTTTCAGTCAGAGGCTTTGAGGCTTTATTTCCCCGCACTGCTACCCTGGGTTGTATGGTCTTTCTTGCTCCCCAGTTGTTCCTCTTGGTTTATCTGCATGTGAATGTGGGACCGCTCAGTCCTCCAGCTGCTGCCTTGCCACAAGTTCTCTTCACTTGGCTGCCCAACTCCACCCCTCTTACCAGTCTGGATGAATGCTTCTTTTTTAACCCCTTGGTCATCAGACTTCCATACAGTTTGATTTTGTCAGTTCAGGATATTTTTTGTTTCTAAATTTGTTGTTGTTCTTCTTTTGGTTTGCTAGGAGGCACAGTGTGTCTACCTATGCCTCCATCTTGGCTGGAAGTCCTCCATATATGGTCTTTATTAAGTAGAGTCTTATTTTCCCTATATTGCCAATTTGCCAAGAATTTTTCTTTTTAATCATAAATGGATGTTGGTTTTTGTCAAATGGTGTTTTATTATCTACATATTTATGTGATCATATGATTTAATCCTTCATTTTGTTTATATGGTGTATCACAATTGCTTTGTGGATATTAAGCCAGTTTTGCATTGGGAATCAATCCCACTTGATCATGGTGTATGTTTTTTTTTTTATAATGTATTGCTAAATTGTTTTCTAATATTATGTTGAGGATTTTTGTGTTTATGTTCATCAGGGATATTGGCCTATAATTTTTTGTAGTGTCTCTGTCTGGTTTTGGTATCAGGGTAAGGCTGGTCTCATCAGATGAGTTTGTTAGCCTTCCCCTCTTCAACATTTTAGAAGAGACTATGAAAAATATGTAGTAACTCTCCTTTAATGTTCGACAAAATTTACCTGTGAGGCCATCTAGTTTAGGGCTTTTGTTTGTATAAGTTTTTTGATTACCAATTCAGTTTCGTTAGCAGTTATCAGTTTAGATTTTCTATTTCTTCCTGATTCAGCCTTGGAATCTGGTATATTTTAAAAATTCAGCCATCTCTTCTAGGTTGCCCAATTTATTGGCATACAATTATTCACAGTATTTTCTCATATGTCTTTGTATTTTTGTGGTGTTGGCTGGCACTTCTCTTTCATTTCTGATTTTACCATATTTGGGCCTGCTCTCTTTTCTTCTTGATGAGTCTGGTTAAAGGTTTATCAATTTTGTTTATCTTTTCAAAGTACCAGGCTCTTGATTTCATTTATTTTTTTTAACTTTTTTAGACTATTTTGTTTATATCCACTGATTATTATTATTTCCTTCTTTCTACTCACTTTATACTTTGTCTTTTTTTCTAGTTCCTTTAGGTGAATAGTTAGATTGCTTACTTGATATTTTTCTTGTTACTTCAGGTAGTCCTATATTACTATTAATTTTCCTCTTACCACTGCTTTGGTTATGTCCTACAGATTTTTGAGCTGTTGTGTTTTATCATTTGTCTTATGATAACTTTTGATTTCTTTCTTGATCTCATTAATTCATTCATTGTTTGGTAGCATGTTATTCAGCCTCCACATATTTGTGTGTTTTTCAGTTTTCTTCTTATAATTGATTGAATTTATTGGGGTGAAACTGGTTAACAAAATTATACATGTTTCAGGTGCAAAACTCTACTTTTTGTAATTGAGTTCTAATTTCATATCGTTTTGATCAAAGGAAATGCTAAATATTATTTCCTTCTTCTTAAACTTATTGAGACTTGTCTTGTGGCCTAAAATGTGGTCTTTTCTGGACCACGTTATATGTACACTTGAGAAAAATGTATATTCTGCTGCTTTTGGGTGAAATAAAAATAACAAATTCACCTAGTCAAATGTGTCACTTAAGACTGATGTTTCCCAATTTATTTCCTGTCTGCATGATCTATCCCTGGATGTCAGCAGGGTGTTAAAGTCTCCTACTATGACTGTATTACTGTCAGTACCTCCCTTTATGTCCATCAATATTTGCTTCATACATTTAAGTGTGCCTACATTTGGGTGCATAGATGTTTACAAGCTGTATGTCCCCTTGTTGGATTGGTTCCATCATAGTTATGAAATGCCCTTCTTTGTCTCTTGTTACAGCAGTAACAAGTCTATTATTTTACTTCATGTAAGATTGCTAACCAATCTTCTTTTTCTTTCCATTCCCACAAAGTCTTTTCCCATCCCTTTACTTTCAGTCAGTGTGCCTTTCGATGTGAAATGGGTCTCTTGTGGCAGCATATGTATGATTTTTTATCCATTTAGCCACCATATGTCTTTTGACTGGAACATTTAGTTCATTTAAAGTAATTATTGAGTCTTGACTGGCATGGCTCAGTGGGTTGATCGTTGTCCCATAAAGTGAAAGGTCACAGGTTCAATTCCCACTGAGGGCACATGCTTGGGTTGTCTGCCAGGTTTCCAGTGGGGAGCACGTATGAGAAAACTGGTTGATGTTTCTCTTGGACATTGATGTTTCTCTCCCTCTCTTTCTCCCTACCTTACCCCCTCTATAAAACAAACAAACAAAAACACCTCTTACAGTAATTATTGATAGGTATGTAGTTATTATCATTTTGTTGTTTGGTGATTATTTTTGTAGTTCTTCCCTGTTCCTTTCTTATTCTCCTGGCCTCTTCTCTTGTATGTTTATGACTTTCTATGGTGTTGTGTTTGAATTCCTTTCTATTCATACTTTGTATATCTCTTGTAGATTATTGTTTGTGGTTACTATGAGTTTCCTATATAACAAGCTTTGTTTATAGCAGCCTATTTTGAGGTGGTGGCTGTTGAAGTTTGAACACATTCTAAAAATCATACAATTTTAACTTAGCCTCTTCACATTTGTTTATGTCATTACTTTTCATTCTTTTCTGTGTGTTTGTCTGTATCCCTTAATTTATTTTTGTACTTATACATGATATTCCTACTTGTATCTTTAAATATTTGTACTAGCTGTATAGTTGGTTGTTCCACTTCTATTGTGTTTGCCTATGTCAGTGAGAATTTATTTACATTTTCTTTCCTTAAATATATTTTATTGATTATGCTATTACAGTTATCCCATTTTTTTTCTCCCTTTATTCCCCTCTGCCCCCCTGTACCCCAGCTCCCACCAGGATTCCCCCACCTTAGGTCATGTCCATGGGTCATACATGCAAGTTCTTTGGCTTCTCCATTTCCTATACTATTCTTAACCTCCCCCTGTCTATTTTGTACTTACCATTTATACTTCTTATTCCCTGTACCTTTTCCCCTAATCCTCCCTCTTCCCATTGATAACCCTCCATGTGATCTCTTTTTATTTCATTCTGTTCCTGTTCTACTTATTCGCTTAGTTTGTTCTTGTTTGTGTTTAGGTTTGCTTATTGATAGTTGTGAGTTTGTTGTCATTTTTACTGTTCATATTTTTGATCTTCTTCTTTTTCTTAGATAAGTCCCTTTAACACTTCATATAATAAGGGCTTGGTGATGACGAACTCCTTTCACTTGACCTTATCTGGGAAGCACTTATCTGCCTTTCCATTCTAAATGACAGCTTTACTGGATAGAGTAATCTTGGATGTAGGTCCTTGCTTTTCATGACTTCTATTATTTCTTTCCAGCCCCTTCTTGCCTGCAAGGTTTCTTTTGAGAAATCAGCTGATAGTCTTATGGGCATTCCTTTGTAGGTAACTGTCTCCTTTTCTCTTCCTTTTAAGATTCTCTCCTTATCTTTAATCTTGGGTAATATAATTATGATGTGCCTTGGTGTGTGCTTCCTTGGGTCCAACATGTTTGGGACTCTCTGAGCTCCCTGGACTTCCTGAAAGTCTATTTCCTTTGCCAGATTGGGGAAGTTCTCCATTATGTTTTCAAATAAGTTTTCAGTTTCTTGCTCTTCCTCTTCTCCTTCTGGCACTCCTATGATTTGGATGTTGGAACTTTTAAAGTTATCCTATCCTGGAGGTTCCTAAGCCTCTCATTTTTTTAAGACTCTGGTTTTGTTCATTCTGTACTGGTTGAATATTTCTTTCTTCCTTCTGCTCCAAACCGTTGATTTAAGTCCTGGTTTCCTTCCTGTCACTGTTGGTTCCCTGTACATTTTCCTTTATTTCAGTTTTCATAGCCTACACTTTTTCCTCTATTTTGTGATGATACTCAACCATTTCTGTGAACATCCTGATAATCAGTGTTTTGAACTATGCATTTAATAGGTTGGCTATCTCTTTGTTGCTGAGTTGTATTTTTTCTGGAGCTTTGATCTGTTGTTTCATTTGGGCCATTTTTTTTTGTCCTGGAGTGCCTGTTATGTATTAAGGGTGGAGCCTTAGGTATTCACCAGGGCAAGGTAACCCAAATTGCTGCACTGTGGTGCAGTATGTGGGGGAGGGGTCTGAGGGAAAAATGCTGCTTGCTCAGTTCTTGGCCAGCTTTCAGTCACTTTCTCTGCCACCCACAAGCAAATTGGGCCCTTCTGGAGCTAATTTCTGGGTGGGTGGGCTTGTGTGGGTTCTAGGACCCTGTGGGTCTCTCTAATGAAGTCTCCTGTGAGGCTGGGAGTTTATCCCACTGCCGCAACCCCCACAGGTTTTTTTTTTTTTTTCAGCCAGAGGCTTTTAGTCTCTATTTCCCTGCACTGGAACCATGGGTTGCCTGGTCTGTCTCACTCCCTAGCTGTTTCTTCCAATTTATCTACATGCAAGTGTGGGACTGCCTGCTCTGCCTGCCGCCACCTTGCCCAGTTGGCCAGCCACCGCCTTTCCACAAGTCCTCTCTGCTCCGGCTGCCCATATTCACTCCTCCTCCTGGTCTGGATGAATGTTTCTTAACTCCTGGGTCTTCAGACTTCCATACAGTTCATCCCCCCCTCCCTTTTTGTCAGTTCTGGTTGTTTTTTGTTTTTAAATTTATTGTTCTCCTTATTTTGGTTGTGTGAGGAGGCACAGTCTATCCACCTACATACCTCCATCTTGGCGAGAAGTTCTGCCATTCAGCTGACAGTTTCATAGGAGCTCCCTTGTTCATAACTAACTGCTATTCTCTTTGTCTTTAAGATTCTCTCTGTATCTTTAACCTTTAGCATTTTAATTACGATGTGTCTTTGTGTGGGCCTTTTTTGGTTCTTCTTATTTGGGACTCTGTGCTTCCTGGACTTGTATGTCCATATATTTTTTTTGCCAGGTTAGGAAAGTTTTCTATCCCTATTTCTTGAAATAGGTTCCTTGTTCTTTCTCTTTTCTTATGGTACCACTGTGATGCAAATGTTGTTACGCTTGATGTTGTCCTACAGGTCTCAAAGTATCCTCATTTTTTTAAATTCTTTTTTCTTTTTGATGTTTTTATTGGGTGTTTTTTGCTACCTTGTCTACCAGATTGCTGATTTGATCCTCTCCTTCCCTTTAATGTAGTCTTCATTTCAGTTATCATATTCTTCATTTCTGATTGGTTCTTTTTGTGTGTGTTCTATTTCCTATTTTTTTGTTGAAGTTCTCAGAGTTTATTCTTCCCCTAAGTTCATTGAGCATCCTTGTAACCAGTGTTATAAACTCTGTTCTCCCAGAGATGATTCATAAATCAGAGAGAAGTTAATTCATTACATACAATAGATTTTTAGGGCATTAGGGTATAGTTCTTCTGTAGAACACTATTCATGAAAGGCTAAGTGAGAGAGTAGTTCCAAAAGGTTTGCGTAATTGAAATCTTAGGTTGATGTTCTTCAGGATACTTACTTATTGTGTAATGTGTAAGTTTTTAAAATATTATAATTGATATTCAATATTATTAATTTCAGGTATATAACAGTGATTATACACATACATAACTTACAAAGTAATTACCTCAATGAGTCTAGCACCCAGCTGACATAATTATCACAATTATTATTGACTATATTACTTAACCTGTACTTTACATCTCTAACTATTTTTTTTTTTTAAGATTTATTTATTTTTAGACATAGGGGAAGGGTGGGAGAAAGAGAGGAAGAGAAACATCAATGTGTGGTTGCCTCTCACATGTTCCCTACTTGGGAACTTGCAACCCAGGCATATGACCTGACTGGGAATTGAACCAGCGACCCTTTGGTTCACAGGCCAGTGCTCAAACCACTGAGCAACACCAGCCAGGGCTGTAACTATTTTTATAAGCGCCAATTTGTACTTCTTAATCCCTTTCACTTTTTTACTCTCCCCCCAACCACTCTTCCATCTGGCCACCATCAATTTGTTCTCTGTATCTACGAGTGTTTCTGTTTTATTTATTCATTTATTTTTTTTTTATTCCACATGCAAGTGAAATCATATTTTTTTTGTCTGATTTATTTCACTTAGCATAATAGTCTCTAAGTCCATCCATGTCATAGCAAATGTCAAGATTTCATTTTTTATGGCTTAGTAATATTCCATTATATACAAGGTGAGACAAAAGTAGGTTTGCAATTGTGAGTACATGAAACACTTTATTCTTGGAGGTGCGGAACGAAGCTGGGTGTCTTGCGGGAGCCAGCAATTTCGGTGACTTCCAGCCAAGATGGAGGTGTAGGTGGGCACATTGTGCCTCCTCTCACAACCAAAATTAAGGACAACAAAGATTTAAAAACAAGAAAACAACCAGAACTCATAGAAAATTGAACTGTATGGAAGTCCAACAACCATTCATCCAGACCAGTAAGAGGGGCGGAGTCGTGGCAGGAAAAAGCTGAGGTGTGGACCAGGCACGGAGGCAGCAGCAGCTGGCAGACCCCGGGCATGGAGTGACAACTGTGCAGACCCAGTGAGGTCGTGCAAGGCAGCTGGCTGACCAGGTGGTCCCACATTCACGTGCAGATAATCCAGGCGAAGGGGAAGCGGTGGAAGGGACTGGAATCTGAGAGAGAGCAGAGCAAGCACCATTGTTCCCTCTCAGACCCTGCCCCCACATACAGCATCACTACCCAGCGACTGGGCTGCTCCGCCCTGGGGAACACCTACCCCTCACTACGTAACTAGACCAAAAAACAAACAAACAAACAAAAATGGCTCAAACCAGAGAACAAATCAAAGCCCCACAGCCAATTCATCTAAGTGACAAAGAGATAGCCAACCTATCAGATGCACAGTTGAAAGCCCTGGTGATCAGGATGCTCACAGAATTGGATGAAAAAATAAAGGCTACAATAAGTGAAATGAAGAAAAACGCACAGGGAACCAGTAGAGATGGGAGGAAACCTGGAACTCAAATCAATGGAGTGGACCAGAAGGAAGAAAGAAACAACCAAACAGAAAACAAGGAAAAAACAAGAATTCAAAAAAATGAGAAGAGGCTTAGGAACCTCCAGGACATCTTTAAAGGTCCCAACATCCAAATTATAGGGGTACCAGAAGGGGAAGAGGAAGAGCAACAAGTGGAAAACTTATTTGAACAAATAATAAAGGAGAACTTCCCCAATCTGGCAAAGGAAATAGACTTCCAGGAAGTCCAGGAAGCTCAGAGAGTCCCAAAGAAGTTGGACCCGAGGAGGAACACACCAAGGCACATTATAATTACATTACCCAAGATTAAAATGAAGGAGAGCATTCTAGAAGCAGCAAGGGATAAGGGCACAGTCACCTACAAAGGAGTTCCCATCAGACTGTCAGCTGATTTCTTAAAAGAGACTTTCCAGGCAAGAAGGGGCTGGAAAGAAGTATTCCAAGTCATGAAAGGCAAGGACCTACATCCAAGATTGCTCTATCTAGTGAAGCTGTCATTTAGAATGGAAGGGCAGATCAAGTGCTTCTCAGAAAAGGTCAAGTTAAAGGAGTTCATCATCACCAAGCCCTTATTATAGGAAATGTTAAAGGGACTTATCTAAGAAAAAGAAGATAAAAAATATGAGCAGTAAAAAGACAGCAAACTCACAGGTATTAACAACCACACCTAAAACAAAAGCAAACTAAGCAAACAGCTAGAACAGGAACACAGAAATGGAGATTTCATGGAGGGTTAGCAACAGGGGAGTGGGAGGAGGAGGGGGGGGAAGGTATAGAGAATAAGTAGCATAGATGGTAGGTAGAAAATAGGGGGAGGGCAAGAATAGTGTGGGAAATGTAGAAGCTAAAGAACTTATGACAGATGGACATGAAGTAAAGGGGGGAATGTGGGTGGGAGGAGAATGATGAGGAAAAATGGGACAACTGTAATAGCATAATCAATAAAATATATTAAAAAGAAACAGTTTATCCTTGTATTATTATTTATTATTATATTATTTTCCATACAAACAACTGTAAACCTACTTTTCCCCCTACCCTGCATATGGAATATATCCATTTATCTATTGATGGACCTTAGGATGTCTCTGAGTCTTGTCTATTGTAAAAAATGCTACAATAATCATAGGGGCACATATGTTTATTTCAAAATAGTGTTTTGAGTTTCTTCAGAGAAATACCCAGAAGTGGTATTGCTGGGTTATACTATAGTTCTCTTCTTATGGCTGCACCAATTTCCAATCCCACCAAGTGTACATGAGTGTCCTTTTTTCTCCACATTCTCACCCACACCTGTTTGTTGCTTTATTGACAATAGTTTTTCTGACAGGTGTGAGGTGATATTTCATTGTGGTTTTAATTTGTATTTCCCTTAAGATTACTAGTGTTGAACTTATTTTCAATAGAACTTTATGTTCATTAAATCCTTTCCTTTAAACACTGTCAAATAACAAATTCAGGTTGGAGTAAGTGATCTGGAGCGGGTATCTACCTAGTCCTCGCACAGTCTTTTATCCAGCCCTCTTGGTCCATCCCGTATCTTTAATTGCTGAGCTTTTCTGGGCTTCTGTGACGTGAGTTGGCTCCTCCTTACTGCAAGGATAGCGTGGAGAAAACTAAGACCTAAGTAGCTACTAAATATCCATTACATCCCATCTTCTAAAATTTCATTAATATTCCCTATCTGCTAATATAATCATGTCTCTTCCATTCACGTTCATATCTTTTGCCCATATAGTAATTGGGCTGTTTATCTTTTTTATTATTCAGTTGTAACAGATCCTTATATTGTGTGAACACAAGATCTGTCAGGTAAGTTTTATGAATATTTTCTTTCTGTCTGTAACTTCTATTTTCATTTAAAATTCTTTAACTTTTATTTTGAAATAATTTGACTTACAGAAAAGTTGTAAAAGGAGTACAAAATTCATATATAGATATATAGATATATATCCCTTATCTAGCTACTATGATGTTAACATCTTTTTAAAAAATTGTGGTACAATTGACATATTAGTTTTATTTGTATAAAATAATGATTCAATATTTATACACACTGCAACATAATCACAAGTCTAGTTAACATCCATTTTGATGCATAGGGAAAAAATTTTTTTTCTGGTGATGTGCAATTTTAAGATTTACTCTCAATAATTTTCAAATATGTAATACAGTATTGTTAGCTACAGACACTATGCTGTAAATTACATCATATTTTATAACTGAAAGTTTGTACCTTTTGACCCCCTTATTTTGTCTACCCCCAAATCAAGCCTCTGCAAACCACCAATCTCTTTTTTGTATCTATAATATTGGTCTTAATTTTTTAAAAAACTATTATAGATGCCATATATACGTGACATTATCTAATATTTGTATTTCTCTGGTATTTTTTACTTAGCATAATGCTCTCAAGGTCCATCCATGTTGTCACCAATGGCAATATTTCTTTATTGTTATAGCTGAATGATACTCCATTGTATATACATGCCAAACATTCTTTATTCATTCATCCATTGATAGACACTTAGGTTGCTTCTACATCTTGGATACATCTTGGAAAATCAAGCTGTAATGAGCATGGTGCATATATATCTTTCCCAGTTAGTGTTTTAGTTCCTTATATTTTGTAAAAATAAATACCCAGAAGTGTAATTGGTTGCTCATATGGTAGTTCTATTTTTGATTTTTTGAAAAATGCCTGTATTGATTTCCATAGTGGCTAACTAATTTACATTTCCATCAATACTGCGTAAGGTTTTCCTGATCTCTACATCCTCGGCAATACCATTCTGGCAGGTGTGAGGTGATATCTCATTGTGGCTTTAATTTGCATTTCTCTGATGATTAATAATATTGAGCATCTTTTCATATATATCTGCTTTGGAAAAATGTTTTTCCCACCAGATATTTTGCCCATTCTTTCAATCCCTTCACATTCTTCACCTAGACACCAACCTGCTCCATATTAACAGCCATCAGTCTGTTTGCTGTATCTATGAGTCTGTTTCTATTTTGTTAGATTCTACATATAAGTGAAATCATATGGTATGTCTTTCCCTAACTGGCTTATTGCATTTAGCATAATACTGTCCAGGTCCATCTATGCTGTCTCAGAAGGTAAGATTTCCATCTTCTTCACAATTCAGTAGTATTCCATTGTGTAAACATACCATAGCTCTTTTATCTACTCTTCTAATGATAGGCTCTTCAGTTGCTTCCAAAACTTGGCTATTGTAAATAATGCTGCAATGAACACCGGTGTGCATATATTTGAATCCATGTTTCTAGTTTTTTTTCAGATATATACATAGAAGTGAAATTGCTGGGTCATAGGTAGTTCCATTATTAATTTTTTGATGAAACTTCATATGTTTTCCGCAGTAGCTGCAACCAATCTGCATTCCCACAAACAGTCCTCAAAGGTTACCTTTTCTCTACATCCTCACCAGCACTTGCTGTTTGTTGATTTACTGATGATAGTAAATTCTGACAGGTGTGAGGTGAAATCTCATTGTGGTTTCAATTTGCATCTATCTGATGATTAGAAACATTAAACAACTTTTCATACAGATATGATTTCAAACTTCTTAAATTTATTAAGACTTGTTTTGTGTCCTGACATCCTAGAAATATGGTCGATCCTAGAAAATGTTCCGTATGTACTTGAAAAAAATGTATATTTGGCTGTTTTGGAGTATAAATGCTCTGAATATATAAAATAAACCCATTTGATCTAGGGTGTCATTTAAGGTCACCATTTCCTTGCTGAGTTGCTTTCTGGAAGATCTGTCCACTGATGTCAATGGCGTGTTAAAATCCCCAACTGTGACTGTATTACTGTTGATTCTCCCTTTATATCCACAAAGATTTGCTTTATACATTTAGGTACTCCTATGTTGGATACCTATTATATCCTCTTGTTGCACTGCTCCCTTCATCATTATGTAGTGTTATACTTTCTCTCTTATTACAGCATTTATTTTTTAATAGGAATTTACTTTTTAAAATTTTATTTATTCTTTAGAGAGAGGGGAATGGAAGGGAAAGAGGGAGAGAAATGTCAGCTGGTTGCCTCTTGTACATCCCCAACTGGGGACCTACCTGGTCTATAACCCAGGCATGTGCCTGACTCAGAATTGAACCAGTGACATTTTGGTTCACAGGATGATGCTCGACACACTAGCCAGCATAACCTTGTGTACCCATCACTCAGCTTCAATAATGAATATATGTTCAATTTTGTTTCATGGATATATCATTCACTTCCCCTCTCCTATATTATTTTAATGCATATTTAAGGTTTTAGAAAATAACTTTGACAATTCAGTATCATTTTTGAGATTTTAATATCTATATTCATATGCATCATTAACCTCTACTTTCCCTTTCCCATTATACATATTTAATTAACAATTATGATTTACAGTAGCCTCATAAAAGAAATTTGAGAGTTTTTCCTCTCTACATGAATTAGAATAATCTACAGAAGAGAGCGGTTATCTGGTCCTTGAAGGTAAGGTAACTGTGTTTATATATTTTGCCACCTGTAAATTTGGGTTATGTTGTTATATGCATAAATATTAGGGACAAGACTCTTATTTTTTTTCTATTCTTTTGCTTTCCCCCCCCCCTGCATTGAAGTCTTTTTTTAAAATTTATTTTTTGTATTTTTTCCCATCACCATTTAGTCCACTATACCCTTCTTTCCCCCACAATCACCACACTGTTGTCCATGAGTCCTTTTTTCTTTCTGCTCAATCCCTCCACCCTTTAAGCTCCGTCATCCTGCTATGAGTCTGTCTCTGTCTTACTTGTTTGGTTGTTTATTAGATTCCACATATGAATGCAATCATATTGTATTTGTCTTTCTCTGACTGGCTTATTTCACTTAGCATAACATTCTCCAAGTCCATCCATACTGTTGCAAAGGGTAAATTTTATTTTTTACTGCTAAGTAGTGTTCCACTGTGTAAATGTCCCATAGTTGTTTCAGCCACTCATCTACTGATGGACACTTGGGCTGCTTCCACATCTTGGCAATTGTAAATAACACTGCAGTGAACATAGTGTGCTTATGTTCTTTCAAATTAGTGTTTTGGGTTCCTTCGGATAGATTCCCAGAAGTGGGATCACAAGGCAGATCCACTTTTAATTTTTTGAGGTATCTCCATACTGCTTTCCACAGTGGCTGCACCGATGTGTTCACCTTTCTACACGTCCTCACCAGCACTTGTTTGTTGATTTTCTGATGACAGCCATTCTGACAGGTGTGAGATGACATCTCATTGTGTTTTTAATTTGTATTTCTCTGGTGATTATGACACTGAGTATCTTTTCATATGTCTATTGGCCATCTGTATGTCCTCTTTGGAGAAGTGTCTATCCAGGTTCTTTGCCCTTTTTAAAATTGGGTTTAGCCCTTTGATTTCAAATTTACAGTGACATTTGTGCGTTAGATTACCCTCATGAATAACATATGACTACATTTTGCACTAGTTTTTCCTTTTGAAAGGTCTATTTTTGTTTGTGATTACTGAAATATTTGGATTTATTGTTTATCTTAATTTATACTTTTTATTTACAATGTGTTTTATTCTCTTTTTTTACATTCTATTCATCAAGTTTTCTTTCTTTTCACCATGTTTTGGTTTGAAAGTTGTACATCCTAGTTTTATTAAAGGATACCCCTATATTTCAACAATAGTCATTAACAAAGTCTGAAGTTAATCAGTATCTCTATTCTCCTCCCATTTAATACAAGGATCCTAAAATGTTTCTTTCTGATTTCCTTCTCCCATCTTCTTAGTATTGTTATTAATGTGTTTTTAATCCCCTCCAAATGTTGTCATCATTACAGTAATTTCTTTTACAGTCAATGCTAAGATTTAGCAACACATTTATTTTTGTCACAGCTTTTACTTGCTCCCCTCTCCTTTCTTCCATATGCAATATTTTTATAGCTGAAACATATCATTAGTAGCTTTCAGAGTAAGGGTTTATGAATGGAAAACTGATGTCTTAGTTTGCCTAAAAATATCTTTATTTTAAAGTAAATATCTTTATTCTCAAGTAAAACTTCAACAAGGCCAACAAGGCATAAAATGGTAAGTTGACAGTATTTTCTCTCTGTAATTGATATTTTCTGTTTGCTTTGATGTTCAACAGTTTCTGCATGGTTTGTTTAGATGTAGATTTTCATTTCTTCTGTTCAGAATATTGTGTACTGCCCTGGCTGGTGTGGCTCAGTGGACTGAGCACCAGCCTGTGAACCAAAAGGTTGCCGGTTTGATTCCCAGTCATGGCACATGCCTGGGTTACGGGCCAGGTCCCCAGTGGGGGACACACTGGGGGCAATGACACATTGATGGCTCTCTCCCTCCCTTCTTCTCTGTCTAAAAATAAATAAATAAATCTTAAAAAAGAATATTGTGTACTTCCTGAATGAGGAGTTGTCTCTCTTGTCAGTTCCGGAAAATTTCAGTCATTATTTTATTAAATATTGCATTTGTCATTCTCTCTTTCAGAAACTGTCATTAGCTAGACATGTTGTATTTTGCATTTTAGATTCCATATCTCCTACCATTCTTATATTTTCCATTCTTATCTCTTTGTTCTGCATTCTGGGTGATTTGATTAGATCTTCTAAATCAGTAATTGTCATTTCAGCAGTTTAATCCAACCATTAAAAACAACAATTCCATACAGTTTTTAGTTCTAGAAGTTGTCTTTTTTTATCATGTCATATTCTTTCATTATGGTTTTATATGGTTTTATTTCTGCTCTTATCTTTTATTATTTATTTAAAAATGATTAGCTTTATGGCCTCTGTCAGATTAGTTTTCTTAGTGTTCTTAAGAATGACAATTTTCTTCTGTGTTGTATTTATTGACTATCCCTCAAAGTTTTTATCATGGGTATATATTCACTGAGGTGTTTTTTTTTTTCTCTCTCCCTTTCAAAAGAACTTTGAAAGCCCCAAGTTTTGTGGCAGAGAACAGGTTTTCACTGGCTTCTATCAGGGCCTTAGCAGCTTTAATGGCTCTGGGCTACTGAATTTTTTTTTTTTTTAATTTTATTGACTATGCTATTACAGTTGTAGTAATTTTTCTCCCTTTGCCCCCCTGCAGCCAGTATCCCTGATTCTCTCAGGCAATCCCCACGCATTTGTCATGCATGGAAATTCTTTGGCAACTCCATTTCCTATATTGTTCTTAACAGAGAAAGTGCTTTCCAGACAAGGTAAAGCTAAAGGAGTTCATTATCACCAAACCATTATTATGTGAAATGTTAAAGGAACTTATTTAAGAAAAAGATCAAAACTATGAACATTAAAATGGCAATAAATATATAACTATCAACAACTGAATTTGAAAAACAAACAAAGCTAACAATCAGAACAGACACAGAATCATAGACATGGAGAACATTTAGATGGTTCACCTGGGGTGGGAGGGAGGTTTGGGGGAATGGAGCAAGAGGTGCAAGGATCATTCCTTTCTTACAATGGTAGCCTGTTAAACTCTGGCTTCATACAAGAGTCTCAATTCCAGCTTCCTGTGAACCCAAAGGCATGACTTTTGCCTCAAGTAGGCATTAAAACTCCCAGCACCAAGACATCTATATTTTGTGGTGTTAGTTCCTGCTTATGACTATGGTTTTGAGCTGTTATTGGCATCAAAACAAAACTGGATTTCCCTTTTATTATTTTAATCAAAGTTTGAATACATTTTCTGTTGTTGTTCTTAATATTTACTCTTAGAAGGTCAGGCCTCATTCATATTAGCCTCACCTTTTATGTGCTAGAAATCTCCTGATGGAGCCCTCTCAAAGACTAATCTATATTCACTCTATCCTTATCTACACATGTAGATACTATAACACATGTAGATACCATAGTTAATCTGTGATTTCTAGGTGCTATGAAAATTTCTAGAGTTGACTGATTTAGGAGGACTAGGAAATGATTTGAAGTATAACAGCCAGTGATAGAAAGCAACAGAAAAATCTAAGGGAAAGAAATAAAATGGCATGTATAATACATATCTATAAACATCAATACTCATGTTCTCACAGCCTAGATTTCATAAATTCACCTGATAAATTTTCTACATTTGTTTTACCTCTTTGCAATATTCCGGTCTCTCCCTTCCCATCTTAATCTTTAAGGTTCTCCTTACTTTGTGAATATTCCTTTGGTGGTTCTGATTCTTCCATCTGTCCCCTAGATGTTTTTCCTCCTCATGCTTCCTTGGCTTAAGCTATTAAATGTACACTAAAGTCTCCAATAGTTACATTTATAATTCTAATCTCTTAAATTCTACATTACTAATTGTCTGCTGAATTTTCTTTCCACTGAACTTGGTATCTCTCAAACTGATTATATCTTCCTTTCTCCCAAGAATATCTTTGTTATTGGTACCTGTCTCTTCCAATCAGCTGGTAGCCTCTGTTAGTCCTCCATTCTAACTCTTGCTCTATAGCCAATCAGGTGGTTAATCTTGAAGATTCATACAGTTTTGTCTCTGGTTTCTACTTTCCTAACTCAGGGCTTCATCATCTCTCACGTGAGTTACTGCAATTAACTTTCTTATTGGACCTTCTCCCTTTGACCTTATACATCAATGCAGCTAAACATTTCTAAGAGAAAGACTTAATATCACTGTTCTAGTTATAAAATATGATTTAAACACCTTAATCTCATTCAAAATCTGTGATTTGACGGCAACCTACTTTTACTTATTTCCCTTTACCATTTCAAGTATCATTTGTCCCAGCTGAACTACATTACTCACTGTTCTTGGTAATGTGCTCTGAGTAGCCTTGTCTCAAGGGTGTTTTATATCAGGGAAGTTCCTCTTTCTGGAATGTTTCTCCTCATCCCACTTCCAAATACTTCATAAAGCCTGTGTTGTACTTCCTAGGTGGAAGTAATCTTGCCATCTGCTGAACTGCAAAGTACTTTAAAGCTCTCGCGAAGCTCTGACGGTATACTTCAAAATATGCTTATTTAGGTCTCTGTCTTACCTTTTCAACTAGATGATATAATGGTAGGGGCTAAGAACATGGATTCTGAAGCTAGTGAAGTGGGTGTGAATCATGGTTATGTCACTTATTAGCTAACTAATTTGGAAAAAGTTATTTTACCACTCTGTACTTCAGTTTTGTCCTATATAAATTGAGGAAAACGGTAGTGTATACCACATACGGCTGCTGTGAGGATTAAATGAGTTATATATAAAGTGCATAGAGTAGTAGCAGACACATTAATAGCTACTTAATAAATATTAGCAAATATTAAGGACAAGATTGGGTATGTCTTGTTTATGATCACATCACCCAGTCACACATTATTTTCCATATAGCAGGCAGTCAGCAATTTTTTTAAATTGAAAAATCTTTACAACACAATAGAGAATTCAAGGCACTATACGTATAAGATAAAATAGTACAGAAATAGTGTGATAAAAATTCAGAATAAGGGGAAGATCTAGTAAGGTGAGTTGGTAAGAAAATACTTTAGGAAAGAGTAAATATCCAATGAAATTGTATTTAAAAAGGTCTAATCTGGACTTCCAGTCAAGATGGTGAAGTAAGTAAACACTGTACTTGCCTCCTTGCACAACATCAAAATTACAACTGAATTATAAAACAAACATCATTGAGGACTAGCTGAACGGAAGTCCTATAACTTAGGATACAAAGAAGAAGCCATGATGAGACTGGTAGGAGGGCCGGAAACTTGGAATGGGCAGGTCCCACACCCATGGGTGTGGTGGTTATGGAAGGCCCCAGTCCCACATCCGGCTCCCCAGCCTAGGGTGAAAGTGCCTGGAAAAGGACTCCCTATAGCAACAGGCTGTGAAAACCAATGGGAATGGCATCTGAGTAAGAAAGAGGGCTGCTGGAGTCTCTGGCATTCCTCCTGAGTGGCCCTGCATGGATTCCCTGGCAAACTCACTTGCTCTGGGCTTTGGTGCTGGGAGATGGGGGCAGCTTTAAGAGCACCAGGGACCTACAGGGAGAAACTGAATTGACTAGCTTCAGAGCAGGGACTGGAGGGGCAGGCATCAGGGGAGCTGTCTCTAGTGATAGAAATGCTGTGAGACACCACTGTTCCTCTGTTGAACTCTCCTTCCACAAAGCCTTCAGGTACCAAATCTGTGATCTCCATTAACTTGGCTAATACTGTTGGCCCAGCCCGAGCCACCGTGGCTTTTCATCACAAGTGACCTTTCTCCACTTATGCTACAGGTTTCCTAAAATCTCTCAAAGGTCCACAAACTCCAGGCAAGCAGCAGCTTGTCTCAGCGTGCCCTGTACTAAGCAACCCCAAGCCCAACAGAAGCTGCAACTGGCCTCAACTTACATTGTACCTCCTCTCAGGTGGCCCCAAGCCTGGCACAAATGGCAGCTGACCTTGGCCTACACCAGGGTCCCTTCTGAGAGGCTCCAGAACTGACATACCCAGTACCTAACTTCAGAGCACTACACAACCAGCATCACAAACACTATACACAGAGAATAAACTCAGCTGACACCAGAGCACTGTTCAGGTGACTCCCTCTCTGTGGGGACAGCCCCACACAACAGCTTGTCCACTGTAGTCATGGCCAGTCCTCATAGCTAGTGAAGGTCAACCCTATCCACTGGTGTGACAATAGCAATCAAGGCTCAACCACAAAAGGAGGGTACACACAACTCACACAGGCACCAGCTGAGGTGACCAGGGAGACTGTGCTACTAGGCTTCACAGGACCCCTAGTACATAAGGTCATTCTGTCAAAACCAAGAGATGTGGCAACTCTACCAAATACATAGACACAATCACACGGAGTCAGCTAAAATAAGAGACAAAGGAACATGTCCCAAATGAAAGAACAAAACTCCAGAGAACTAAACAAAAGGAGATAAGCATTCTACCAATACAGAGTTCAAAACATTGGTTATAAGGATTCTCAGTGAACTTAGGGGAAGAATGCTAACTCCATTAGAAAGAGTAATAGACGAGTAATAGGTATACCAGAAGTAGAGAGGGAGAAGGGAACAGAGAATCTATTTAAACAAATAATTTATGAGAAGTTTCCAAATTTGCAAAAAACCTGGACCCTTGAATCCAAGAAGCTAACAGAACACTTAACTGTATCAATGCAAAAAAAAGCTTCTTCAAGGTACATTTTATTAAAACTCTTAAAACTTAATGATGAAGAAAGAATTATTAAGGCAGCCTGGGAAGAGAAGATAGTACCGTACACAGAAAATACCATTATATTATCATTGTGCTTTTCAACAGAAGCCCTACATGCTAGGAGAGAGTGGAATCAAATATTCAAACTACTGAAAGAGAGAAATCACAAGCCAAGAATACAATATCCAGCAAAATTATCTTTTAGATATGAAGTAGAAATAAAGGCTTTTCCAGACAAATAGAAGCTGAGGGAATTTACCACCCTAAGATCTGCATTTCTAGAAATACTGAAAGGAGTACTGGTACTTCTCTCTGAAACAAAAAGACAGAATGATACAAAATTAAGATGACATAGAGTCAAAAAAAATAAAATTGCAACTATTTTTACAGTAGGGTAGTAAACTCCTAAATAAAATATAAAGGTTAAAAGGGGGTAAAAGCATTAAAAGAAAAAGAAGACAATAGCTACTGCAATTTGGAAATGAATGCAGAGCATAAAAGGATAATTTGTGAGAAGAAAAACATCAAAGGGGACGGGATAAAGGACTGAACTTGCACAGGTGAATGGAGACAGGCTGCATTCAGGAAAAAAAGGGACTACTGTACTTATGAAACTTGTTTTTTCAAATATCTAGTGGTAATTTTGTGATTACAACTAAAACAAAAATGTAGAACTGAGACATATTACATAAAAAAGGAAGAAAGGCAGGGGGAAAAAATCACAGAATATCACCAAACTAAAATAGCAAACAGAAACACAAGGAAAAAACCAGTAGAGACACAGAGCTACCAGAAAATAAAAGTTAAAATGGGTACAGGGGATCCTCATATATCAATAATCATCTTAAATGTAAATGGACTGAACTCACCAATAAAAAGGGAGAGTAGCAGGGTGTATTCAAAAGCAAGACCCAACCTTATGCTTGCTTTCAGGAAGCGCATCTCAGCTACAACGACTCAAAGTGAAGGGCCAGAAGGTAATGGTTCAAGCAAATGACATCCAGAGAAAAGTGGGTGTAGGGGCACTTATATGAGACTAAATCGATTTCATAATAAAAGAGGTAGCAAAAGATAAAGATGGATACTATATAAACAGTAAAGGAGATAATACATCACAAAGACATAACACTTATCAAAATATATGCACCCAAGCTAGGAGCACCAAAATATATAAAGCAGTTAGTGGCATAATTAAAAGGAGAAACTGATAGAAATACAGTTATCACAGGGAACCTAAGTACTCCACTGACAGCAATGGATAAATTACCTAACCAGAAAATCAGTAAGGCCTTAAATGACACATTACACCACAGGAACATAATATGCACAGAACTTTTTTCCTATAATACTAGATACTATATACTATATACACACCTCTCCACCACACATGGAACATTTTAAAGATAAACAATATGCCGGGGCATTAAACTAGTCTCAACAAATTTAAGAAAACTGAAATCATACCAAGCATAATCTCTAACCACAAGGGTTTGAAACTAGAAATTAAATACTAAAGAAAGCTGTAAAACACACAAATATGTGAAGATGAAATAACATGTTACTAAACAACTACTGGTTGAAAGAAATAAAAATTAGAGTAGAATTAAACAAAATAGAGAGCAAAAAGACAATATAAAAATGAATGCAGCCCTGACTAAGTGGCTCATCTTGTTGGAGCATTGTCCTGTAGAACAAAATGTTGCAGGTTCGATTTCTGGTTGGGGTGTGTATAGGAGGCAACCAATCAATGTTTCTCTCTCTTCCTCTTTTTTCCTTTCTAAAATCAGTAAACATATTCTTGGGTGAGTATAAAGAAAGAAATGTAATAAAAAACTGGTTCTTTGAAAAGATAAACCTCACTAAGGAAAAAAGAGAAAATACTCAAAATCAGAAATGAGAAGTTAGAGTGGACGCCTCAGAAATACAAATGATTATGTAAGAATACTATGAAAGGCTATATGCCACCAAATTTGATAACCCAGAAGAAATGGACAAAAATCTCAGAAATATGTAACTTCCCTAGACTAAGCCAAGAATTAGGAAGCCTAAATAGAACAATCAACAGAAAGAAAATTAAAATAACCCTATTCCCCAAAACAAAAGTCCAGGACCATACAGCTTCACTATTGAATTCTATCAAACACTCAAGAAAATTTAATACCTATCCTTTTTAAACTCTTCCAAAACATGAAGAAGAGAGATCACTTCCTATCTCATTTTATGAGGTCAACATTACCCTATACCAAAACTTAGCAAGGACAACACAAAAACTGAAAATTACAAGCCAGTATCTCTAATGAACATGGGTGCAAATATCCTAAACAAAGTACTACAACATTGAATGCAACAATACATTAAAAAGATAATACATCATGACCAACTGGGGTTCATTCCAGGCTATGCAAGGAAGGTTTAACTTGTGCAAATCAATCAGTGTGATACCCACATTAACAAAATAAAAGATAAAAAAACATATGATACCAATAGGTACATTTTACAAAGTATAATATCCATTTATAATTAAAGCACTCAACAAAATGGGTGTAGAAGGAAAGTACCTCAACTTAACAAAGTCTATATGCAGAACCCTCTGCTAATATCATACATAATGGTAATTGCCTCTAACATCAGGAACAATACAAGAATTCCCATTCTCACCACTCTTAATCAACACGGTAGTGGCAGTTCTATCCAGAGCATTCAGGCAAGAGAGAGAAATTAAAGTCATCCAAATTAAGAATTAAGAAGTGTGCAGAAAACATGATTCTCTATATAGAAAACCCGAAAGACTTCACCAAAAGACTATAAGAAACTATAAGTGATGTAGTAAAGTTGCAGGATAAAAAAGTCAATGTACAAAATCTGTTGTGTTCTTATATAACAATGAAACATCAGAAAAAAAAATTAAAAAGACAATCCCATTTGCAATTGCAACAAAAAGGATAAAATACCTAGGAATAAACTTAAAGAATGTAAAGAACCTATATACTGAAAACTACTGGACATTTCAAAAGAATTTGAAAAAAACAAGGAAATGGAAAGATATTCTATTTTCATAGTTTGGAAGAAACAACATAGTTAAAATGGGCATATTATCTAAAACAATATACACACTTAATACAATCCCCATAAGATCCTAGTGGCATTTTTTTTAATTAGTAGAAGAAAATATCATTAAATTTGTATGGAACCATGAAATCCCCAAATAGCCAAGGCAATCCTGAGAAAAAAGAACAAAGCTGGAGGTATCAAACGCCCTGACTTCAAGTTACAGTACAAATCCGTAACTAATAAAACAGTATGATACTGGTAGAAAAACAGATAACACACCAATGGAACAGAATTGACAGCCCCAAAATAAGCCCACATGTATATGGGGATCTAATATTCAACAAAGGAACCAAAAAACATACAAGTGAGCAAGGACAGACTCTTCAATAAACGGTGTTGAGAAAATTAGCAAGTCACATGCAAAGCATAAAACTAGACTGCTATCTGACACCATACACAATAATTAACTAAAAATGCATTAAAGGCTTCAATATAAGACCAGAAACATTAAAATAAAGAGAAGAAAACACAGATACTAAGGTTATATACCTTGATCTCAGAGGTTTGTTTTGTTTTTAAAATTAATTCCAAAGGCAAAGGAGATAAAAGCAGGAATAAATGAATGGGACTACACCAAACTAAAGAGCTTCTGCACAGCAAAAGAACCATCAACAGAACAAAAAGACAACTAAATGGGAGAAGATATTTGCAAATAAAACTTCTGATAAGGGGGACTAAAATCTAAAATGTACAAAGAACTCATACAACTCAACCAAAAAATCCCAAATATTCCAATTAAACATATTGGCAGGGGACCTAACAGACACTTTTCCCCAGAAAGCATGCAGATGGTCAACAGATAGATATATGAAAAGATACTCAACCTCACTAGCTATAAGCAAAATGCAAATCAAAACCACAATAAGATACCACTTTATACCAGTTACAATGGCTACTATCAATAAGACAAGAAATAAGTGTTGGAGAAGATGTGGAGGAAAAGGAACTCTTATACACTGGTGGGAATGTAAATAGGTACAGCCACTATGGAAAATAGTATAAAGGTTCCTCTTCAATTAAGAATAGAACTACCATATGACATAGCAATAGCTCTTCTGGGTATTTAGCCAAAAAATTTGCAAATATTTATTCATAACAATATATGTAACCCTATGTTCCTTGAAGCACTATTCATGGTTGCCAAGAATGTAAACAATATAAGTGTCCTTCGACAGATGATTGGATAAAGATGTGGTCCATACATACAATGCAATACTACTCAGCCATAAAAAATGATGAAGTATTGCCATTTGAGACAGCCTGGATGGACTTTGAGAATATCATTCTAAGTAAGTGATATAAGTCACACAGAAAAGGACAAGAACAATATGATTTCACTCAAGTGGGATATAAAACAGAAAGCAACAAATCAACACACAAAACAAACAAACTGATAGACAAAGCAACAGTTAGTATGGTGGCTACCAGAGGGGAAGAGAGGTGTGGGCGGATGATGAAGATAAAGGAGGTCAAATATATGGTGGTGAAAGGAGGTAAGGCTTTGGGTGGTAAGCACACAACTGCAATACAGAGATGTGTAATAGATTATACACTACAACTTACATACTGTTATTAACCAATGTCACCAAAATATATTTAATTTTTTAAAAATATATAATTTAAGTTCTGGAAGGAATAATTTAGTATGGTAAATGGATATCAAAGATTTAAAGTTTACTTAATATGGCTGACCAGGTATCTAGATAATTCTTGTGGCTAGAAACTAGAAAATCTTTGAAAAACTTAGAAAATCTTTGAAAAACTCACAAGATAATAAAAAATTTATCACCTAAAACCTAAGTGAAGGCAGAGACCTAGCCTCACAGAGCCTGCAACTTCAGGAAACAGAAACAAACACCAGGGTCCACACACGGTGGGACATCTAATAGAATCTCCCTGCTCCCCTCCCCCCCAATAAAATTGGGATTTCTACTAAGGAATCGATCATCAGTTTAAGGCACCAAGAAGGTCACCTACTACATACCTCCCATCCACATGGGACTAAAAAGAATGTTGTTCTCTAGGTGCTGAGTACCTTAGGGTGATGAAAATTTCCTGACAATCGGTAACCACGAGCTGACTCTCACCGGGATTTAGAGCTCAAATTTATATTACATGGGTAGTCCAAAAAAGCTCCAAGCCCTGAATTCTGTTTAAAGTGGTACTACGCTAGTAGTACCATGGTCGCCTGGGGCCTGGAAGGAAGTACATTCATCTACAGCCTTACAGATTTGAGTAATTTTCTAAAGAAAGATCAGCTCCCAATAATAACAATAATGAAGAAAAAATCACTAGGCACATGAGTGAGACATTGTAGGAAAAATAGGAGAAAGAGACCCACAAAAACATTAAATATTAGAATTGTAATACAAAAATTATAAAAGACTTTTTAGTATAAAGACCAGGGTAAAAAAACAGGCATTGTAAAACAACAAATATATAACAAAAAGATTTTAAAAAGTACCAAGTAGAACTTCTAGTACTTAAAAATTTTTGAATTGAAATATAAAATTCTGGATAGGTCAAATAATACATTAGACAAAGCCATAAAGAGAATTAGTAAAATAAAAGATAGGAAATAAAAAGCCATCTGGAATGAGGCATAAGCAGATGAGGTATAAAAAATATGAGAGAGATTGTGAGATTTGTGATACAGAGAAAGTCTAACAAATATGTAATTCTGCCTGGGAATGAGGTACAATTATGACATGGTAATTATATAAAGAGATGAGAACTGAGATTTTCCTACAACTGAAAAAGGTAGAGTCCTCTATTCAATAAGCCCAACAAATCCCAATAAGGATGAATAAAGACATTCATCCTTAGAGAGTGGACATGTAACAGTAAAACTGGGGAACACCAAAGACAATGTTTTTAAAAAAAATCTAAAGGAGGTAAAAGAAGACAGATTATTTTCAAAGGAGAAACAATTAGACCCACAGTTGATAATAAAAGTGGAAGTTAAAAAACACTGACATGATATCAACATACTAGAATATAATTATCAACTCAGAGTTACCCAGCAAAAATATGTTTTAAGAATGATAGTAAAGACATATTCACACAAATGAAAACTAAGGGTTTTCCCACAGATAGTCCCTAACTAAAGCAAAGTCTCCAGGATGAACTTCAGGAAAAAAAAATAAAATGATTCCCAAAAGAAAATATGAGAAATAAGACAAAAAAACAAATAAAAATTAAATGTACATAATGATATCTTTAAGTGTTAAAAAAGACAGAATTAAAATACATTAATAATATAATAATCAAGACAGAGAAATAAAAAAGTTTTATAGTACTTCAAGGTCTTCATATTGTTCAGGAAAACAGTTACGCTAACAATGAATATTGCAATCTCTATAGTAACCACTAAAATAACAGAGAGTATGTCACTTAAAAACTGTTAAAGGGAAAAAACTGGAATGAGAAATCAGTCAAAAAGCAAGAAGGAAAGTAGAGAAAAAAGAGGCAAGTTAGGGGGACTTCCAGTCAAGATGGCAGCATAGGCAAACATGGTTTGCCTCCTTGCACAAACACATCAAAATTACAACTAAATTATAGAACAACCATCACTCAGAACTGTCAGAAATTGAGTTGAATGGAAGTCTGACAACTATGGAATTAAAGAAATCACATCCATGTGTGGTGTATAAAAATTTGGGAGGGATATCAATGGAACAAGGCGTCCCAGCCCCACACCAGACCTTGCAGCCCAGGTTTCCAATGCCGGGAAGGTAAGTCCCCATAACTTCTGGCTGGAAGAGCTGGCTGCAAAAACCACTGGGGATTGAGTTGGTGGAAGGTACTCCTGGAGTTCCAAGCAGTTCCTCTTGAAGAAACCACACACAAATTTACTCAGATTCACTCCCTTTGAGCTCTAGCACCAGGGTAGTAGCTTAAAAGGCACACAGGGGGAAACTGAAGTGGCTGGCCTCAAGGTAAGAGCTGGGGACAGCTTTCTCTCACAGAAAGTTAAGCAGAGCCACAGAGCTGGCAGGCAGGTGCCATATCTAAGACTTCATCAGCCTGGCTAACACTGTTTGCCCCACCCTGGAGATCCCCTAAGGCTCCATCCCACCCAACTTATAGTTGTTAGCATGGGCATTTCCATATGAATGGCAGGTCTTGGCTCCTGCTTTGCAACTTCCTAAATTCTTTGAAAAAAGCAACAGCTGGTTTCAGTGAGCTACCAGACCTTGTACCTCTTGCTAAGTGGTCACAGGCAAAGTACCAGCAACAGCTGGTCTAGATTCACAGCTTGGCTTCTCCTGGAAACCTCTGAGTCCAGCACAAGTAGCAACCATCTAGGATTGCTTTACAGCTCAGACAGGGTGCCCCAGGCAAACCAAGGTGAGGGCTGACCTTGGCCTGCACCACCTGGGAAACCACAGAGTCTACACACACAGTGGACAGCTAAAAACCATGTAGGAGTACCACCACCATGCCTGTGCACAGCTGATCCTCCTCAGAGGGTGGAGGTTGGTGGTCAGTGGTCACAGTCAATCCATGCAACTGCCTGGCCTGGGTAAATCTCTCCCACTGATCTGTCAACAGTAACCAAGGCTCAACTACAAGAGTACAGTGTACTCAGCCCACACAAAGGACACACCTCAAGTACTCAGCTTGGATGATAGGGGAGGCTGTGCCACTGGGCCCTACAGGATGCCTACTATATAAGGCCATGCCACCAAGACAGGGAGTCATAGCAGCTCCACCTAATACATAAAAACAAACACAGGGAAGCTGCCAAAATGTGGAGACACGGAAACATCCCAAACAAAAGTACAGATCAAAACTCCAGAAAAAGAACTAAACAAAATGGAGATAAGCAATTTATAAGATGCAGAGTTCAAAACATTGGTTATAAGAATGCTCAAGAAACTTGGTGAGAACCTCAACAGCATAAAAATGATTCAGTCAGAAATGAAGGATACACTAATTGAAATAAAGAACAATTTACAGGGAAACAACAGTAGAGTGGATGAAGCTGAGAATCAAATCAATGATTTGGAACATAAGGAAGCAAAAAACAGCCAATCAGAACAAGAACAAAAAAGAATCCAAAAAAATGAGGATGGCATCAGCAGTCTCTGGGACAGCATCTAGTGTTCCAAAATTCACATAGGGGTGCCAGAAGAAAAAGAGAAAAGGCAAGACATTGGAAATATATTTGAAAAAATAATGAAAGAAAACTTCCCTAATTTGGTGAAGGAAATAGACATGCAAGTTCGGGAAGCACAGAGAATCCCAAACAAGATGGATGCAAAGAGGCCCACTTCAAGACACATCATAAGTAAAATGCCAAAGGTTAAAGATAAAGAGAATCTTAAAAGCAGCAAGAGAGAAGCAGTTACTTATCTATAGGGGAGTTCCCACAAGACTGTCAGCTGATTTCTCAAAAGAAACTATGCAGGCTAGAAGGGACTGGCAAAAAATATTTGAAGTCATGAAAAGCAGGAACCTACATCCAAGATTGTTCTACTCAGCAAAACTATCATGTAAAATCGAAGGGCAGATAAAGAGCTCTTCACAAACAACAACAAAAACAAAATGGAAAAAAACCCAGAGGAGGAGGAAGATGGCTGTGTGGTAGGAGGGAGAGTATTCCACTACCCCCTACATGGGAGAAAAACTTAGATGATCTGCAGAGGAACAGAGCAAACAGCCAATGGTACCCCAGCATATATGAAAATAAGAGACCAAAAATTGTTGCGGACACTGAAAAACCAGAGGGTAAGGAGACCGCTTCAGGACAATAAGGTCCCAGGGACCTAAGGAGCAGGGACCAGGGTGGCTGTAGCCCCAAGCCCGGCACCCAACGGGTCTGCCACATGGTCCTTGTGAGACAGCTGGGTCAAATGCTCCCTCCCCAGCCAAACAAGGTTTGAGCAGCACCAGGAGAGACCTGGCTGCTTGAAGTTGCAGATAAGGTCTAACTAAGTGGCAAACACACAGGGGCTGTGTGCATCCACGGAGTCTGTGGATGCTGGTTGGGGAGAGTTAAGATTAGCGCAGTGACGAGCCCTGATGCCAATAGTCACTGGTCTGGCTGGAGAATTGGGCTGTGCCAGACAGAGGCCAGGCCGTTGCTTGGAGCTGCAGGATTGAGTAGGAGGAATTTCTCAAAACGAAGAAGTGAAAAGAGAGACAGTGTTTGGGGAATTCTCCTGCAGCAGCTGCTCCGGCTGGCTAGCTCCCCATCCATGCAGGCAGCGATCCCAAGGTTGAGCGGAAGGCCCTGCACACCCCCATAACACTGGAAAGGAAGGGTGTGCTCCCAGACCCGTGGGACCGAGGCAGCCTGGTTGAGCGTGGCCAAGCGCATGCCTGCACGCCAGTCCACAGCAGTAACCCTGTCCCACACCCAAGGCGCCGGGAGGAGGTACCAGGCTGCACAGATCAGAGGGCAGAAAAGCCACACCAATCGCCCCTCAGCCTGCTGCAGTCAGAAAGACCAGAAAAACCGGTTAGGCCAGTTTGAAACCAACAAGAGGCTCTTGGGTATTTTTTGTTGTTGTTTTGGTTTTTTTTTTAAGTAATTTTTTATTTTTAATTTATTATTTTTTTATCTTTGAATTCCTTTTTCTCTTTCCTTCTTTCTTGTTTTAGTCCTTCTTCCTTTCTTTCCAATTTCATCTCATCTTCCTTCCTTCTTCTGTTTTTTTTCTTTTTTAAATACCCACAAGTGAGACAAAAAACCTGGGACTGTGAAAAGACCAGAATTGGACCCAAGAAGGGGCATCCCAACAGCAGTGACAATGAGACAAATTTCACTTTGCTATTACAGAGAACCTGTAAGTTATTGCATATTTGTATTATTATTATTTTCCGATTATACTTACATCTTTTATTTTAATAGTATTTTTATATTATTCTTCTTTCTGTATAGCCTTCCTTGCCTGGCTGGTTATATTGTATCATTTGACAGGTTTCCCCTGTTCTTTCATAATATATTGCTAATTTACTGTCCTTCACTTCATTAGTGTTCCATTAGCACACTACTCAAGGTCCTAAAACCCCTATTCTCCTTATCCAGATCACATAGATTCTGTCATATGATTGTGGCTCTAATGTTATTGTAAATAATAGCTGTTCCATACAACTGTAAGTACTTTACAACACCCCTCCCAGATCTTAGCCCACTTCATGGTTTCCTGAACTCTATTACTGTAGTGGTTAACTCTAGTCTCTCACACACTATACCTATTTATTATCCTTTACTCTCACCTTACCTCACAACCTGACCTCCCACAACCTCACTGCTTTCTAGATCCAACTCCCAATCCTTCCCTCCCCAACAAGAGTCCCATCTTCTTTCCAGCCTTTCTAAAAAGTAGCTAGCTGGGTGGAAGATCATGGTTAACACTATACATAGTCAAAGGACCTTCTATCTCTTCTCTACCAGCTACTACTGTAAATATCATAGAATACTCTCTTGCTGTCTTAAATCATTTTGCCTTCCCCCTCCAATGGATCACAAAAAAAAAGTAGGTGGAAGCGGTGCACACCAGGATACCCACTGGAAGAGGAAACCCAACAACAAAGGCACCACCAACAGATAACAACAGAAGAAGGTGAAGGAGGGAGTGGAAACCACACAAACTTCAATCCAGGACCTATCTGGAAATACGACTAAATAGTGGAAAAACTACCCAGTACAAACAACTGAACAAGAGCAAGAACAAATCCTCAAAATCTTGTACATGTGGAAGAACCAGCTTCAACACAACCTGCCCACACGAGCACAACAAAATACAAAAGGTGATGGACCGAGTGACTCTCAGTTAACTAGCTGGTGGGAAGGACCCACCAAAGAAAGACCCAACAACAATCAAAACCCAAAGAAAAACACAGAGCCAACTTAAATGACAACCCAATTCCAGCGAGCTCAGGAGATCAAGGAGACTGCACCACTGAATCTCACAGGTATTCTACCACAGAAGTTCACACCATAAACCCAGGGAGCCAGAACTGATCAATTTAAGAAGCTGAGGCTAACAAGAAGAATCTCACAAACAATGGGAAGACAAAGAAACAATCCCCAAATGAAAAACATCCAGAAGGAGCAAGAAAAGGAAAAGAGGCTCAGAAAGAATGAACAGGGATTAAGAGAAATGCAAGACAATATGAAACGTAATAATGTCCATATAATAGGGATACCAGAAGGAGAAGAAGAGCAAGGGATAGAAAACCTATTTGAAAAAGTAATGATGGAAAACTTCCCTAATTTGACGAGAGAAAAAGTCACACAAATCCAGGAAACACAGAGAGTCCCAATCAAGAGGAACCCAAAGAGGTCCACTTCAAGACACATCATAATTAAAATGGCAAAATTCCAAGACAAAGAGAGAATCTTAAAGGCAGCAAGGGAGAAACAGGAAGTAACATAAAAAGGATCCCCGATAAGGTTAGCAGCTGACTTCTCAATGGAAACGCTCCAAGCCAGAAGAGAATGGCAAGAAATATTCCAAGTAATGAGAACCAGAGGCCTGCAACCAAGACTACTTTACCCAGTAAGGTTCTCAATCAAAAATAAAAGGCCAAATAAGGAGCATCCCAGACAAAAGAAGTCTAAAAGAATACACCTCCACCAAATCAGTTCTGCAAGAGATGCTAAAGAGACTGCTTTACGGAAAGGAAGGAAAAGAGAGAGAGAGAGAGGAACACTGGTATGAAAATGGCAATGAATAAGTACCTATCAATAATAACCTTAAACATAAATGGATTAAATGCTCCAATCAAAAGGCATAGAATAGCTGAATGGATAAGAAAGCATGACCCACACATATGCTGCCTACAGGAGACCCACCTCAGGACAAAAGACCTACACAGACTCAAAGTGAAGGGCTAGAAACAAATTTCCAAGCAAACTGACAAGAAAAAAAAGCTGGGGTAGCAATACTACTATCAGACAAAACAGACTTCAAAAAAAGGGCCATAAAGAGAGACCCAGAAGGTCACTTCATAATACTCAAGGGAAGAATCCACCAAGAAGACATAAACATTGTAAATATATATGTACCCAACATAGGAGCACCCATATACATAAAGAAAATCTTAGAGAACTTTAAGAAAGTTTGACAGCAAAACAATTATACTAGGGGATTTTAACACCCCACTGTCAAAAATGGACAGATCTTCCAAACAAAGTATCAACAAAGATGTTGTGGCATTGAACAATACCCTAGGTGAAATGGACTTAAGTGATATATATAGAGCCCTTCATCCCAAAGAAGCTGAATACACATTCTTTTCAAATGCACATGGAATATTTTCAAAGATAGACCACATGATAGGACACAAAACCAGACTCAACAAATTCAAGAAAACTCAAATCATACCAAGTATTTTCTCAGATCACAAGGGACTGAAACTGCAAACCAACCCCAAGGGGAAAAACCCAAAACACTCAAAATCATGGAGATTGAATAGCATGCTATTCAACAATGAATGGGCTAAGAATGAAATTAGGGAAGAAATCAAAAAGCTTCTGGAAACAAATGAAAATGAACTCACAACAATCCAAAACTTATGGGACACAGCAAAGGCAGTTCTGAGAGGGAAGTTCACAGGGATACAGGCCTACCTAAAAAAGATAGAAACATTTCAAACAAACAACGTAACCCTATGCCTACAAGAACTCGAGGAACAACAACAAAGACAGCCCAGAGCAAGTAGAAGGAAGGAAATAACTAAGATCAGAACAGAATTAAATGACATAGAGACTAAAAGCACAATTCTAAGGATCAATGAATCCAGGAGCTGGTTTTTTGAAAAGATAAACAAAATTGACAAGTCTTTAAGCAGGCTCATCAAGAAAAAAAGAGAGAGGACCCAAATAAAAAGTCAGAAATAAAAGAGAAGAGATTACAACTGACACCACAGAAATACAAAGGATTGTAAGAAATTACTATGAAGAACTCTATGCCAAGAAATTTCAAAACCTAGGTGAAATGGACAAGTTTCTAGAAAAATATAATCTTCCAAAACTCAATGAAGAAGCAGAAAACCTGAACAGACCAATAACAGAAGATGAAATTGAAGGAGTATTCAGAAAACTCCTGACAGACAAAAGCCCTCAACCAAACACTTTCACAGGAGAATTCTGCAAAGCATTTAAGGAAGAGCTAACCCCTATCCTTCACAGACTATTCCAAAAAATCCAAAATGATGGAAGACTCCCAAATTCTTTTTATGAAGCCAGCATCATCCAAATCCCAAAACCAGATAAAGACACAACAAAGAAAGAAAACTTCAGGCCAATATCACTGATGAACATAGATGCTAAAATCCTCAACAAAATATTGGCAAACTGCATCCAACAATACATTAAAAAGATCATACACATGACCAAGTGGGATTCATCCCAGGGTTGCAAGGATGGTTCAATATTCGCAAATCAGTAAATGTAATACATCACTTAAGCAAAAGCAAAGACAAAAATCACACGATTGTATCAATAGATGTGGAAAAAGCATTTGAGAAGGTACAGCACCCATTTACGATAAAAACACTCAGCAAATTGGGAATAGAGGGAGCATTCCTCAACATAATAAAGGCCATATATGAGAGACCGACAGCTAACATCATACTCAACGGGCAAAAACTAAACTCTTTTCCACTAAGATCAGGAACAAGACAAGGTTGTCCACTTTCACCATTTCTATTCAATACAGTATTGGAAGTCTTAGCCACAGCAATTAGACAAAAAAAGGAAATAAAAGGCATCCAAACTGGAAAGGAGGAAACAAAACTATCATTATTTGCAGATGACATGATAGTGTACACAGAAAATCCTATAGACTCGGCCAAAAAGCTGCTTGACCTAATAAATGAATTTGGCCAAACAGCCGGATACAAAGTCAATATCCAGAAATCAAAGGCATTTCTGTATACCAACAATGAAAGAGCAGAAGCAGAAATCAAGAAAAAAATCCCATTTGACATAGCAAAAAGAAAAATAAAATACCTAGGAATAAACCTAACCAAGGAGGTAAAAGACCTGTATGCAGAAAACTACACAACACTGAATGGAAACATACTGTGTTCATGGATCGGAAGAATTAACATCATCAAAATGTCCATACTACCCAAAGAAATTTACAGATTCAATGCAATACCTATTAAAGTACCAATGGCATATCTCACAGACATAAAACAAACACTTCAAAAATTTGTATGGAACCATAAATGACCCTGAATAGCTGCTGCAATTTTGAGAAAGAAGAGCACAGTAGGAGGGATCACAATACCTGATACCAAACTGTATTACAAGGCCACTGTAATCAAAACAGCCTGGTACTGACCTAAAAACAGGCACATGGACCAGTGGAACAGAACAGAGAACCCAGAAATAAACCCAAGTCTCTACGGTCAATTAATATTTGACAAAGGGGGCAGCAACATAAAATGGAGTAAAAGTAGCCTCTTCAACAAGTGGTGTTGGGAGAACTGGACAGCTATGTACAAAAAAATGAAACTTGAGCACCAACTTACACCATACACAAAAATAAATTCAATGTGGATAAAATATTAAAATATAAGCCGTGACACCATCAAAGTCCTAGAGGAGAACATAGGCAGGAAAATCTCAGATATTTCACACAGCAACATTTTTACTGATATGTCCCCTAAAGCAAGGGATATATAGGAAAGAATAAACAAATGGGATTTCATCAAAATAAAACGCTTCTGCACGGCTAAAGAAAACAGTGTTAAAATAAAAAGAGAACAAACCATATGGGAAAACATATTTGCCAATGATACCTCAGACAAGGGTTTAATCTCCAAAATATATAAAGAACTTACACAACTCTACTCTAAGAAGACAAGCAACTCAATTAAAAAATGGGCAAAGGACTAGAACAGACAATTCTCCAAGGAGGACATACAGAGGATCCAGAGACACATGAAAAGATGCTCAGTATCGCTAGCTATCAGAGAGATGCAAATTAAAACCACAATGAGATACCACTTCACACCAGTCAGAATGGCCATCATAAACAAAGCAACAAACAACAAGTGTTGGAGAGGTTGTGGAGAAAAGGGGACCCTAGTGCCACTGTTGGTGGGATTGCAGACTGGTACAACCACCATGGAAAACAGTATGGAAATTTCCTCCAAAAACTAAAAAATGGATCTACCTTTTGACCCAGCAATCCCACTGCTAGGATTATATCCTAAGAACCCTGAAACACCAATCCAAAAGAACCTATGCACCCCAATGTTCATAGCAACACAATTTACAATAGCCAAGTGCTGGAAGCAACCTAGGTGCCCATCAGTAAATGAATGGATCAACAAACTATGGTACATTTACACAATGGAATTCTATGC